>OZ004717.1:2632808-2790308 GCA_963924515.1 Vespertilio murinus | reverse complement strand
AGATACATCAACCAGCTGCCTCCTGCACACCCCCCACCGGGGATGTGCCCGCAACCAAGGTACACGCCCTTGACCGGAATCAAACCCGGGACCTTTCAGTCCGCAGACCGACGCTCTATCCACTGAGCCACACCGGTTTCGGCTCTGCCACCTCTTTCCTCACAGTGATGTCAGCGTTTTTAGTTTCTATCCCAAGTACTCGGGCGAGTCCCCAGCGCACCGGGAGTGTTCAACGAAGGCCTTTTGGAAAGGAAGGACAGCTCTGTTTTCCCAGCTCGGAGTCTCCCTGGGCCGGAGTTCCCCCGCCGTGGGGCAGAAGCCACTGCAGAGTGTGGGGGGCTGGACAGTGACCCTGCAGACGTGCCCCTGCCCTGACACCTGGACCCTAGGGGCAGATGTGGTGAAGGCCAGAGGGCTTACTCCGGGAAGACGGCTGGATCCTCGAGCTGGAGCCCGAGGCAGACCCACGGTCCCTTAAAGCAGGGAACTTGCTCTGGCTGGGGGCAGAAAGGGCTGTGGCGGGACGGGAGGGCGTGGAGACTCGAGCGTGAGAAGGACAGAGGCCGCTGGGACCTGCGGTTGGCCCCCCGCCGGCAGCCGGCCAGGAAATGGGAACGTCAGTCCCACAACCTCAGGGAACGAGGTTCTGCCTACAGCCTGAAGGAGCTGGGACGTGAGCTCCCCCTTAGAGGCCCAGGGAGAAAAGCAGCCGTGGCGGCACCTTGATTTTAGCCTGACGTGACGACCCTGTGCCGGACGTCGGACTTACAGAAACGCGGGGAGAATGAATCGGTGTCATCGTAAGCTGATTTGTTTTGCCAGCCATAGAAAACCAATTCACAGAGCTCCCAGCCCTTGGCTGACGTACGCATTCACCAAGTGCATCAGAAGTGCAACCACCACGCCGAAACCGGTGTGGCTCAGTGGATAGAGCGTCGGTCTGCGGACTGGAAGGTCCCGGGTTCGATTCCGGTCAAGGGCATGGACCTTGGTTGCGGGCACATCCCCGGTAGGGGGTGTGCAAGAGGCAGCTGGTCGATGTTTCTCTCTCGTCAACGTTTCTAGCTCTCTATCTCTCTCCCTTCCTCTCTGTAAAATATTAATAAAATATATTTTTTTAAAAAAAAAAAAGAAGTGCAACCATCACCCCCGTCTGGGGGTGTCCGCTGAGAGCCGGGCGCCATGCCAGCGGCTCCCACATACCTCTTCTCCTTAAACACCACGCCCACGCCGCCCTTTAGGATGTCCTACCGCGCGGCTCCCAGGGCCCCCAGGGTGCCAGGAAGGATAAAAGACCAAGACCTTTTAACTGGGAGACTCTTGGGGGGGATTTTGTTGGGAATTTCATGCAATAAGAATTCAGTAATGTTCCCAACAAAAGTCAAGATGCCGTGTCCCCCCCCCGGCTCAATTCCATGAGCCCCATGTGGCACCCCCTCACCCCTGGGCGATGCCTCACACCCACAGGGGCCGGGGGTGGGGACAGGGAGCAGCAGGTGGAGGAAAGTTACTGGGGGGAGAGAGCTCGCTGCTCCTGCCACCTTGAACTTGGGGTGCAAATCTTCAGTTGTGGTTCCCCCACGCCGCGAAGGTAGCAGCCCCCCCGTCCTCCTTTCTCACCCCACTTCCTGCTCGAGGGGGCTGAATCTGGGTCAACGGTGGGGCCTCCTGAGGGTGAAGACAGAGACCTGCCAAGCCCCTCAGTCGGCTGGGCCCGGAGGAGCCGGGGCATTGCCCGCCCTCAGGGGTCTCCTCGCTAAGGGTCTCCGGGTGTAACCCGGGAACGAGGGAGCTTCCAAGCAGCTCCTTGATGGACAACGGATGGGCTGATGTTAACCACGCAGGGGTCACAGGGGCTGCTGTTAGCAGAGGGCCCATCATGGGGCAATGTTATATTCTGCCTGCAGGGGGCGCTGGAGAGCAGTCCTCAGAGTGAGCTGACCTTGACCACCTCCAGCCCAATCTAGTTCACACGGTTCTGCTATGGCCCCTCCGTGGTGCAGGGCAGCAGGCTGGGCAGGAATGGAGGCCTGGCCATTCCGGCCCCAGGAGAGCGTAGGCCTCAGGCCAATCCACCCCCACGCCTCCGGGCCCAGCCCGCAGCCCCGTGCGGCCCTGGCTCCTCCGCTACCCCACACATGGCTGTGGCCCGGCCCAGGCGAGCCGGCTCCGTGCAGGGGACGACGGGGGAGTCTGCAAGGACGCCTCCGCCCCAGTGACTCCCCGGCCACGGCGCCGCCCAGCCAGACGGCAGATGACATCATAACCACAGGCACAGCCGGCTCGCCGGTGACGCCATGGGCCCCAAATAGCTCTAACGTTTGTGAGCAGTTAGCGAGCGAGCGAGCGAGCCGCCGGGCCACCGTGGGCTCCAACCTCGCTGTGCTTCTGGAATCGCCCGCGGGCCCTCTTGCCGGCCGCTGCTGAGATTACAGAGGCGTGGCCACCGTGACGGAGGGCAGGCCAGCCGAGAAGAAATACCCCAAACCCTAACCCACCAGCATAGTGCTTGGAGCCTGCCACGGATGTGGAAACACATTCCCGAGCACAGAGCTGTGCCGGCTTCTCACAGCAGCGGCCCCCGGGCTCATGCTGGTGTAGCTTCCCTTTGGAAAAGCCTTCAATCGGTGTGTCCACTTGCTGTGTCATCAGTTACTCTCCTGAGTAATTTTTAGGTGCAGTGTACTGCACTAGCACAGAACCTGACACCAGTACTGGCGCTAGCATTATTGCTCTGGTACTGACTATACTACTCGCGGTAACACTCACATTACTCGTAACTCTGGCACTGGCATCATCGCTCAGGCACTGAGTCTAGCACTGGCGCTGGCGTTATCACTCTAGTGCCGAGCCCAGCACCAGCACTGGCATCGCTCTGGCATTCCTGCAGCCCTGAGCCTTGCACTGTTGGAGGGGGTCACCCTGAGGGCCTGCGTAAAGGTCACACTCCGTCCAGGTTGCCCTGGGGGCTCCACTAGCACCCACGGCCGCGCGGTGCGCACCTGTGAAGGCAAACCGCCCGTGTTCCTCCGACGGCAGAGCACAGCTCTGGCCTTTGATCACAGAGAGAGGCAGGTGGCTCACGCCGACAGGCGCGGGACTTTCTAAATGTCCGCGGCATCACCCTGCCACGTCCCTACCATCTGCCTGGTGCACAGAGTGAGATCGTCACAAGTTCAATGCGAACTGGGTGCGGCTTCCGTTTCTGCCCTGCCGGACACTCCTCACGGGGGGGGAGGGGGGGGCACAGTCAGCCCCGCAGACCGGGGACTGTGCGGAACCGTCGTCCGGGGAATGTCAGAGCGTGAAGGGACATCCAGGATGGCCTGTCCCCTCGGCCACTTTCTAGGTGGGAACTGAGGCCCGGCGAGAGGAGGGCTGGCCGGCTGCTGGCAGGGCCTCCCGCAGGGCCGGCGGGGACACGGGTGATGTCACAGGGTCCGTCGTGGCCATGGAGCTCCACCTCCGGCCTCCGTGGTGCCCGTGCTGCCTTGCCCTTGCCCGTCTGTGAGATGGGCGGTGACCTGTGCCCATGAGGGCTCACGGGGTGGAGGGGGGCTGTCTCACTCAGCTGTGTGGGCCAGGGCACAGGTCACCGCCCATCTCACAGACGGAGGACTCGGGCTCAGAGAGGTGAGTGGCCTGTCCAACCTCACAAAGCTGACCCCGGGGTCTCCCAGGGTCGTCATCCGACACCCACGTTCTGACCCGTGCCCACTCTATTGACCATGCCAGGCGCCAGGTCTGGGCCCCCTGGTCAGGGGTCTCCTTTTACACAAGCACAGTGTGACAGTGTGAGTGAGCGAGTGACCCTAGCTCTTCGTGTGTGCGGGTGAGGAGTGTATTCATACGTTGGGGTTGGAGGTGTGTGTGTGTGTGCGTGTGCACATGTGTGGATGCAACATGCTGTGGTTGGAGGTTGTATATGTGTGTGTATCTGTGTGTGTGCACATGTGTGGGTACAACATGCTATGGTTGGAGGTTGTGTGTGTGTGCACATGTGTGAATACAATGTGCTGAGGTTGGAGGTTTTGTGTGTGTGTGTTCACATGTGTGGGTACAATGTGCTGTAGTTGGAGGTTGTATATATGTGCACATGTGTGAATACAATGTGCTGAGGTTGGAAGTTGTGTGTGTTCACATGTGTGTATACAACGTGCTGAGGTTGGAGGTTGTGTGTGTGTGTGTTCACATGTGTGGATACAACGTGCTGAGGTTGGAGGTTGTGTGTGTGTGTGTTCACATGTGTGGGTACAATGTGCTGTGGTTGGAGGGTGTGTGTATACAACGTGCTGAGGTTGGAGGTTGTGTGTGTGTGTGTTCACATGTGTGGATACAACGTGCTGCGGTTGGAGGGTGTGTGTGTGTGTGTGTGTGTGTGTGCACATGTGGGCCCATGTGCTGGGCTGGAGGCAGTGTGCGGTGCTGGCGGGTGCTGGGCCCGGAGTCCGGGGGGGAAGGGGCGGGGAAGGCTGTATATGATCTGAGATTTCTCCGGCCGCTCGGCCAAGTGGCTTCCCTCTGCAGCTCGGCATCAGCCGCACGGCCGGTGGAAAACCCCACGTGGCCGCCAGCCCCTGACTCATCCCGAAAGCCTGCAGGCTGCCAGGGCGACCGAGCCTCACTCCGGCCAGCTCACTCCGGCCAGCTCGGCCCGCCGGCAGCTGTGCCTCCGAGGACCCGTGTCCCATCCCAACAGCTTGGGGGGGCCCGGAAACCTGCATCACACCCATCGCCCGGCCCCTCCTCCTGCCAGTCCTCGGCCCCTGCTGTCCTGTGTTCAAAGATCTCCCCGCCTCGCCCTGGGGGTCCTGGAGTATCCCCCACACCCCACGGGTCCTGCTGGCCATACCTGCCCTGCCACAGCTTTCCGCTGTCCTAGCAGCCAGCACTGCCTGCAGGGACCTCCACCGGAGCCCGGCGCGGGTGGGCATTGGATGGGCACGTCCCCCACGTGTCCCCAATGACGCGGTCGGATGTACATGCGGGTTCCAGGATGTGGTCTGCGTACATCGGATCTCAGAGCCCAGTGGCCCGGAGCCCGCCCCCCCCCCCCCCCCCCCGGCTGCTGGCCACAGTTCTTTTTTTTTTTTAATTTTTATCTGTGTACATATCTTACCATTGCTCCCCCCACCCCAAACATGCCCTCCCTCTCCAGAGGTTTGTGTCCATTGGTTGTACTTATATGCATGCATACACGTCCTTTGGTTGATCTCTTATCTCCCCCAGATCTCCCTCCCCTCCCCGCTGTCATCTGACAGCCTGCTTGTTGCTTTACGGTCACTATATCTATCTTAGGGTTCATCAGTTTATAATGTTCTTTATAATCCATAAATGAGTGAGGTCATGTGGTGTTTCTCTTTCATTGACTGGCTTATCTCACTCAGCATGATGTTCTCCAATTCCTTCCAGGTCGCTGCAAATGATGAGAATTCCTTCCTATTTATGGCAGCATAGTATTCCATGGTGCCGATGTACCATAGTTTTCTGTTCCAATCATCTGCTGACGGGCACCTAGGCTGTTTCCAAATCCTAGCTATTGTAAATGGTGCTGCTATGAACATAGGGGTGCATATATCCTTTCTGATTGGTGCTCCTGTTTTCTTGGGATATATTCCGAGGAGTGGGATTACTGGGTCAAATGGGAGTTCCATTTTCAGTTTTTTGAGGAAGCTCCATACTGTTCTCCACAGTGGCTGCACCAGTCTGTATTCCCACCAGCAGTAGACAAGGGTTCCTTTTTTCCCGCATCCTCGCCAACACTTGTCATTTGTTGATTTGTTAATGTTAGCCATTCTGACAGGTGTGAGATGGTACTGCATTGTTGTTTTGATTTGCATCTCTCGGATAATTCCGACCACAGTTCTTCCTGCAGAAACCCGACGGAGGCAGCTGATCAATGTTTTTCTCTCATCGATGTTTCTGACTCTATCCCTCTCCCTTCTTCTCTTTAAAAAAAAAAACAATAAAATATAAAATAAAAATAGCACTGGAGCCAGGCCAATGTGGCTCAGTGGTTGAGCATCCACCTATGAACCAGGAGGTCATGGTTCGATTTCCAATCAGGGCACAGGCCCGGGTTGTGGGCCCGATCCCCAGTAGCGGGCGTGCAGGAGGCAGCTGATCCATGATTCCCTCTCATCATTGATGTTTCTATCTCTCTGTCCCTCTCCCTTCCTCTCTGAAATCAATTACGAAACATTTTTTAAAAGACCAATAGCATAGCATTGGAGTGTCCTAGCTCACACGTGAAGCGAAGAAGAGACCCTTACAACGTTCAAAAGCCAACTCAGCTATTTCCGAACAAAATTTTCAGAGACTTGAGGGCTTTGTAAATAAAGGGTTTCCTCCGTGGCTCTCGGTCCCACAGCCGTCTTTGGCCGCAGAGGGGATGCTGCTGGCCCCCGTCCCTGGCTGGCCCTCAGGGTGCCGAGCCAACTTGGACACCGTGTCCTCCCCCGTGGTCCCCGTGCCAGCCCTGAGAACCACTTCCTCCCGCTCCCTCCTTCCCCGCCCCCGCCCCGAGACAACGGGACTTTGGTCTTAAACTTCCGGAAGGGTTCTAAGGACTTTACAACCACGTCTTTTTTTAAAAACGTATTTTTATTGATGTCAGAGATGAAGGGAGAGAGAGAGAGTCACATCAATGATGAGAGAGAGTCGTGGATTGGCTGCCTCCTGCACGCCCCGCACTGGGGATCCCGCCCACAACCCGGGCCTGGGCCCTGACCGGGAATTGAAGCGTGACCCCCTGGTTCACAGGCTGATGCTCAGCCGCTGAGCGACGCCAGCTGGGCACAGTTCGCCCTTTGCCCTCTTTTCCATGCGCTACAGCTGCAGGCAGTACCAGCCACAGATGCTGCGAATGGATGTGAGCGAGCTGAGCCTGTGGGACTTTGTTTTGGGGAGGCCTCGGGACAGATGAAGGGGTGCCGGAGGAGGACCCGCCCAGGAGGTAGAGGTAGAGCTGGAGGAAGCTCTGATGCCGGGGCAGGCAGGGAGTCCCTGCCAGGGAGGGAGGAGGCGTGAATTGCATCCCAAACCAAGTTCTCGAAGCGTTTTTGCCTCCGAGGCTGACCCTCATCCAGGCTTGCTCAGCTCTGCCAATGGCATCATCATCCATGAAACCGCGGGAGCCGGACGGAAAGCTTCCCTCTCCCAGCTCAGCGCAGTGGCCGAAGGTCATGGGTCTCCCTCCCTTCAGGATGCAAAAGCCAGGAGACCGTGAGCACTGACGCATTACCAGCCAACTCGGGCCTGGCCCCGGGTGGGCCCCGAAGGAGGGAGGCGGCGTCGGGAGGCAGAGGAAGGTGATCTCGCCCTCCTGGAGTTGGGGCGGTGGTGGGACAGGGGTTGGTGGGAGGGTACTGCTTGAGTTCTTATCCCGGCCTGAGCTAGTCCCTTCCGATTGATCTTTCAGACCCGGCCTGTGGACATTCAAGTTCGAGCAACAATTGGACCCCAGGTCACTCATTATGTAACAGAATAAGTTTTTGAAAGGTTCTCAGATTTGGCGCCATAGTCGCTTCAAAGCCTGTATGTGTTCATATGTGCAAAAAAAAAATATCCACCAAACCCCTGTGATGTGGCTACACGCTTTGGTCTTTGTGGATTCAATGGTAAAGATTACACAGCCCCTGGACTTCCCAAGTGCAGTCTGATGGGGAGAGAGACAGTCACACCCATGGCCAGTGCGTGAGGGATGAGGTGGGTTACAGAAGGCAGGTAGAGGGTCCGGGACGGGGGTGGGCCATGTTGGATATGATGGTCTGAGAAGTGTCCCCGGGAAGGTGACAAGCCCACACACAGTGTTGGTTTGGGAAGTGGCTCTGGTCGGCAGCTTGAGTTGCTGTTGGAACCGTGAGGGCATAAATGAGTAAGAGACGAGGGATGGAGAAGTGCTGGGAATAAAGATGAATTTAGAGCCGATGGGAGGAGAGAAGAGAGAGGCCAAGCCACGTGACGGACAGGCTGGTGACCGGGTCAGAGGAGAGAGGAGTAGAATTCCATTGCATCCTAAGTTGTTTATATTACTGTGAGTAAACTTCCTTGCAAATCCTTCAAGCCTAATGGTGAGTTTTACCCATGCAGAGGCGGTGTGTGTGTGTGTGTGTGTGTGTGTGTGTGTGTGAGAGAGAGAGAGAGAGAGAAGGAAAGAGCTGAGTCCCAAGTCGGAGTCCATCCCAGGACAAGTTGCAGAATAGGGAACAAAAAACGCAAAGGTGGCAGGAGGTGGCTATCTGCGGGAACAGAAACCTGAGACTCGGAAAACCCAAGAAGCTTCCTGGAGGAGGTGTTTCAGGTGCCTATTGTAGAGCAAGCCACCCCAGAGTCAGTGTCCTGGAACAACCATCTTACTCCCCCCACCGTTCTATGGCTTAGGAGCCTGGGAAGGGCTCAGCGGAGCGGTTCATCTCCCACCCACACGGCATCAGGCGGAACGGCTGGGGCTGGAGCACCGGCTTCCGGGACGGCCGCCTCGAGCTGGCGCCTTGGCCGGGACGCTGGAGGCCGGTGTGGGCCGGCCCCTCTGCCTCTCCGCCGGTCTCGGGGCCTCTCCAGTTGGCTGCCAGGAGGAGACCCCCCCCATCCTTTTCACGGTCAGACCCCAAACAGTGATGATGCCTTCTGCACTCTTTTGGCCAAAACAGAGACAGGCTAGTCCAGATCTCAGGGGCAGAGAAACAGACGCTACCTTTTACCAGAAGATTATCGAGGAATTCCCAGCCGTGTATGACCTCCCAAAGGAGGTAGGAAACAGTCTCATGCTCATGGAGCGCTTGCTAGGTGCCTGGGCTCTGTTCTGAGCTGCTCGGCGGCAATGGCCCCCTTCACCCTCATCGCAACCCCCTGGGACAGGGGTGACGATGGGCCCCGTTCTGGTTTAAGAAAAGGGAGGCTCAGAGAGGTGGAGTCACTGGCCACGCACCACACAGATAAACGGTGGCCGGACCAGGATTGGAACCAGACTCTGCCTGACCCACCGCGCACCCCAATGAGTACCTGGGGGGCGGGAGTGGGGGGCAGCCAGGTGAAGGGGCTCGTGAAGGAAGGTCAGGTCAGGGGTGTGTCTTCCGGGCCAAGAGGACATGATGAGCCAGGTCTGGAGGGAAAGCCGGACAGGAGAGGTGGGAGGGCTCCAGAAGTGAGGGGCGGGGGGGGGGGGGGGGAGGGGGAATCCCAGGGCCAGGAGACAGGGCGTTCAGAGTAGGCCCAGCGCTCTAGGATTTCGGTCGCACTTTGAGGACACAAAGGAAACGGTGTGGCCCAGGGGTGGGCAAACTTTTCGACTCGAGGGCCACAATGGGTTCTTAAACTGGACCGGAGGGCCGGAACAAAAGCACGGATGGAGTGTTTGTGTGAACGAATATAAATTCAAAGTAAACATCATTACCGTATTTGCCGGCGTATAAGACGATTTTTTGGCCCTGAAAAATACGTATTTGCCAGCGTATAAGATGACTGGGCGTATAAGATGACCCCCTAAAATTTCCACTAAAAATACAGAGTTTGTTATATACTCGCCGTATAAGACTACCCCCCACTTGGAGGCATATTTTTCAGGGCCAAAAAGTCGTCTTATACGCCGGCAAATACGGTACATAAAAGGGTACGGCCCGCTTTTTCGGCTCCACGCGGGCCGGATAGAACAGCCGAACGGGCAGGATGCGGCCCGCGGGCCGTAGTTCACCCACGGCTGGTGTGGCCTGTACGAAAGGGCGGGCAGTGGTCGGCTTTCTGCGTGAGGCCCGTCCCCCTGGCCGGGGTCCATGGAGGAGGCGGCACCGGGGGAGGCTGGGTGCTTTGACCTCCACCAGCGCCTGGACGGCGGAGGGTCATTTCGGGACAGCCCCGTCCGGCACACATCCTGCCTGCACCTCCCGGAGCCCTCCCCAGCCCCTCGCCGTGTGTTCTGAGATGCTGAGTCCGTGGATTCGGAAACAGGACGCTGGGCTTCTCCCACCCGGGAAGACAAACACAGAGAGACTTCTGAACCCGGGCTTTGAAGCTCTGGGCCAAACCCTGACAGACCAAAAAAAGAAAGAAAAGAAATCCTCAGCAAACAGCATTCTTTTCTCTCGTGTTTACTTGTCACCTTCTATCAGCCCCCCCCCCTTGTCCCTAACTCCCCCCTCTGCCCCTCCATCCGGCAGGACAGGCCAGTGGGGGAGGAGTGGGCATGTGTGGCTCCCCAGTGGCTGGGCAGGCGGCCTCCGGAGGGAGGTGGGGGCGGAGCCACAGGTGGTAGAGATGATGGACAGCTGTTGAAGCCTCCGCCCCCTAGGAGGGCATCATGGGTAATGCAGTTTTCCTGGGCTTCGGTCTCTGAGGGACCTAGGTTCAATTCCCAGCCTGCACCTCTCCAGTGGGGAGAGCTGGAACCAAGCGCAGTGCCCGAGGATGGGGGCTACTCTCATGAGTCTCAGGGGTCCGTCCCCCCCAACCCCGGGGGTAGCAGGCAGCCATTCCGACCAGGCCCTCCCAGGACACTGCAGGCACAGAAACATGTGGTATGAAACATCAAGAACGCATCGGTAAAGCAGCATGAGCTCGGCTTCTGATGAGGCAGGTAACACCGTGTCGCAAAAGCACCTAAAGCCGCCGAAACCGGTTTGGCTCAGTGGATAGAGCGTCAGCCTGCAGACTGAAAGGTCCCAGGTTCGATTCCGGTCAAGGGCATGTACCTTGGTTGCGGGTACATCCCCGGTAGAGGGTGTGCAAGAGGCGGCTGATTGATGATTCTCTCTCATCAATGTTTCTAGCTCTCTATTCCTCTCCCTCCCTCTCTGTAAGAAACCAATAAAATATATAAAATAAATAAATTAAAATAAAATAAAAAGCTCCTAAAGCCACTCAGAACGGCAGCCGAGCTGACCTCTGGGAGTGCGTCTTCGTGTGGCTTTTGAATTCCCTCTTCACCGCATTTCTTTGATAAGTGAATGCTATTTTTAATGGAAGACAAATTATGTTTTTGCACACGTCCATGCACACTCCCACGCACAAAAATACACAGATAAATTGGTATTCAAATAGCCAGCCTTGCCCGGCTGGCGTGGCTCCGTGGCTGAGCGTCGGCCTATGAACCAGGAGGTCACAGTTCGATTCCTGGTCAAGGGCACAGGCCCGGGCTGCAGGCTCCACCCCCAGGGTGGGGCGTGCAGGAGGCGGCCGATCCGTGATTCTCTCTCTCGTCATGGATGTTTCTCTCTCTCTCCCTCTCCCTTCCTTGCCAACATAAATATAGTTAGATAGCCAGCGTGGCTCCGTGCGCCTGACATCTGGCCAGACTCTTTCTAAACGTTCCCTCCTGACTCTCCCGGGAGCCCTCTCTGTGCTGCTATCAGTTGTTGCCGTTACCAGAGGGAGAACCAGAAGGTTCAGAGCAGCAGCGAATGTCTGAGTCTCCCACGGACACCCCTCCTCCCGCCCCTGCAGCCCCGCGCCCGCGCTGAGCGTCTGCCCCGCGTGTGGACGGCGAGCTGTGCTGGAAGCCAGCCCGGCGTTTGTCCTGGAGAACGTCACGGTGAGCTCACTTTGCTGAAAAACACCGGGTCCCCACTGACCTGGGGCAGGGCGTGCTGAGACTCCTAGGAAATGCGGAGAAAGAAAATAGCAGACGGCTTATCTAGCCCAGATCTGCAAGAGAAGACAGGGCGCATTGTGCCCGAGGGAGGCGCGCGGGCCGGGGACAGCGGGGACCGGGCCCGCCCTGGCCAGGCTGCCCACGCAGAGCCCAGCATGCCCCGGGGCCTGCAAGGCAGACGGACTCGGTGCCATCCGCCAGGGGCTGTGGGCCAGCGGGCCAGCGGGCAAGGGGGCTGTCCCTCCTCCCCTCGTCCCGGGGAAGGGGCTGAGGTGGCCAGACAGGTTGGGGGCAGGAGGCTCCAGACGCCTTCACAGCCCGTCTGCCTGTCAGCTCTCTGTCTGGGGAAGGCACAGGGTGCCCCCACCTCCCCCGGGGCAGGCGGCAGGGCGCCAGGTCCCACGGCCACTGAGACACGCACGTGGGGCACCCCGACAGGCGCAGAGGGCGCTCCGCTGAGCCGCCCACCGGCTCCCCACGGGCAGAGCGTGGGCAGCGGCCGCGCCTTCCTTCGCCGCCTGCCCGGCTGGCTCGGCAGCCCAGTGGGGCTCTGCCTTGCTGCCCGGGGCCCCCGTGAGAAAGAGAGGCCCTCTAAGGGGGGTCAGGTTAGTGCCCCCCGTGTCCCAGTTCCTACACGCGCTCCTGGGCAGGTCGAGGGGAAAGCGAGGGCTTCGGGGTGAGGCTGGCCTGCGTTGAACCCCCACTCTGTTGCGTGTGCCAGCTGGGAGGCCGTGGGGACGCCACCGCCCCTCTCTGGGCCTCGGCTTTCCCACCTGTGAAATGGGGGCGATGATGGCGCCATTCCTGGCAGCGGAACAAGCAAGGCCGTGCGGTGCCGTAGCCTCACGCCCGGGGAAATGCAGGCGCCACCCCGCCCGCCCCCCCATCCTGCACGCACCTCCCGTGCACCAGGCCCTGGGGGCCCCGGCTGGGCCCCCCTCTGCCCCCAACTCCCCGTTTCCCCCTCGGGTGCTCTCTGACGACACACCGGCGGTCCCGGGGTCTTCAGGGCGCTCCGAAGAGACAGAAGGAAGGAAGCCACAGGACAAAGAGAACCAACGAGGCCCAGAGGCGACGCCCGCTGGGTGAGAAGGCTCAGCGGGGGCCGTGGTGGCCTGGGGGGGGGGACGGGGCCAGCGGGACGAGAGGTGTCCGGGGAGGCAGTTGGCCACGGGGCCAGGCCAGGGCGAGTGCCACACCGGGTTGCTGCGCAGGCGTGGGGGCTGTGGTCCCAGCGTGGCCTCCCAGGGGTTCCTCTGAGAAGCACGGACGGTCACTAGACTGCAGCCATGGGCAAACTCATGCCCTCGGGCCAGATCCGGCCCGTCCAGCTGTTCTCTCCGGTCCGCGGAGCCGAAAGAGCGGAGGAGGGTTCTCTTGCTCTCCCCTCCGTGCCTTCACCAGCAGCCCAAGAGGAGAGTGCCAGCATGGTCAGGTTGCTTTTGTTCCGGCCCTCCGGTCCAGTGTAAGAACCCATGGTGGCCCTCGAGTCAGAAAGTCTGCCCACCCCTGGGCTAGAGGGTGGGGCCCCGAGAAGGCCGCCCCCCCACACCCTGTAGATCCACATGGGGAGCGGGGTCTGGATGGGGCAGAACAGGGTTCACGGGGGCCCCTCACCTGTGCGGCACGTGTGTGGCGGGGGAGAAGGCCAGACACCCCAAACCCAGCCCAGACTCGGGGAGGGGGCCCCACCCCCCGGCTGGCGGCAGCCCCTGGGAGTGAGAGGTTTGGCTTCCATCGGGGGAGATAGCGATGCCACTGGAGCCGGCCTGGTTCCCCGGTGAGACCTCTGGCTTCCAGATGGGGAGCAGCAGCCTCCCCTTGGCGGGCGGGCGAGGAAAGGTGGCAGATGAAAACCAGAAGTGGGTGCAGCCGGCAGGGCTGACAGGGCGTTCCTTCCCGCTGGAGCCCGTTCAAAGCCCCTCGCCGCCCGCCCCCGGGTAACTGGATCCCCGCCTCCGCCCCGCACCCTCCCGGGGACCCCCCTCCCCGACATGCCTGCGAACCCCCCCACCCTGGCGACCCGGCCCCCCCTGTGGGAATCTGCTGCCGCGTCCGCCCCCGCCTGAAACCAGAGCCCCGGCAACTTTCCCTTTAAGACTGTCAGGGCCGGGGAGGCGGCCAGGCTGGGCTGGAGGTGGGGACAGAGGGAAGAAAGAAAAAGAGGGGGGGGTGGAGAGAGAGAGAGAGAGAGAGAGAGAGAGAGAGAGAGAGAGAGAGAGGCAGGAAAAGTTTTTTCAGAGGAAAATGCAGGGTTTGTCCTCACCCCTGACGTCAGATCGCGCTCCCATAAAACCCCCCGGGGCGGCGGGGAGCGTGGGCCTGGTGCTCCTGATGGGCCGGCTCCCCGAGCGGCAGGCGGCATCTCCCCGCTGCCTGGCCGAGGCCTCGGCCGCTGACGCCCAAGCATGAGGTGGTTCCTGCCCTGGACGCTGGCAGTGGTGACCGCCGCCGCCCCCGCGGGCAGCGCCCTGGCCACGGTGAGTCCGCCGGCGGGGGCTCGGGGAGGGGGCGGCAGGGTGCGAGGGGCCGGAGGGGGGGCAGGGGCAGAGGGGCAGGGGGACAGGGGCTGCACCTGCAGGTACTGCGTTCACACCTGAGGCCGCACGGAGGGGCCGGGGCCCTGGGGCCCAGTCGGGGCTCCAGACCCAGCGGCCCAGCCAGGCTGTGTGTCCTGGGGCCGTCGCTCCCCCGCTCTGAGCGGTGCTCCTGCGAGTGAGCGAGCTGTGGGTTGACGTCTGGAGTCTGGGGAATCGGGGATCGGAAGCAGTGAGTCTCCGGGGGCGGACACACTCAGGCGGGGCCCGGGGGAACGCCAGGAGACGCTGGAGGGAGGACGCCAGCTTTCAGCGCCAGGGCTGCTGAGTAACGGTGCTCCGCCCGGCTCCCGCGGCGCCTCCTCACCTCCAGGGCGGGAGCCGGGGCTGCACCTCCGAGAAGCCGGGGAGCCAGACACGTGGCAGAGGCGCCAGCGGCGGGGCTGGACGTGGGGGCAGGCGCGGGTGGGCGGGGGGCCGGGGAGCTCTGGATCCAGTCCCCGGGGCCAGAGGAAAAGCCAGGGGGGGGGGGCAAGAGGGGTTCTCCCCCTCACCCCGCCAGCTTCCTTAGGGGCCCGTGCGCCCCATTCCTGGGTGCGGAGACCGAGGCTCGGGAGCAGGTAGCTGCCCTGTGGGCGCCGGCCGGACGGGACCCGGGGCCGAGGGCTGAGGGCCAGCTGGCCCATCGCTGGCTGTCCTGCGGGAGCTGGGCGTCAGGGGCTCCCCTCGTGGGAGCTGGGCGTCGGGGGCTCCCCCCTCAGGGGGAGAGAGAGTCCCTCTGGCCCAGTGCCCCGTCCCCCGCACCTTCACGGGGCCTCCTGTCCCGCAGAGAAAGGGACACGGGCCGCATTTGCAGGAACGGGAAAGAAAAAAAAACATGGAGACAGAGCAGGTGAGGGGCTGGCCCCGGGCCCCTCACGGAGCGCCGGCCAGGGCTCCCGCCTGGACCTCTTCCTGCCAGAGCCGTGCTGGCGTCCAGAGCTTTCCAAGTTTGGGGAAATGAGTGTTTCCTGCAGAGCGGAGAGAGCCAAGCCCGCTGGGAGGACAGGGGCTGGATGGAGAAGAGGTGAGGGTGTGGGGCGGCGAGCCTGAGGAGGCAGGGGGTGGGGGGAAAGTCTGCCGTGGGGAGGGGGGGAGTGAGGGGGTCCCAGGACACTGGAGCCCCAGGAGCTTGCCCGGATGAGGGGTGCCGAGCCGTGGGCCCGGCCGAGGGGACACACACACAGGACCCAAGAGTCCGGAGGGTCCCCGACGGCAGGGTGGAGGTGCGATGTCTCCCTCGGTGCAGCCCCTCTGGGCCCCGGACTCACCCCGGTCCCCGCTTGTTCCCCACCCGGGAGGCCCCCCAGGAAGCACGGAGCCCTCGGGGCCTCCTTCCCCACCCCCCGTGGGGCTGTGGGGCGCACGGCACCCCGCCCTGCTTTACAGCCAAATCCCAGACACTCGCACAGCGGCGGCCGCCAGCCCGCGGGTCCCGGCGGAAAGAGTGACGCGAGCCGCTCCTATGGAAGCAGCGGCCGTGCTCGCTGCCAGGAGCGCTTTGGGGAGTGGGCTTGGGGGGGACTCGCCCTGGCCAGGGGGACACATTCGCTCAAGGTGCTGCAGCCGAAGGAGGAGGAGAGCTCAGGCAGCGGGATGGGGCAGGGGCGGGGAACCCAAGCCACGCAGACGCGGGAGCGGGGTGGGATAGAGGGGCTGCGGGCACATTTTGCTCTTCTTCCTCCTCTCTTTGCTCTTCTTTCTTCTGTGGGGTTCGGTGCCCACCCGCTGCTCAGAGGAAGGGGCTGTATTCGGTGAGTGCTGCCACGTCCCGGGCCCAAGGCGCTGTGTGTGTGGCTAAGCCCGCCCTCCGTCCACCCGCTGGACATTGCGAAGGGCCTCCAACGCCCTCAGAGCGGCCCTGGGCAGATGGCACCGGCCTCTGGAGCTGCAAACCCTGGAGCTCAGAGCAGCCGCGTCCTTTGCCCGCGGCCACACAGCTAACCTCAGTGAGCCGAGGCCCAGCCCGTGGCAAGACAGCCGCCGCCTCCGTGGCCCACGCTCTTGGCAGAGAGGAGAAGCACGTGCCCCGGAGGGGCTCACAGGCTGGGGAGGCGGGAACGGCCACCCACACCGGGAGGGAGCCTGCAGCCAGGCCCGTGCCCTGACCGGGAATCGGCGTTTCTGTCTGTCCTTCCCTCTCTCTTCCACTCTCCCTAAAAGTCAATGGAAAAATATCTCGGGTGAGGCTTAACAACAAAAATCCTCATTACAGTATTTGATAGTGGTGATGGTGGTGCTGATGGTACTGATGGTGATGATGCTGATGGTATTGGTGGTGATGTGTTTATGGTGCTGCTGATGATGATGTATTGATGGTGATGGTGCTGATGGTATTGATGGTGATGGTATTGATGGTGATGGTGATTGTATTGATGGTGATGTTATTGATGGTGATGGTGATGATGGTGCTGGTGATGATGGTGATGGTGATGATGGTATTGGTGGTATTGGTGATGATGCTGATGGTGATGATGGTATTGATGGTGATGTAATGATGGTCTGATGGTATGGATGGTGATGCTGATGGTGCTGTTGGTGTTGGTGGTGCTAATGATTCTTGTAGCTGGGACTTGTGTCCTCCAACTCTGAGTCAGGGTCCCCGGCTGCTGCCGAGGATTGCAGGACCCTCCACACACGTTTCCATGGAAGCCACAGCCCTGTTAGTGGCCAGCCCCTGCCTGTCCTGGAGGCGTGGTGGTAACTGCGTGGCTGTCCCCACCTCGGAGCTGCCGGGCAGCGGGGGATAGCTTTACTCTAGCAGAAGGGGGGTGTGTTGAGAAATCAGAGGGCTGTGGGGGGAGCCAATTCCAGGCCCCTGAGCCTGAGTTCCGGGGTGACTCCCAGTACGTGCACGTGAAGGGGCGCCTTGAAGATCTGTTATGCATGCTTGACCTAAAAACCCTTGAATTAGATTATTTTAACCTGGAAACCCTCTTCCTCCTTCTCCTCCTCTCCTTTCCTTCCCCTACCTCTTCCTCCCTCTCTTCTTCCTTCTCCCCCTCCCCGTCTCTCCATGAGGGAAGGGGGGTGGGGGATAAGGGAGATGAAATGGAAGGAGAAGGAGCCAGGCACTCCAGGGATGATCAAAGCTGAGCCCGCCCATCCCAAGGCCCCCAATCTGGAGGAAGTCCAGGCTGGGGACGACCCTGGATCTGCTAGGCTTTGATGTGGGGGTGAGGGACGGGGTGTGAGTAGGGGTGGAGGGGGAAGTGAGATAATATGAGAGGCAGGCCCACAGGAGAGGCGGGGAGGGGTCCCCCTGGCTCTCTGGGAATCCCCATGCAGGGTGGAGTCTAGGAGAGAGGGAAGGCTAGGAGCCTGCCCAGGGCTGGAGGGGGAGGGGGGGAAGGGTGGGATAAGGGAGAGGGAGAGGGACATTCTGAGAATGGGGACATTCTGAGAACGGGCACTCACAACCCCACTCGTCGGGCAGAACAGCGGAGTAACTCTAGCTCATTGCTGGGCGCCCGAGGGCACCCCACCGGCACCCGGGCAGAGATCCCAGGGCCTCACCCCGGGGGGTGCCCTTAAAGAGGGGTCCACCCTCTCACCCTGTGGCTGCCCCCTGGTTCCACCAGGAAAGTGAGAAGGAAGCAGGGAAGTGCAGGGGGGTGGGGAAGGTGTCACAACCATAGCCCTGGGCCCCGGCCTGAGGCCACATCCCCCCCCTCACTTTTCCCAGGACCTGACCTCATTTCAGGAAAGGGGGGAAGTCACCCAGCTTCCAGACAGGGCAGCCCTTTCCTAAGCCCCCCCCCCCCCCCCCCCCGCCCCATTGGGCTGGCTGGGGCCGTTTCTGTCTCAATGCCGCCCCCTGGTGGAGAATCTGGGTGCGGCCTCCCCTCCTCAGGAAAGCCAGGGGCTGGGACCTCCCTCCCCTGCTGGGCTGGCACTGAGGTGGCAGAAAGAGCCACTGGTCCCTTAGAAGCCTCCCAGAAGCCCCTGATTCCTTTTCCGGGGCCCTCCTTATCGGGGGCCGACCCCGCACCCCGTGGCTTATGCCGTGTGGCCCTGCGCTGTGGGTCCTTCCCAGGAGGGGACCCGTTTGGGAGCTGCTGGGGAAGGGAGCTTCTGGGTAGATGCCCGACCGAGGCCTCCTCTGTTGCTGCCAGCGACACCGAGTTTCCTCCAGCTTGTCGCCGCCGACCCAAGGGCGCCTCTGGGCTTATGGGTTTTGCCAAAGAACCTATTTCTTTTCCTTTTTTTAAAGGTATTTTTATATCTTGCAGAAACCGGTTCGGCTCAGAGCGTCGGCCTGCGGACTGAAAGGTCCCGGGTTCGATTCCAGTCAAGGGCATGTACCTTGGTTGCGGGCACCAACCAGTGGGGGGTGTGCAGGAGGCAGCTGGTCGATGATTCTCTCTCATCGATGTTTCCAATTCTCTATCCCTCTCTCTTCCTCTCTGTAAAAAAATCAATAAAATATATATTTTTTAAGAAAACAAAAACTTTAAAAAAAGATATTTTTATATCTTAAGAGAGGAAGAGAGGGAGGGAGAGGTAGAAACATCCATGATGACGGAGAATTGTGGATCAGCTGCCTCCTGCACGCCCCGCACTGGGGATCCAGCCCACAACCTGGGCGTGGGGTGCTGACCGGGAATGGAACCGTGACCTCCTGGTTCCTAGGTGGACGCTCAGCCCCTGAGCCACGCCGGCCAGGCCAGGGACCGAGTGCTTAAACCAGATCAGGTGTTCTGCCTTTAGCCTAAAATCAGGCATCACGGGAGCCCAGGCTTGTTGTCGGTGGCAATGGGACGCGGCCGCAGCCCGAGCTGTGGGTGTCCATCTGTGCAGGCACCACCGGCGCAGGCACAACCCTAACGCCGCCGGTCAGGGGGCAGAGGTCAGGGTGACATCGTGGGGTGACAGAGCCACAGCTCTGATGTGAGGCTCACATTTCCTCAGGACAAAGAGGGGGTTCCGGAGTGACCACAGACACACTCCCCAAAGGGCCGGGCCGCTGCCTAAGGTGCTGCCGCTGGCCTCCTGAGCCAAAGGGCCAGGGAGCCGGGGCCTTGGGATCTGCTGGCTTCCCCGGGGAATCAGGGAGCCGGGGGCTGGGGCCTCTTGTCTTTGCTCCGAGGCCGAGACGCTTCTCCTGCTGCTTTGGGGGTGAACAGGGAGAGTCCATATTTCCATGGCAATGGCCCATGTACCAAGGCAAAGGGCAGGTGGACCTGCCATAGGCCCTGGACTTTCAAAGGCTGATGTCGTGTGTGTGTGTGTGTGTGTGTGTGTGTGTGTGTGTGTGTACCTATGCTTGTGAGAGCTAGGAGGTTTTTCACCACTAGATGGCGCCAACAGCAAGGGCCTGGCTCAGAGGACAAGGCCCATCCCTCGCTGGGCAGGTAGACCCTTAACCACTTGTCTCTTTCCGGGGGTCCTCCCTGCTGCTTCCTTCTGGGCATCTTTTTTAAATTTTTGTATTGATTTCAGAAAGGAGAGAGAGAGAGAGAGAGAGAGAGAGAGAGAGAGAGAGAGAGAGAAACATTAGAAACATCCATAATGATGGGCTGCCTCCTGCACGCCCCCACTCTGGGCATGGAGCCCGCAACCCGGGCCTGTGCCCCGACCAGGAATGGAACCCTGACCTCCCGGTTCACAGGTGGACGTTCAGCCACTGAGCCCAGCCAGCCGGGCTGTGGTTGCTTTTATTTTTTTAAAAAAAAAAAAAAATTATTGATTTTTTTACAAAGAGGAAGGGAGAGGGCTAGAGAGCTAGGAACATCGATGAGAGAGAGAGACATCGACCAGCTGCCTCCTGCACACACCCCCAGTCGTTGTGCTGTTGGTATTTGGCTCTGGTGACTAATGAGTTTGCTGACCACTGGATTAGAGCATCGGGCCTGAGGACTGAAGGGTCATGGGTTCGATTCCTAGTCAGGGCACATCCCTAGGTTGCAGGTTCGATCCCTGGTTGGGGAACAAATGGGAGGCAACCAATCCCCGTTTCTCTTGCACATTGATGTTTCTCTCTCTCTCTCTCTCTCCCTCTTCTTCTCCTTCTCCCTCTCCCTCTCTCCTTCTCTCTCTCCTTCTCTCTCTCCCTAATTTAAAACCATATCAGGTGAGGGGAGAACATGCTAGAAAAACGTAGTTGGGTGAGAGCCTTTTTCACGCCGCACAGGGGGGAGGCGACGGCAGCCCCTCATCCCTGCCATTCCCCCCGCAGGCCCTCCCCGCGGCCCCCGCGGCCATGGCCTCCACCCCCGCGCTGCTGGAGGACACGTCCCCGCGCCCCCAGTTCTGCAAGTGGCCGTGCGAGTGCCCGCCGTCCCCGCCGCGCTGCCCGCTGGGCGTCAGCCTGGTCACGGACGGCTGCGAGTGCTGCAAGGTGTGCGCCCAGCAGCTCGGGGACAACTGCACCGAGGCCGCCGTCTGCGACCCGCACCGCGGCCTCTACTGCGACTACAGCGCGGACCGCCCGAGGTACGCAATAGGAGTGTGTGCACGTAAGTGACCCTTCCCTCCTTCGCCGCCCCCTCCCTGCCCTCCGGCTCCGCCCGGGCCCCTGTTCCGGAGAGGGTGCCCCCCACACCTCACCAGAGGCCAGAGGCGGGACTACCTGGGGAGGGACCGATGCCGGCCTCCCTCTCCTCTCCGGCTCACTCTCGAACCCGGGGCACATCCAGGCCGGACTCCGGGGAGGGCTCAGCCTGGCTCCATCCTCTGAGGGCCGGGGTGGGGACCCTGTCTCTGCCCAGGGCCGTGTGGACATGCATAACATCACTCGTGGGCCGTAGAAAACCATCCCTTACGCATGAGCCCGCGGTACAGGGCCAGACATCCATTAGCTCACCCCTCATGCCCTGGCAGGGCCTGACCAGAGGACGTTGAGGGCCTTATATGGCCCGAGGGCCGGGACGTTCCCCACCTCTGTCTTAGGGGCAGGATCCCTCGGCCTCCGGGCACTAGGAATCTGCAGGGATCCAGCTCTCTTAGTGGTACGGTACATTAAAATAATATAGACTTTAACAATTCAGGGGCCGTGAAAGAACAGAAGCCAGCAGCCTGCAATCATGTCTTCCTCCACCCCTCCCCACCCACCACCCACCACCCACATCTTCCCGTCAGCTCCGCCCCTGTTAGCTGTTCCCCTTACTTTGGGCAGTTACCACTGCACAACGCATATCTCTTTTCTATCCTAATTGGCTGGAAATGTCCCTGATCTTGTATGGCAGCTGCTGCCCTCATGACTTAGCTCCTGGATGCCACTTCCAGTGTTGGTGGCATACTGTTGCTGACAGTCACCACCATTCACAGGATTCCGAGTGTGTCAGCGTTGCCACGGCAGCAGGCGCCTGTGCGCTTGCTTGAATGTCCTTGCTTGGGAAGCCTTTTGTTTTTCCTGGAGTTTCTAGTTGCCTTTGCTTTTGTTTGTTTGCTGTGTTTTTTCCCGTGTGTGTGTGTGTGTGTGTGTGTGTGTGTGTGTGTGTGTGTTTCCACTCTTGGTCTTTACGACGCCCTCCCGTGGGGAAGGGCTCTAGTGTTTGTGGTTTGTTTTCTCTTCAAGCACTACATCATGTCCTCTCTGTCTCCAGAGACCTCCTTTTTGGGACTGTCTGGTCTCCTCTTCTATCTGGACTGGCATTCATTTAGCCTGAGCCTTTACCAGAGACACACGACCCAGCAGGAGGGGCGGGGGGGGGGGGGGGGAGACCAGGCCTATGACAGCAGCCTGGCCCCTGAACAGTTCCCTGACCTCGCAAACCTGAGAGCCTCCTCTCCCCGGAGCGAGTCCAGCCCCGCCCTCCACCCGCGACTCACACACACAGCGCGGCCCTCGCCTCACCTACCCCTGCCTCTCGTGGGGAGGCATGGTGGGTTGCGCACACCAATCCCAGGCAGACAAGCCCCTCGGAGCCTCGCGGCTCATTCCTGAGCACTTCCTGCTCTTTTATCATCGGCTCACGCTCCCACGTTCGTACCGAGTCCTGTGTCTTCAGCTTTACCGGGGACCTTCCCTCCCATGCTCCTTCTTTCATCCCTTCCCTTCAGACTCTCCGTGAGCCCCACGGGACACTGTGTGCAATCAGAACCTAGACCAGCCGCGGGCAAACTACGGCCCTCGGGCCGGATCCGGTCCGTTCGGCTGTTCTATCCGGCCCGCGGAGCCGAAAGAGCGGAGGGTTCTCTTGCTCTCCCCTCCGCTCCTTCCCCAGCAGCCCAAGAGGAGAGTGCCAGCATGGTCAGGTTGCTTTTGTTCCGGCCCTCCGGTCCAGTGTAGGAACCCATGGTGGCCCTCGAGTCACAAAGTTTGCCCACCCCTGACTTAGACAGTCACCTACAGTCACCTCCTGTACAGAATCAGATGTGTGTTGGTTGTTCCTGAACCCCACACTTTCGGCGGTGGGGGTGGGACCCACAGCTTTAACAAGCTCCTCAGGTGGTTCTTGTGCACGCTCGGGTGAGACTGCTGACATACAATAGCCCCCCCACCCCCCGCCTTATCTGCGGGGGACCCGTTCCAGGAGCCCTCGTGGGTGCCCGAAACCACGACAGTGCCGAGCCCTGAGGATGCCATGTGTTCGCTGTGTGTACTTACCTGTGATAAGGCGGAATTTACAGTTAGCCGCAGCAGGAGATCACCAATCAGGGGAAGTGGAGCCATCACAGCACCCGGTGGGTGCAGTGCGAGCCCAGTGGCTGTGGGGTTGGTTAGGAAGTAACGTCAGGGCGGCCTGGGCCCAAGCCCTGTGATGCCAGGAGGGCAGCGCCGGCCACGTGGGCGCGCTGGACAAAGGGGTGACTCACGTCCCGCGTGGGAGGGGCAGGATGGCGCGGGGTTTTATCGCGTTACCCGGAGCAGCCTGCGATTGAAAACCTGCGAGCTGCTCGTTGAATTGTTTGTTTCTGGAATATTCCATCAAATATTTCCAGACCGTAGGTGGCCCCGTGGGAAACAAAGCCGTGGATAGCGGCGGCTACTGTCCCCCGTCAGTCACGCGCTCTCCCCCCGAGGCCGGCCTCGGGGCGTGGCCGAGCCTTCCGGACCCCTCCAGGCAGGAGGCCCGCATCACTGCCCGCTTCCAGGCTGCTCTTCAAGGTCATTGGGAAGGTCACGCAGTTCTCCGTGAGGACACTCCTCTCTCGGGCTGCACGCACCCCTCACCAGGGGCCGCGCCTTTGTAGACATTCTCTCCCGGGCTCGGAGATTGCACAGCCCGAGCCCCCTCTCCTGCCTGCCCCTCCCCCAGGGGCCTGGGAGCCACCTTCCCACCCCCACCCCCCACCCCCTCTGTGTCTCTCAGGCCCGCTGCCCTCACTGCAGCCCCAGCGCCCCCACCTCGACCTCTGTGCTCCCTCCTGCGGCGGGGGAGAAGCTGCCGGCAGGGTTTTCACAGGCCTCGCACCCAAAGGCCCCGGTCACGGTCACAGAGCTTTGCAGACCGGGAATAAATCAAGGTCAGCGAGCGTCAGAGACCTGCTCGGGGGCCGTAAGCGCCAAGCCCACGGTCACACCCAAAGGAGAGCCGGCGGAGAAGCCTTTGCTTTTCAAACCTGTTTGCACAATGGACTCCTTTGTGGGGGTAGATTCTTACCCACCTCAACACACACTCACACTCACAGATACACACATTTCATGCATGCATATGTGTGAGCACACATGCACACACACAGATATACACATCTCATGCATGCATATGTGTGAGCACACACACACTCTACAGATACACACATCTCATGCATGCATATGTGTGAGCACACACACTCACACTCACAGATACACACATCTCATGCATGCATATGTGTGAGCGCACACACATACAAACTCAGTTACACACATCTCATGCATACATATATGCACACACTTAGATACACAGATTCCCATGCACACCTATGTGCACACACTCACACCCCATTCATACATATGGGCACACACACTCACCGATACACACACCTCATGCATACTTGTGGGCATGCACACACACACAGACACACACACACACACTCACTAGTGCTCTTCTGACCGTCCCTCCCAGAAGTTGCCCACTTGCCTGAGTCCATGAGGCTCGTCCAGGGATTCAGAAGCCCAGGCCTGACCGTGAGAGAGAGGGTGGCCCCGGAGGAGAGAGAGGAGCGGGTCCCTAAACAGACCCCCCCAGGTGGTCAGCTCCCCCCATGGCGTCCCCAGAGGCTGGACCTGCCTGGAGACTGCCCACAGCTAGCTCAGGACGAGGCGGGGGTAAAAATAGCGGGAACATGAGGGACTGGGACGGAGGAGCCGCGGGGAGGGGTGGGGCGGCGGCCGGGGTCAGGGCGCGCGGTGGGCAGAGCTGGCCGTCCTGGGCACCAGCCGCCGTGGCCTTGGCCGTTCTGCTCGGTTTCCAAGAAAATCCAGAGTCCAGGTTTGGGTGTAATGTGTCCATGTTGGCAGCGCGTTTCGGAAAAGATGTTTGGAATGCCCGGGGCGCCAAGCTAAACACGCCGGGAGCCTCCGGAGCCGCTCCTGCTATTTCTGGGCGCAGACCCGGCGGCTGTGATGTGGCCGCCCCGGCGGGCGGGCGGCTGCGGCCGGACCGCGGAGGCGAAGGCGGGCGAGGGCCTCGGGGCCTGGCTCTGGGCTCGCGGGCTACGTGACCGTGGGCACGTCCCCGAAGGAGCTTGTTCAGACCGGCCCGGGCGGTTGCTGCAGCCTCAGGCGTGAGGGCTGCGGGCCCTGTGTTAGCTCTCCCCTGTGGGAGCCACCAGCCCCGCCCCAGGGCACCCTCGGAGGAGGGGCCAGTCGGGGTCCAGGCTCAGACCCCCCCCTGCGAAGGGGAGGGAGGGGAAGACTGGCCAGGCTGGTCTTTGGAGCTAGAGAACGTGAATTCCAGCTCTGGCACTGGGACTGACCAGGGGGGTGATGGTAGGCTAGCCACGCGACCTTGTAAGTGTCGCTTTCCAGGGGAAAAGTGACAAATCATGCCTCTCTCTTTAGGTGTGTGGGATGCTAAGTACCTGATCCAGGGCAGAAGCCCAATGTAAAGATTGGGGCTCTTCCCACCTCCCACCCATCATCCATCATTCATCCATCATCCATCCATCCATCCATCATCCATCCATCCATCCATCCATCATCCATCCATCCATCATTCATCCATCATCCATCCATCATCCATCCATCCATCCATCATCCATCCATCCATCCATCCATCATCCATCCATCCATCCACCATCCATCCTTCCATCCATCCTTCTATCCATCATCCATCCATCCATCCATCCATTATCCATCCATCCATCCATCATCCATCTATCTATCCATCCATCCATCCATCCATCATCCATCCATCCATCATCCATCCATCATCCATCCATCCATCCATCCATCCATCATCCACCCATTCATCCATCCATCATCCATCCACCCACCCACACAATGACCGGGGTTATGACCAGGCATGCTCCTGCCTGCCCACCTCATGTACCTTGGGGACTGCCCAGCTCCCCCCTCCCCACCCCGCACCGTTCTCCCTGGCCATGTCCCCAGCAGCGTTCTGTGATCTGTTGGTTCTCCCTGGCCACGCCCAGTACAATGGAAGCGCCGTGAGGTGTGGGTTTTGCCTGTCTGGGTCACGCAGGGTTCTGCAGTGCCCAGAGCAGCCATCAGTCCGCATGGACTCGGTGGGACCTTTGTTTCCGAGTGTTCGGATGGGGTCTCCCTGTCTGCCCGCTGACAGCCATGAGCTCAAGGGCACGTACATAGGTGTCAGTGCCACGCTCTGTGCCAGGTGCCGGGACAGGAGCCCAGCTGGCTGCCCGGATCCCCGCCCCCCAAGCTTTACCCTCTGACATTGGCAGCAGGTGTGGCTCAAAGGGCAGCAGCTGAGGCTGAGGCGGCCCCGCCCGCCCTCTGCCCAGGCCCCTCGCCGGTTGGGCCCTGACTTTGCGTCCCGCCCCCGTGGGTTTGGGCGCGGTGCACCGTGGGCGGTGACCTGGGGGGGCCCAGGGCTGGGCCTGACCGCGCCCTGTGTCCCTTCGCAGAGGTGGTCGGCGTGGGCTGCGTCCTGGACGGCGTGCGCTATGGCAACGGCGAGTCCTTCCAGCCCAGCTGCAAGTTCAACTGCACGTGCGTGGACGGCGCGGTGGGCTGCACGCCCCTGTGCCTGCGGGTGCGCCCCCCGCGCCTCTGGTGCCGCCTCCCGCGCCGGGTCCGCCTGCCCGGCCGCTGCTGTGAGCAGTGGGTGTGCGACGACCAGGCCCGGCGGCTGCGCAAGACCGCGCCGCGCCACACGGGAGACCTAGGTGGGTGCCGCCGCGGGTGCTATTGCGGGTGCTGCCGTGGGTGCTGTGGTGGGTGCTGTTGTGGGTGCTGCTGTAGGTGCTTCCCTGGGTATTGTTGCAGGTGCTATTGTGGGTGCTGCTGTGGATGCTGAGATGGGTGCTGTGTGGGTGCTATTGCAGGTGCTATTGGGGGTGCTATTGCGGGTGCTGCCCTGGGTGCTATTGTGGGTGCTGTTGTGGGTGCTGCTATAGGTGCTTCCCTGGGTGCTGTTGCAGGTGCTATTGTGGGTGCTGCCGTGGGTGCAGTGCGGGAGGGCAGTCTGTGGAAGGCAGACTGGGAGCCGGACCTGAGGGAGGGCTCTGAGGAGAGCAAAGCCAGACAGGTGGGTTCATTACGCCCCCACTTACAGACCGGGGGAGGGTGCAGGGCGGGAGGGGTGCAGGGGGGGGTACCTGGGAGGCGAGGCTAATTCCTTGTGACGGCTGTGCCTGTGCCTGTGCCTGTGCCAGGCTAAGCAGCCTCCCCGACGCCCACCCACCAGATGCCAATGGCACCTGCCGCTCAAGTAGTACCAGCCCCAACGGCCACAAACCTGGGGAACAGGGGGTCCCCCTGAGCCACCGCCATGTGCGGCGAGGGGGAGAGAGCAGCTGAGGGCGGCACAGGAGGGTTTGCAGAGGCCGAGAGAAGAGAGAGTTTCCCTAAAGAACAAGCAGGAGAGCAGGGGGGCAGGGGGGCAGAGGGGTGAGGGTCTGGCTGGGTCGGGCAGGAGGGCGGTCCCCCCACCCCTCCCCCTGCGGGGCCCAGGAGTGCACAGCCTCTCTGGGTGGGGCTGGGGTACGGGGGGAGGGTGCGGGGGGCTGAGCACCCCAGAGGGGAGGGTGTGACAGGAGGGCTGTGTCCCCGGCAAGCCCAGGGCAGCAGCTCCACCGCAGGGGGGAGGGGCGGCTGCCCGCCCGCCGCCCGCTGTGTGTGGCCCAGTGACCCCATTCCGACCCAACACCAGCAGAGCCCCTGCCGGCTAGCTGGTGACCCAGAAACCAAAGCCCTTTATCCTCTGAGGCAAATCCCTCCCCTGCTGCCCCTCCCTCCACCGCACAGCCCAGCTCTCTCAGATCCTCCCCTCCTCTGTCCTCTCCTTCCTTCCCCCCTCCCTCCTCTTCCCTCCCCAGCAGCCCCCTCTCCTCCCCTCCCCCCTCCCCCCTCCTCCTTCAGGCACCATTGTTCCTCGCACACCTTCAGCCTTGAGGGGCTGGGGATGAGGCCTCACCTTCCCCGTCCGGATCCTATCAGGTGGCTTTTCTTTCCTATTTTTGTCTCACCCCCCCCCAATTCTTATCACCTTTCTCCCTCCCTCTCCCCCTCCTCCCACTCTCTCTCCATCTGTCTCCCCCTCCCCTCTGCCTGCTCTGCAGTGAGACCTGCCTCCTCCGGGGTCTGTCCGGGCCCCTCGGCCCCTCCCGCTGTGGGCTCTCTGCCTTGCCAACGTGCCCCCGCCTCCGCCCCTAGCTCACTGCGCCCCCCGTTCCTCAGGCGCCGGAGCGCGTTCTAGGTGCCAGGAGAGAGACCTTAATGACCCACCGAGAGCCCGTGTGTGTTGGCCGATGGCTAGGAAACCACGTGAGCTCACAGCGCCCGAGGGCTCACCCAGGGTCAGGCAGCCTGGGCGGCCACGGCGCCAGCCCCCTTTCCTCCCACAGCCCAGGAGGGGGCGCCACCGTCACCCCCCTCCACACACACACACACACACACACACACACACACACACACACACACGGCCCTGCTCAGACCTGCGCCCACGCACTGTGTGGCCCCTTGGGCACCGTGCCCTCAGCCTCACCCCGACCAAATTCTGGGTTCCGGGGGGCGGTAGCCACTCACCTTTGACCTTCCCCCCGACAACCGTGACCTCTGAGGGCAGGAACAGGGGCCTTGTGGCTTTTATTCCCGGCCCCAAGCAGACACCGGACACGGGCTCAGTCAGTGTCTAGATTACCTCCATCACGCCCTCCCTCCACCCCCTCTTCACCCCCCAGCCCGAGGGGCTGCTGGTATTGCCTCCGCGAGGAGGGGGGCCGGGCCCAGCTGTCGAGGGTCCCGCAGCGGTCCAGGCGGCGGAGCAGGATTGGAACGCAGGCCCACCTGCCCCCAGAGGTGGTCTTCCATCCAGAGAGAGGGGGGGACTGAGAGCCAGGCCTCCTGTCCCGGGGGACCAGGACTGTCAGGAGCCGACCGGCCCCCTCCGTCCTCGCCGAGTTTCAGGGCCCCTGGGGGGCAGCGGTGGTGGCGGCGGCGAGGGCGGAGGCTGGGGACTCACGGGGTCCTGGTCCCCCCGCAGCGGTCCTGGGCGAGGCCGAGCCCTGGCACGGGAACTGCATCGCCCACACCAGCCCCTGGAGCCCCTGCTCCACCAGCTGCGGCCTGGGCATCTCCACGCGGGTCTCCACCGCCAACGCCGGCTGCCGGCCCGCCCAGGAGAGCCGCCTCTGCACCCTGCGGCCCTGCGGCCCCGACCTCCGCCCGCTCATCAAGGTGGGTCCCCGCCCCGGGCGGCCTCTCCGGCTCCCCGGGGGAGCTGGGCGCTGGGCCCGGCTCCCAGCCTCCTCGGGGGCCGCGGTGAAACGGGAATGAGGAAGCCCACCTCCTCCGCACCGTCATCGGGGCCACGTGTGGGCGTCTGTGATCCCCCTGAGCGGGAGAGACGTGCTGATGGTATTCACAGCATCCGGGTCTCTCTGGAGGGAACCAGGGGGCCTCAGAATTGGCCCCCTTGGTGATTCCGGGGAACCCTCGTGACTGCCATTCCCCTCTGCCCTTGTGCCCACGCCCCCCGTGGGCACCTCACGCCAGCCATGTGGGAACAGGAGCCCTAGACGGGGGTGGGGATGTGGCCTCAGATGCCTGCCTGCTGCTGACGGCACGTGATGGTGGCCGATGTCCCCGCATCTCTGTGGCCCAGGCCCCACGTCCATAACACATCGGGGCCCTGAGACCCCCCCCCCCTTCCCAGCGCCCGCCACGTCCCGGGCAGGGAATTAGACCGCTGACACCCCGAAAGAGCCCTGCTCTTGAGTGGCCCACTCTTGAGTGGCCCAAGGGAGAGACAGAGCAGCTTTTATTTTTTTTAAATATATTTTTATTGATTTCAGAGAGAGGAAGGGCAAGGGAGAGAGAGACAGAAGCATCAATGATGATGAGAGAGAATCATGCATAGGCTGCCTCCCGCACGCCCCACACTGGGGAGGGAGCCCGCACACCGGGCCTGCGCCCTGACCCGGAATCAAACCGCGACCTCCTGGTTCATGGGTCGGCGCTCAACCCCACCAGCTGGGCGACCTGCTTTTAAATAGCGGCACCAGCCCGGTTGAGTGAGTGGGTGTGAGAGGCTGTGGGAGGCCGAGGAGGGGGAGGGGGTAAAGCGTGTGCCCGGTCACTGCTAGCTGGGCACTTGGTTGATGGGGGAGCTGCAGGGGTGTCCTGTGGGCGGGAAGGGGGGGACAGAAGTGGAGGGAAGGAGCGACACTGCAGACTGCATGGCAGGACCGAGCAAAGCTATCCGGTCTGTGGGCCTTAGTTGACTCCTGCGTCTCACGGGGGCGGATCTTGCTGGCTCGGGGGCGGGCCTTCCAGTTGGAGATGCTGAAGATTAAAAAAGAGGGGGTGAGAGAAAAGGGACCGTGAGGCTGGGAGGGCAGAGGTGGGGGTTCGTCCTCTGTGCATCCCAACCGACACCCCCCTCTCCCCGCAGGAAGGGAAGAAGTGCCGGGCCGTGTACCAGCCCGAGGCGCCCTTGAACTTCACCCTCGCCGGCTGCGTCAGCACGCGCGCCTACAGGCCCAAGTACTGCGGGGTCTGCACGGACGACAGGTGCTGCGTCCCCTACAAGTCCAAGACCATCGACGTGGCCTTCCGGTGCCCCGACGGGCCCGGCTTCTCCCGCCGGGTCCTGTGGATCAACGCCTGCTTCTGCAACCTCAGCTGCAGGAGCCCCAACGACATCTTCGCCGACCTGGACCTCTACCCCGACTTCGCGGAGATCGCCAATTAGGGGGGGGCACCCGGCGGCGCAGGGCTCCGGCCTGGCCCCGCACGTGCCAAGCAGCCAGCCCGCGGCGGCCCGGGATTGGCCCCCTCTACCCCACTTCCCATTCATCGCCGGCGACCCTGACCCAGACCCTGGGCCCCTGCCCGGTCTCCCGCCCATCCGTGGGTCCCGTCCTTGGCAGCACCCTGGGTGCCCTCCAACAGAAAGCGCCTGTCTCCATCCGGTCTGGGCCAGCCCGGCCCGTGGGGGTCACTGGGCGTCCCGAGTCCCATGGGGCGACTCAGCTGGACATCTGGACATCTTGCTGGTTCCCCCTGGAGATGCCGAACACGAGACTCCGTGGGCCCGCCCCACAGGCGCAATGGGAGTGAGGACCACGGATCAGCCTGTTGCTCGGGCCCTGCCGAGTGGCCCTGTAATAGTTAGTTCTGACCACAGCACCCCAAAGTAGCTCTGATCCCAAAGATGTGCGTACCCCAGAGTCTCACCAAACAGATGCCGGGAGGGGGGGGAGGGTGAGTGGCTCCTGGGCTGGGCGTTTTCGTGGAAAACTATGTCTGTGAACCCGGGCACTGCTGAGGTCTGGCTCCTCTTTCGCTCCTGCACTGTGAGGGGCACCCGCCGGGGTCGTTTCCGTTAGAAAGGCTATTCGGTAAATTTCAGGGCCAAGCCCCCCCCCCCCCCCCCCCCCCCGTCAGGGCTCCAAGGGCAGAGCAAGGTCAGCCAGTTTTCAGACAGAGCAACGGACGCGGCGCGCATCCGCTGCTGACCCCCAGGACGCCCATCGGGAAGAGCCAGACCCCCACTGGCCTGGGGGCTCAGGGGACTGCAGGGAAGGGGGGACCTGGCCTTGCCAACCCCTGAAAGTGGTGTCCTGGGAGGACCTTCCTCTGCCCTTAAGGAGCCTCACTGACGTCCAGGCCAGACCCTCCTGCAGTGACCGAGGCCCAGGCCAGGGGGGTGGGGCCAGCCTGCACCACCCAGGGCGTATCGTCACGTTCTGCCTCAGTGACCCACGTCACAGACTTGGGGTCCGCCGACCCACACGACCCCGTTCTGATCCCCAAGACCGAGGTTTACCAGTTGGTTAGACACAGAAACCTACTTAACGGGGACCAAGAGCCAAAGGGGTTGGAGCCAACCGCACAGCAAGGCTGTCCCCGGGAGAGGGGGCCAGCCCTCACCTCCTTAGGGAACGAGAACTGGTTCCTGTTCGCTTGTACTCTGCGCCCGCCACGGGCCACGGGCCCGGTGCCCCCACGCACGGGCTCACGGACCCTTCGGGGCCTGTGGCAAAGTGCCCGCTAGGGTTTCTGTTCTTGCAAATGTGAAACGGGAGCTCAGAGAGGTGAGGACACGGGCCACAGCTGCCCAGCTGGCCCGCGGGGAGCCGGGATTGTAACCCCAGCTGACTGGCTGGTCACCCCATGTTTTTCCTGCCCTCAGAGCTTCCAGGTGAGTCGGGCAGGAAAGCGTGTCCACGCCCGAGACTCGGCGTTCTGTCTCCCTTCCTCGCTGTCTCTGGGCCGTTTCTGAGAGAGGAGGCCCTGGTGTTCAGGTCACTTAGGTGCCGAGGGCCCAGAAACACACTCCCACGCCCCCCCCCCATCTCTCACCCCTCCGCCCCGTGGACCGTCCCTCCTGCGGATCCGAGCCTTGTCCGCAGAGGGATTGTGGACAGTGATGAGGTCTGTGATTACCCTATCTCGTGAGGTCACTGCTTTTGAAGGACTTACCTTGATCTAAACTAACCTTAGCCAGGACCGCCCGGCCCCGCTGGGACTCACCTGTGGTCGAGCAGATCAGTGGCGTGTGACTGCACATATACGCCTGGGCTGTGTATATGCATGTATGTATGTATATATCGATTTTCAAGCTGTGACTTAATATTTCAGTATTCCTCCTGCCTGGCTGGTCAGTGACTAAGGGAACATACAGAGCCCTGACCGGGTTGGCTCAGCTGATAGAGCGTCGGCCTGCGGACTGAAGGGTCCCAGGTTCGATTCCGGTCATGGGCATGTACCTTGGTTGCGGGCACATCCCCAGTAGGGAGTGTTCAGGAGGCAGCTGATCGGCGTTTCTCTCTCATCGATGTTTCTAATGCTCTCTCCCTCTCCCTTCCTCTCTGTAAAAAAAAAAAAAAAAAAAAAAAAAGCAAAAAAAAAAACACAATAAAGTATGTTTTTTTAAAAGAAAATAAGAAAACATACAAAAAAACCTTTTCCAGCCTGTGGGTGTCTGGCAGGTTTTACAGCATTCCTCACTTTCCTGTGACCTGTGCTGCGTAAACGTATTTGTCCAACCTGAAGGACGCCACGTTCCCATTGCTCCCATCCCCCGTTGATGGCCTCCCTTCCCCCTTAAAGCACGAAGCCACCCGCAGAGCGACTTACCGGACGTGGTGGGTTTCCCGGTGACCACGGGGCAAGGCGAAGCCTCGGGGACGGTCCCCCAGAGGCAGGCGGCGGCCGCGGAAACAGCGGGGAGTGAGGAGGTGCGCGTGGAGCCGGGAAATGTGGCATTCCGGAGAGACCAGCGCTGCCAAGGGTCCAGACACCTCACCGAAATATAAACCGGAAATGTTAGCATGCATTCATTCATCCATCCATCCATCCATCCATTCATTCGCTCAGTCGCATGCTCACTTATTCAGCGTTTTTCTACATCCCCGCCGAGACCTGGGCCTTGAGGTCAGGGCCATGGCTGCACCCTCTGAGCCAGGCACAGCACCTGCTGGGAGCTGGGTAAGCCCCGGAGGGAGAGAGGAATGGGTGAGCAGCTATCGCCGCTGCCTTAGCAGCTCAGGGGAGTGAGGGGACGGGTGGGAGGGCCACAGGATACAGTGAGCATGGTTCTGACTTTGAGTCAAGTGGGTCCTGATAGACTTTCTCTTTTTAAATGTATTTTTTGTTGATTTCAGAGAGGAAGGGACAGGGAGAGAGAAAGAGAAGCATCAATGATGGGAGAGAATCATTGATCCATTGATCAGCTGCCTCCTGCACTGGGGATCAAGCCCGCAACTCGGGCACATGCTCTTGAGGGGAATCCAACCAGGGACCCTTCAGTCCGCAGGCTAATGCTCTGTCCACTGAGCCACACCAGCCAGGGCCTGCTGTGCTTTCTTTCTCACTGCAATTCCTCACTTCACTTATTGAGGCCGCAGTTTCCTCGGCTGTGTCTGCTGGTGGTGATGCAACAATTCCAATGTGCATGGCATTCAACATGTTAGCCTAGACCAGTGGTCGGCAAACTCATTAGTCAGCAGAGCCAAACATCAACAGAACAACTATTGAAATTTCTTTAGAGAGCCACATTTTTTAAAAAAATTTAAACTTCTTCTAACGCCACTTCTTCAACATAGACTCGCCCAGGCCGTGCTATTTTGTGGAAGAGCCACACTCCAGGGGCCAAAGAGCGGCAGTTGGCCGACCACGGCCCTAAAGGAAGCTGAGCTTGCCTGAAACGATCCACTTTTCAAAATCCTTCGTGTCCCACCCTCTTTCTGCCGACCAGACCTCCCACCCGTCCTACTGCTCGCAGCGCCCTTCTCCCGGCAGATGGGAGGCTGCCTCACTCACACACCGTTTCCGAGCGCCAGTGAGACCCTCCCGTTACTCGGCACAGTTGTGTGCGTTAGCAGAACGAAGTGGCCGCGACATTTTATCCTGAAGGTTAAGAAGCAAGTAGCTGAGACGCCCCTGTTCTCCCCGCCCCGTCCCCGCCGAGAAAGTAAAGGCAGAGGCCTCCCCTGCAGCAGAGAGCCGCGTTCTAGGTGAGCCTGGCTTCTCTCCGGATGTAGGACCGAGCCCCACTGACATCTAGCCCAAGCCAGTTTGGCTCAATGGGTGGAGTGCTGGCCCGTGGACTGGAGGGTGCTGGTTTGATTCTGGTCAAGGGCACTTGCACGCACACACACACACACACACACACACAGACTTCTAAGGGGATGAGAGACTGGACACCGAGCCCTTGGACATAGATTGTACTCTGTGCAAAGGGTTTCCAGACCTCTGTGCTAAATGTGAATGCTCGGGCCTTTCCCCCGGAATTAACGAAGGGGATTTCTCAGCGCATCCCATGGACGGGGAGGGGACGCTGCTAGAATAGAACCAGGCTCGCCCACAGCGGGGAGAAAACCCTAACCCACCAGCTGAGGAAACAAAGGGGCTGAGGACCTGAGGACCGGACAGAAACCAGGGGGAGAGAAAGTCACCACCAGGCGGGACTGTGTAGCAGCAGAAGGGGGGCGGGGGGGCGGGGATGGGGGTGGGGGAGACACAGCCTCCCCGCAGGCAACCGAAGCCCAGGCCCCCACAATATGAGTCCCTGGAATCACCGATGCTCTCCTCCCTGGCCGTCCACAGAAGCTGGAGCCAGTCACGGGCCCGGGGAGCCGATTCAAAGGCAGGGGAGGGGGGGTGTCATCTGTGTTAGGAACGGCCGGGGAAGCCATTGAACCCCTTGAGCCTTGGGTTTGGTTTGATCTGGGAGGCCAGGATGACTCAGGCTCACGGCGGCAGAGAAAAGGGGGAAGAAGCTAGAACATCTGCTGAATATTACAGTCCCCAGGGGAAGTGTTTACTCACGGAACACCAGCCTCTGGCTGTGTGCCCCGCACTTGCTGGAGACACAGAAGAAATGCCAGCGATGGGGGACGGGGAAGGGAAGGGGGTGCACGTTATAAAGGCCAGGTGTGCTCCGGAGGCCGCCTCTGCCCCTGTGCCCGGGTCACGGGGTCAGTGCTCTCTGGGGAAGGGAGGGGCATGCAAGAGACGCTGCCCCGAGCAGGGATGGGGGGCCTGACCCGCCGCAGAGTTTGCTGCCACAGCAAGTCATTCTGCAAAGGACACAGCAATTCACCTGCGGCCACTGCATCATCCATTCCGGGAGCCCCAGTTGCCTGCAATTGGGAGAGGGGGCGGGACTAGAGTAATCCCAGTCATAGCTGATTGGACAGTGAGCGGACACCTGAGCCCAGCTGGGCCAATGAGATTCTTCCCCCTTAAGGCACACAGAGACCTGGTCAGTTCTGGGTCCGAGGACCAAAGGGCGTGTAGTCCTCAAGTGAGGACCCCCACTTTGTGCTTGCGATGCAGGCCACTCTGGTGTTAGGAAGGAGGAGGCCGATCTGCTGGGACGGACCCTTCCCTAGCCCCACCTGCAGCCATAGGGTCAGGCTTCCACTCTGCCCCGGCTTCCACGTGGGGCTCGGGCGAAGGGCCCCCCGCAGCCTGGGAGCCCAAGGCAAGCAGACGGATTGGGGCTGCAGCTGGGACCCGCAGAAGGAACGCCTGGCACTGCCAGGCTGCGTCCGAGATGGGCAGATGGGGACCTGGCTGTCCACACGCCCTGCAGGTGGCCGATCTGGGGGCACGCTCGGTCTCCAGCTGCTGCTGCGGAGACCCACGGATCAGGGCACGAAACCAGAACCAGCAGCTGGGGGAACAAAGGTAGATCCAGCTGGCGAAACAGCCTCCGGCAGGCAGGCACAGCGTCTCCCAACGGCACACACCTGCACACGCCTGCACTCCCATGCTCGTTCCCTCCCTCCCTCTCTCCGTGGAGGCCTGAGCCCGGGGAGCCGGTGGGGGCAGTTGGGGGTGTCTGTGCCGGCCCCACCCAAAGCTGGTGTGTGTCCCCCTGCGCGGCCCAGCACTCGCTGGTGCTCCCGTCACCTGCCTTTCCTTTGCTCCGACTCAGGGGACCCAGGAGCGGAGGCGCGTACTGTGAATCCTGAATCGGAGGGACCTGCACGCTGCCCACCTGGGCCTGGGGCCTCCGACCAGGAGTCCACGGAGAGAACTCGGGGCCACGGGCGGGGCGGGAGAGCGTGCGCCTTGGTTCTCGCTGCCCTCCAATTGCCATGTAGCGTTTGCTCTGTCTCGACACAGACCCGAACCCCCATCCCACCAGGGGAGTCAGATCCGGTTTCCTTAGCGCAGCTGGTGGGACTCCAAGGCGCTGTGCTCATCATCCGCGGAGCCCGCCCCCTCATCACTAATTTGTTCTTTTTTAAAAAAAACATAAATATGTGTATTTTTATTTTTTAAATATATTTTATTGATATTTTACAGAGAGCAAGGGAGAGAGATAGAGAGTTAGAAACATCGATGAGAGAGAAACATCGACCAGCTGCCTCTTGCACACCCCCTACCGGGGAATGTGCCCGCAGCCAAGGTACATGCCCTTGACCAGAATCGAACCCGGGACTTTTCAGTCCGCAGACCAACGCTCTACCACTGAGCCAAACCGGTTTTGGCCACTAATTTGTTCTTAAAGAAACACACTTTGTGTCTGGCCGGCGTGGCTCCATGGTGGATCTTTGACCTATGAACCAGGATGTCAAGATTCAATGCCCGGGTTGTGGGCTCTATCCCCAGTGGGGGGTGGGAGGGCCTTGCAGAAGGCAGCCCACCAGTGATGCTCTCTCATCATTGACGATTCTCTCTCCCTCCCTCTCCCTTCCTCTCTGAAATAAAAATATTTGAGGGAAAAATAAAAAGAAGCACGTGCTGCTACGTGCCTGATTGCCACATCCGGTCAGTCCTCCTCCATGGTAAGTGGTTGCTTTTGTAACCCTAGGGATTGTCTTTTAGGCATCTAGCCCTCTCCCCGCCTGGCTTCCGGCCACATACAACACGCACGGTCCCCCGCCCGGGTCTGGACCACGGGTTTCTCATGCGCGCACACGCCTCCCACCCACGCCGGCGTGCCCGAGGGCCCCTCGGCCGGGATGCTGCCTCCCCCTCTGCGCTGAGTCAGCAACTTCCAAACCCGCTTCCTGAGGCCCGGGCCGACTGCAGCCTGCACACTCCACCCCACGCCACGCTGCCGGCTTCCTGCTCACCGCTGATGGCCCACTCGGACACTCCTCAGGGTGCGCGAAGAGAATCCAGAATAAGTCACAGCACGATGCTGTTTGTTTGTTATTGTTGTGGGGTGTTTTTTTTTTTGGGGGGGGGGGAGTCAGGTCCCAGGCCAGCGTCTCCCCTGACCAAGAGCAGCTCAGAGTCTAGGGTCCTTTTGCATCTGACGTGACACACCTGTGGGATGTCGGGGTGACGTGTAGCTTCCCTGTTCCCGGACCCCTCAGGGCACACCCCGTGCACCAGGGCGGAGACCACCCACTCCCTCTGTGGGATCCTGTCCGCCGTTCGCTGCGGACTGTTAACTTCCTGCACCCCCGAGTAAAAGCAGCGCGTGCCCATCGTTTCCCTTTCACCCAATCCCAGAGGTTTCCTGCTTTGCTTTCCCCGCCTCCCTTTTCGATCCCCAGTGGAGTTCCTCGAACCCCCTTAGGCCTCCTCCTGTGACTGCCACGGGTAAAACATGGGGCAAAACGGCCCTTCTCCGGAACGTTCTCCCCATTCAGGGGGACCCTGCTCCCCAGCCACTGTCCCCGAGTTCCGCTCTGATAAACTCACAAGCGTTTTTAATGTTTTAACAGTTTTTGTTTCTCACGTGAACAGGGATTCATGGGGGCTCACCGTGCTACCTTTGTGACCGTTTTGCACTTTTCACCTGGTCTTCAGTCTAGATCAGGGGTGGGCAAACTTTTTGACTCGAGGGCCACCATGGGTTCTTACACTGGACCGGAGGGCCGGAACAAAAGCAGCCTGACCACGCTGGCACTCTCCTCTTGGGCTGCTGGTGAAGGAGCGGAGGGGAGAGCAAGAGAACCCTCTTCTCTTTCGGCTCCGCGGGCCGGACAGAACCGCCGAACGGGCCAGATCCGGCCCATGTGCCGTAATTTGCCCATGGCTGGTCTAGATAACAATGAGGCTGTACTGAACCCCGCTGGGTTTACTCTCTTCTTCCTCAGCAGGAGCACGCATGGAGGGACTGTGCGGGGATGTGAGGAAGGGAGTGGTCCTCCCACAGACATTTCTGGAAGGAACGGGAGCTGTAAGGGCTGTTTCCCTGCGAGTGCCCCCACCGCCCTGTGCTGTCCAGGCCGCTGAGCCCCGGCCCGGGGCGGGCTGGCTCGAGGCTGCTGGGGTGTTGATGCCACAACAAGAAAAGAATGAAGAGCGTGAGTAGCGGTTACACCCAGTCCACGCAGAAACGGGAGTGTTCCGAATGCACGGGGTGACGGGCATTGCTAACATCAAGCTCACCTGTTCCTTTCTCTCTCAATGTGGCCGCCAGAAAGTGGGGCGCTGCCCGGTGGGCGTAGCGCAGTGGCCGAGGGTCAGCCCAGGAACCGGGAGGTCACAGTTCGAGTCCCCGTCAGGGGCACATGCCGGGTTGCCGGCTCCATCCCCAGTGGGGGGCGTGCAGGAGGCAGCCGACCCATGATTCTCTCTCATCATGGATGTTTCTCTCTCCCTTTCTCTCTGAAATTAAAATATATATTTTAATAGAAAAAAGAAAATGGGAAGCTCACGTTGCCTTTTTATTGGGCGGCGAAGCTCTGCGGCGAAGCTCTATGGAGCCAAAGGCAGGGGAGCTGTGGCCGGGGCCCAGGGAAGGGAAGCCCACCCTTAAACCACGGGCCGCACGCACGCACGTACACACACATACACGCACACACATGCACACATGCACGCACACACACGCACACACATGCACACACACACACACACACACACACGCTCTCCGGCAGAGAAAAAGGACACCACACTGCAAAGTTACAAATTTATTGGTCTGGAAATAAATACAAATATCTCGTTAAGAAACTCCTCTGGAGAGACGTGTACACAGCAGTTTTCCGTCTGGATCCAGCCACTCCTGCCCGGACCCCTGTCCCCCTGCTCGAGGCCAGGGGGAGCCTCCCACAGAAGGCGGCGGGTGGATGGAGTCGCTCACGACCCCCCACGCTGCCTGCAAGGCCGATGACTCCCTCCCACCAGCTGCGGGCCCCGGAGGCCACGGGGTCCCAGCAGCCCGACCACCACGCCCCGTCCCCGCTGGTCACACTCCCTCGCAGGTGCACGGTTAGCCGGGGTGAAAACCGAAAGGCAGTGGCAGGGGAACGTGGCCCGAACGTGTCAGTGGTGCCGCCCCATTCAGAGAGAGGAGGTTAGGCGGGCGGGGGGGAGAGGGGGGAGGGAGAGGGAAGGAGATCTCGGGGACACACATTCCAGAACCCTTACATCTGCTCCCCCCACCCCACCCCCGGAGTCCCCACCCCATACAAAAGCCAGCAGGAATGTAACCGGGAAAGATCCAGGAATGTGGCCCGGTCAGAAAGGTTAGGCTGTCAAGCTCAGAGTCAACCAGGATGGAACCCGATCCCAGAAAGGTCTCTGGAAACCAGGATGAGATCCACAGAAATCACAAGCTCCCTGGATTCCATCCCAACCGCGAGGAGGAGTCTGCTATTTACATCTGGTACCCCACCCCCACCCCACCCCACCCCCCGCCCCGCGGCGTGGAGATTCCTGGCAGCCGGGAACACCTGTTGGGAATGCCCCCTCCATCTCCAGAAAAGCACCCCTGTATTAAGAGGCTCTACCCCGTGAAGGAAATAACCATTTGCTCACGTCTTGGGGGTGGGAAGCAGGGGCGGAGGCGGAAAAGGAGGAGGAGGAGGAGGAGAAGGAGGAGGAGGAAGAGGGAGGGAGGAGGAGGAGGAGAGAGCAGAGCCGAAGCCTTAAATCCGTGATGCTAAGCACGTGCGGGCCGGTTTTTGTTGTGGTTGTTGCAGCAAAGCCCGGAGGATCTGTCCCCGCCTTTGTGCTCATTTAAAAATTAAAAATTAAAAAGCTAGGAAAGCAGGCCTGTGTGCGCGCGTCGGCATCGCAAAGTGTACGCATGCACGAACTTCAGACTTCGATTTCAAGCGAGCTACGTAGCTCTGCTTTTCCCAACTCTCTGAGCCTCCCCGCAAGGCCCGGCTCTCGTCCCCGAGGCGGCCTGTTTGGCCGACACCAGCCGCCCTTGGCCCGGTGGGTTTGCCTTCAGCGGGAGAGGAAACAGCAGAAGCAGGTGGGCTGACTTCCCCCAAGGCCCCTGCGAGCCCGGATGCCCGCTGGGCCCGGGCCTGGATCGGGGCCTGTTTCCCGCCGTGTCTCCTGCTCGGGGCGGCCTGGCGTCTCGGGGGGAGGCAGGGGAGCCGGGGCCACCGGCCAGGCCGCTGGTCCACGCACTGGGGACTCTGAGAGGCTTACGTCCCTGTGGCCCACCCCGCCCTGCCCTGCAGGGGGCGCCCTGGGCAAATCCCATCTACTGCCAGGCCGGAGCTCCCTCCTACGAAACTAGCTGGGGGTGAGTTGCGTGTGGGGCATGGCAGGCAGGGGGTCAGGGAGGTGGGGAGGGACGGAGGAGGGGCAGCTACAGGGGGGGGTCCCACAGTCCGGGGGGCGGGGGGGGAGGCGGCGGTGGCGGGTGCGGGCCGCCTAGCAGGAAACCTCCATGGACTTGGGCCCCGCGCTGTTCCCGGTGGCGCCGGAGCTGGGGGTGATGTCCAGGCGGGCGCCCTCGCTGGTGTGGGAGCGGCTGCGGGTGCCCTCGCTGGTGTGGGAGCGGCTCCGGGTGCCCTCGCTGGTGTGGGAGCGGCTGCGGGACCCCTCCAGGGAGGTGACGCTGGAGCCCGAGGCCGTGCGGGACCGCATCAAGCGGGTCATGCTGGCGGAGGGCACTGGGGAGAGAGGAGACAGCTGTTAGGTCGGGGGTGGAGGGGGAGGGGGAGAAGGATGCTCGGCCAGGTGGGCACAGAGAGGCCCCCAGGCTGGCGTGGGTGCTCCTGGCATGTCCCCCCCCCCCATGTTTTTATTGATTTCAGAGAGGAAGGGAGAGGGAGAGCGAGGAACGTCTTAGGAGGGGCGGCGCTCCATCCACTGAGCCAAACCGGCCAGGGCCCAAATATAACGTTCTAGCAGAGACACGCTGGGTCCTAATTAGCAGCAACGTGACCACCCACGGGCTCATCGCTTTATGGTTGCTTGTTTGTGTTTGGTTTGGTTTGGTTTTTTGGAGCTTTGTATTTTTTTAAAACCCAATGATGTCTCAGAGTGCATTACTGACCACCGGCTGCCTCCTGCACGCCCCCTCCTGGGGTCCGAGCCCACAACCTGGGCGTGTGCCCTGGACTGGAATCGAACCTGGGGCCCTTTAGTCCTCAGGCCGACGCTCTATCCCCTGAGCCACACCGGCGAGGGCCGGAACACACGGTCAGAGCCGAAACCCGAGCCCAGCTAGAGGCCCAGATAAGGGATTGGCGGCTCGCACCCTGCAAGGTAGGCAGGGGCGGCCGGCCTGCTCTTCCCCCTGCCCCGGCCTGCGCTCCCCCACGGGGAGGGGCTCGGGCCCGCGGGCAGCGCGTCTCTGTTGGCAGAGGGCACCTGGGGACACGCGCCCCGCCCACAGCCTGGAGGTCAGCGCACGCCACCCGCTCTCGGCCCCACAGACACCAAACGTGGCCGAGGCCCGCCTCGGGGCCGCGGTCAGACGCACCCTGGCTATTTATTCGCACGAGCCAACAGCTGGCGTCCCAGAGAAAAAGGGCACGGCAGCAGGCGCACAAAGGCGTCCCTGTTCAGGTGGGCACGTGGGTTGTGACCCGGGCAGAGGGCCGGAGAGCCGGAGATGCCACAGTCAGAGCCCCGGCCGCAGGGCCCCCCGGTGGGGGTGGGGCATGGGGCCCGGGCCACCTTTCCAACCAGGACTGCGTGGGTCTGGCGCATACATGTGAACGCCATTCAGGAAGCAGCCGCTGTGTCCCCTCAACCCCCACGCACGATGGGGTTTTTGCTGCTGTGAATCTTCACCCGAGGATGTTTTCCCATTGATTTTTTTTTTTTAAAGAGATTGTGGAAGTGGGTGGGGGAAAGAGGCAGAGAGGGAGAAACGTTGATGTGAGGGAGACACATCCACGGAACGGGGCCAGGATGGAGCCTGCCACCGAGGTAGGCTCCCTCCACCAGAATCGGACCCCGGACCCTTCGAGGGCCAACGCTCCTCCCACTGAGCCAGACGGGCCAGTGCCCAAAGCGAACGTGTCAGCGAAGGCACGCTCGGTCCTGACGAGCAGCAACGTGACCGCCCACGGGCTCAGCGCTTGGTAACGGCTTTTGTTTTGGTTTTTCGGAGCTTTGTGTGTTTTTAAAGAACTTCCACGGGTCCCTGCTCTGCCACTTGTAAAGCGAGAGTAAGGAGCGTCTCGTGGTGGGATTATGGGCGTGGTCCCATGAGGAGAAAAAAAAAATGAAGGATTCTTTCCTAATCCTTCACGACCATCGGCAGCAGCGTCCTCCTCCTCACCACCCTCACGACAACGGGAAGTCTCTCCAGAAAGCAATAATTAGGTTAAAAACCTGTCCAACTGCTGGTTGTATTCTGGTGCCTAAAGGCTGGGCTTCACCTAAAGCTAACACCCCCACTCCCCCCACCCCGGGGTGAGACAGCGTCTGCTCGGCCTGCAGGGAGAAGGAGCCGCCGCGGTGCCGGGGCGACGGCCCAGCTCCCCCTCCCTGCACCTCTCTCCCCGCACCCCCCCCCCCCCCCCCGTGTGCAGAGCCGCCGCTGGCCCGGACGTCCCAGAATTCTCCCTCGAACCCGGGCCGGGGCGTCGCCCTCCCAGCTCCCGCCCGGCCCCGGCCCGGCGCCCGCGGGCAGCGCCACACTTACTGTATCCCATGCCCTGCACGAAGTACTTGAACGCCTCGGCGAGCTTGGCCGGCTGCGAGGAGAGAAAAGAGGGGGGCGGGTCAGTGCCCGGGGTCTGGGCCAGCATGGGCCACGTGAGCTGTGGGGCCCTGGTCACCTCCACGAGGGTCGTGGGCCCTGGGAGGAGGCCCCGCTAGTCCCGGCGCCTGCAGTGACCCCACTCGGGACGGGAAGGAAGGAGCACGGGGTGTCTCCTAGCTCTGACGAGGGAGGAGACAGAAAATGGGCTAATACTGATTTTTTACAGAGAGGAAGAGAGAGGGGTAGAGAGTTAGAAACAGCGATCTGCTGGTCTCCGCTGGGGGCCGGGAGGTTTCCACGGGGCCTGGGGGAGCGGGAGTGCGGGCTTGGAAGTGGGGGTGCCTAGGCCCAGATATGGTATGGCCCCCCTGGGAGACCACGGGCAATCTCTCCCCTCTGCTGGCCTCACTTCCCTCGTCCGGGGCAGTGACTCAACGCTTGCTCTTCCCGCCTCTCTGGCTGCCGCCGGGATCAGGCGGGAGGAAGGTGGAAACCCCCCGTGGAAACGCCACCCAACACCCTACGCGTCCAGGTCGGGGGCGGGGGGGGGGGGGACACAGCGGCCTGGTGATGGCCTCCCGGGGCTCGTGGCCCGGAACCCGGGCCGGTCCAGCTCCCGCCGGGCGGGACGTGTAAGCCACGTTATCGCTGTGGCCGGCCGGGCCGCTCTGCTCTCATTTCACGTAGAGACGGGAAGAGGAGAAGACGGGGAGGAGAGGGGAGACGGCACCCCTTCGCCCCATCGACCTCAGGGGCCCTGGCGGCGGCCCGGGCGGCTCCGGGTCGGGCTGGGAGGGGAGCAGGTGCCATCACCAAAGGCGGCGGCGTTAAGTCATGATCACGGCCACGCGGGCCCACGGGCTGCCCAGCTGCTCCCCATCACGTGGGCAAAGCAGCCACAGCTGGGGCATTGGGAACAGCTGTGCCTTGGTCTGGGGGGGCGGGGGGGGGCAGGGGCACACGGACACGGGTGCAGGGAAGCTAAGAGAGCCGGCAAAGCCCCGGGCCCACGCCCTGTGAGTGTGAGCCGGGCCGGTGTCTGCTGATGGGATCTGCTGGGTCTGCCCAGTGAGACACCCCCGACCCCGCACGAGGCTGCCTTCTGTCAGGACAGGGCACCTGCTGAGATTTACTCTGCACCCACGCACCTCGGAGCCTTCGTCCGCTCGCTGGGGCTCAGCGCCCAAACCCACCCTTTTCCTTTTTCTCTTTTTTTTATATGACTTTGTTGATGTCAGAGAGGCAGGGAGAGGGAGGGAGAGAAACATCAGGGGTGAGAGAGAATCATTGATCGGCTGCCTCCTGCAGGCCCCACACTGGGGGCGGGGGGGGGGGGGGGATCAAGCCCGCACCTCCGGCCTGTGCCCTGAGCTGGATTGGAACTGTGACCTCGTGGTTCATAGGTCGACGCTCAGCCACGGAGCCACGCCGGCTGAGCAGGACTCTCCCTTTCCCATCAGACACCCGCGAAGTCAGCGGGCCCCAGGAATCAGAGCTGGTCCCCTCCTCACAGGGACGCTCCCAGCAGCACGTGGACACCTGTGGTGGCCGGTGGGCCAGACCTCGCCCCCCGCCCAGGACTGCCCAGCTGTGTCCACTGGACAAATGCCTCCCCCGGGACTTCTGGGAGTCAGTGAGTCCCACGTACAAGTGCTGTGTACGCGCGGTGTACACACGGTAACACCAGAGGTCATGGGCGAGGGGGGGGGACAGGAGCTGGGAGGGAGGGGGAAGCAGACAGGGCCCAGGCTCAGCCTCCCCCGGGGCAGCAGCTGGGACTCACCTGGGAGATCTGCGGGAGGCCGCCACAGTCCGCCATCTGCAGAGAGGAGCTGGTCAGTGCCTTCACCCCAGCCGAGCCCACCCTCGCTCTGAGAGCCGCTCCAAGTGGCACCGCCCTGCCTGCCGCCCGCCTGCTGAGGGGCTGGCGCATTACAGGTGGCACCGCCCAGCCCCACCAGTAAGGCTGCTTCTACCTCTATGGGCCCGGCATGGTCTTTCTTGGTCTTTGACTTGCACCTTCTGATACGCCCATCGATCACCTCATCCCCCCCCCCCCCCCCCAGAACCCAGGAGGCCCTGTCCCACCTGAGAGGCAGAGCCGGGCCAGGCGGGGCTGGCGGGGGCCCTGGCACCCGTGCCCTGCACAGACCCCGCCCCTAGGAAGGGACTGCCAGGCTTGAGACCTCGGCTCCCTGGGCTCCTGATGGGCCGCCCACGTGGCTACGAAATCACCAAACCAAAGCCCTCAGCACTTATCAAAGCCACTGCAGCCACGGGGGGGGGGGGGGGCGCGCTCCCCGGGAGGGGTGTAGAAACGGGTGTAGAAACGGGCTGGCCCAGGAGCCCTCAGCAGCAGCCCAAGGATGGCTTTGGGGGAGACGGGCCGGAAGGGGTCGGTGAGCGCGGGTGACGCCGGGCCACCCTCCAGCCCAGGGTCCAGGTCAGACCCCCAGGGCGACAGGCAGCAGCCCACAGACCCTGGGGTGCCACGGAGGGGTCCTCTCCTCTGACCTCTCCCCTCACCAGCCAGCGCCCAGGAGAAGTGTGTGAACGGAGAGCAACTCATCATTGCTATCATGTCTGGCCACCAGCTTTGCCTAAGCCGGGCACAACTCAACTTTTGCAGAAAACCCAGGAGTCTCGAAGGGCACGTGCCAACCCCCCTCCCGGCCCCTGTACCTTGAGGAGGGTAGTCTTGGTTGGGTCCAGCTTTGAGTTGCACTCCACCTGGACGAGGAGCGGGAGGAGAAATCTGTTACTTTTCAACCGGAGCCCAAGTCACCACCTGCCCCCACCCTGACGCCCCCTCCCCACCATCCTCAGAGTCCAGTGTTCCCACGGGCATAGAAGAAAGAAACATAGGCATGGCGATTAAACACGTGTGCCTTTTGCCCGGCTGGTGTGGCTCAGAGTTCGAGGGTGGACCAATGAACCGGGAGGCCACGGTTCGATTCCTGGTCGGGGCACAGGCCCGGGTTGTGGGCTCCATCCCCAGTGTGGGGCGTGCAGGAGGCAGGCAGCGATCAATGATTCTCTCTCATCATTAATATTTCTATCTGTCCTTCTCCCTTCCTCTCTGAAATCTATCTATAATTATATATATATATATATATATATATATATATATAACATATATATAGAAATCTATATATATATAATTTCATATATATGTGTTTATATATATGAAATTATTCATAAGTAAATATATACACTTATTAAGTAAATATATATACTTATTAATAATTACATGTGCATAATTATTAAGTAAAATAAGCAGATATGGCTTTCGAGTCCAACCCTGCCGTCCCTGGCTGTGTGACCTTAGACAAGTTGCTTCTTTGGGCCGCGGTCTCCGCACCCATCAAAGAAGGTTGCTGTAGCTGCGGGCGGTTAGCATGCCGAAGGCGCTCTAGAAACAGTCACTACATGAGCGGCCTTCTTCCGCCACTGCGGCCGGTGAGCCCAGAGCTCGCACACCCCAGCCCCAAGCACCACCCTTCACACGGCCGCCCTGCCCCCAGCTGCCTCTCTCCTCCGTGCCCGGCCCCTCCCCACAGTGCCTCCGGTCTCCACTGCGGCCCTGGGGGAAGGAAAGGGTGAAACAAGCCGGAAAGCGTGCTCACGCCAAGCCCCCAGGTGCCCTCGTCCTGCCAGACAGCCAGGCACCGGCCAGGCCTCCCAACTGGGAGGAAGGCGTCTTGGCCAGGAAGCCGAGTGGAAAACACGCTCATAGAAACGAGCCGGCGGGAGGCAGATGGCCTGGAGGGGGGGGCGCCAGGAGGGGGGCGGAGGGCCCGCTGCCCCGCACCCAGGCTGACGGTCACCGCGGAGAGAGGCGGGTGGCGGGGCCTCAGCCCAAGGCCAACGTGGCCATGAGGAGGTGCCGCCTGCCCGGGTGGGCGGAGGAAGGGAGAGAGACGGGGAGGATGCGGGTGCCGAGTGACCCACAAAAATCCGCAGGTAGTGCCTACGTACCACGGCGTCCACGGCGGGTGAGCTGTCCCCGACCACCAGCAGCACCGGACACCTGGGGGCGGGGAGGCGAGGGGGCGTTAACACGCGGCTCCCTCAAAGACCCGCACCCTCCCAGGCCTGCCAACGTCCTAACAGCACGACCCTGCGTCCTCCCGTGCCCTCTGCCCATTTTCCTGCCTCCTCCCTCCGTCCTCCGCTTTGCTCTGAGGATGACATCGGCCGGTAAGTCATTTACACTTCAGTGTGAATCTCACCAGAGACTCCCTCGGCCCTGACGTTCTTATGTTTTAAACGCCCCCTCCTCCGGTCAGCAATCCAGCTCAGAGACACCAAGGACGGAGCCGGGGAGGAATGGCACGTGCCCAGTCCAGGTGTGGGACCGTACGGCTCACTCCAGGAACCCCAAAATGACTGCCACTTTCGGCGGGGGGACACAGCTGCTTCCTTCCGGGACTGTGTTCCCCTCCTGCCTGCTGAGGGCACTTTAGGGGGGTCCCGGGCCCCCTACGCCCCCAGGCGCTGTGAGGCAAGGCAGGCAGGGCATTCCACAACAAATCCTGTCCCAAGGGCAGCGAGCACTTCTCTCTGAGCCCCAAGCTCCACCCTGGGTCTCGGGCCACCGGGGCGCTGAGCACCTGACCAGGGAGGAGAGGGAGACTGGCGTGCCCGGCCCTGGGGCGGGGGACACCCATCTAATTCTCACTGATGGCCAAGTCCTGGCACAGGCCAGTCCTGCCAAACTCGGAAAGAAGGCGCTGTGGGCACCGGGGCGCCAGGCAGGCACACCAGACAGAGATGGGGAAAAAAGCAACTCACTGCAGGGTGACGGTGGCCACGCCCGGCATCGGCCGCTCAATCTCCAGGTCCCGCCGGCTAGAGGAGGGACGGAAGCACCGTTAGTTACCTCAGAGGACGGATGGACGGAAGTGACCTCCCCCCTCCACCGGGCAGCCCCTCCCACTGAGCAAAGCCATTCTGCTCCCGCCCGGAAGCTGGTCCTCAGGCACCGTGCACACCACGAAGCCACGAAGTCACGTCAGTAGTGGGAGGTGGAGACAGCCCAGGAGCTCACTGCTGGCCCCTCTGGGGGAGCCGGGCAGCACTGGCTCAGAGGCTGAGCGACTCCCCGAGATTCCAGAACTTGGGGCTCGCCCCCGTGGCCCTGAGCCGCCCCTCCTCCAGGGGAGCTCCGGACAGGCGCCCAGCTACGGAGGAGAGGCCTGGTCCTCGCCAGAGGCCGTGTGCGGGGGTTACTCATCCTGGGAATGGCTCACCCCTCCCAGGAGCCTCCTGGCTTCCCCCCATCCCCAGTGCATTGCTCCTCTCTCAGCTCTCCTCCTCACACCGGCCCCCACCTGTCTTCACATTCTGTCCCCACCTCTCTTCATATCTGCCCCCACACCTGTCCCCACATCTGTCCCCACGCCTGTCCCCACACCTTTCCACACCTCTTTTCACATCTGTCCCCACACCTGTCCTCACACCTGTCCCCACACCTGTCCCCACACCTGTCCCCACACCTGTCCCGACATCTGTCCCCACACCTGTCCTCACACCGGTCCCACCTGTCCCCACCTCTCTTCACATCTGTCCCCACACCTGTCCCCACACCTGTCCCCACATCTGTCCTCACACCTGTCCACACCTCTTTTCACATCTGTCCCCACACCTGTCCCCACACCTGTCCTCACACCTGTCCCCACAACTGTCCCCACACCTGTCCTTTCCCAGGGTCACCATGGGCACAGGCACATATTCCCCACCCTGAGGGCATGTCGGGGTCCCCCTCATGTTGGCCCCCTGGGTCTGGAGTGGTAGCCCGGTTCCTGGCCCCGCGCTCGGCACTCCAGGTCCCGGCTGAGGGCACCCCGTCCCGCTGATGGGCGTGCTCCGGTCCAGGGGCCGCCTCTCCTGCGGCTCCTACCCCCCCTGGGCCGCACCCACGCCCAGCCCTGCGGGGGCCGCACCTGTTGTAGGCGTTGATGAACAGGTGCAGGTTGCCGGGGTTCATGTCGTTGATGATGTGCTGGCGGTAGGTGTGCACCACCTCCACGTTGTTCTGCATTTCCTCCTGCAACGAGAGGGGAAGGTCCTCCACGGCCCGGGGCAGGGGCGGGCCCCATCCTCGCCGTTCTCCGGGACCCCGGCACCAGGGGTGAGGCCCCGGAACATCAGGGCCGTGGCCTGGCCAGGGTCGAAAGAAGCACCTGCTCCCCCTGCCTAACTTTCCATAGGAGTTCACACCCCTGCCTAGCTGTCCATAGTTCACACCCACCCAGCTGTCCATTGGAGTTCACACCCCACCTAGTTTTCCCGTGGAAGTTCACACCCCCCTAGCTGTCCACGGGAGTTCACACCCCTCGCCTGGCCCACGGCCAGAGTCGCCACCAGAAATGGCTTTCCAACAGTGTGGCAGGTCCCACGACTAACAACCGAATGCATACTCTCCCTCCCGAGCGCAAAGAGCACCGCCTCGTCCTGAGCTCAGTGCCAATGCACCTCCCTTCCCCTTCCGTCTCTGACTCTCGTCCTGCGGGCTCCCGTACCGAGGTCTGTAGTGAAACCCGGCCATTTTCTCATGTCTGCCTGGTGAGGAGGTGAGCCCAAAGAAGCTTAAACGGAGAGGGAAACTGTTTCCTTCCTCTCACCGCATCGCCGCCCCTGTCTTGGGAAAAGCGCCTTAACCTCCGAGCCTCGGTGCTCTCGGGGGGGGGGGGGGGGGGGGGGGAGGAAAGGGGTTACTATTTCCCGCGCCTCCAGGCTGAGGTCGTACACTTTGGAAAGGCCTTTGGAAATCGGACCCATCCACGCACCTATCCCCGAGGACTGTTTCTTAACGGGGAGGTGTGTGTGCTTGCTAATGAGACCAGCTCCCGCAGGGGTGCCGGGAGGGACCCTGATTCCTGTGGGGCCAGTGGGAGGCGCAGTCGGAGCTGGCGCTGGCCCTCCTCTGCGCAGCGGCAGATCCTGTAGGTCTCACTGAAGGGCCTTCGATCAGAGGCGACCCGAGCCCCAGGGGGCAGGAGGGGGCAGACGACAAGCCGCACTGTTGTCAGAACAGCCCACAAGCATGTTTGTTGTCAAAACCGCCTGCAAGCATTTCCGAGACAAAGAGGCCAACTGGCTGCTCAGCACAAGGAACCTGGAGGGACTGACCGAGTCCAGGCCGCCGACTCACCTTCCCAAAGAGGTGGGACACCACCATGTCCGGCAGGGCCTGGGTCCATCCGGAGATCTGGGGAGGACACGGGCGTCAGGAAGAAGGCGTTCAGAGGGGGCAAAGTCAGCCCAGCCGGTGCCCTCAGGTCTGAGGATGCCCCAGGGACGGGAATTCGGTCACTGCAGCCCTGCAGCCCCCGAAGGCAGGGCCTGGCTCTGCAGCCATCGCGATGCTGGGAGCCGGGACACGCCAGCTGTGCGGGACAGACCGGCCTGCTCCCAGCTTCCCCGGCGCCGGAGCGCACCAGCGGAAAGGACCCCAGTATTTGTTCTGAGCACAGGCTCCCCGCGTCCACACCCCAGATCTGCTGGGCTCACCCTCTGCACTGCCCCTGAGCCACCTTCCTCTCTCCGAATGCACTGGGGTGACCAGAGAAATGAATGGCATCCTTTCTCTCTCCCCTAACAACAGTGCTAGGCACTGTACCTACGCAGGAGGAGCTCCACAGATGCTAGGTATACAGCGGGAGCTCCATAAATACTAGATATACAGGGAGGAGGATCCATAAATGCCCTGCAGACAGCAGGAGACCCATAATTGCTAGATATACAGTGGGGGGGTCCATAAATGCCAGGAAACAGGAGGAGATCCATAAATGCCATGCATACAGCAGGAGACCCATAAATGCCAGATATACAGTGGGGGCTCCCCATCAATGCCATACATACAGCAGGAGACCCATAAATGCTAGATATACAGTGGAAGCTCCATAAATGCCATGCATACAGCAGGAGACCCCTAAATGCTAGATATACAGTGGGGGCTCCATCAATGCCATGCATACAGCAGGAGCTCCATAAATGCTAGATATACAGAGGGGGGTGTCCATAAATGCCATGCATACAGCAGGAGACCCATAAATGCTAGATATACAGCAGGGGCTCCATCAATGCTAGGCATGCAGCAGGCGATGCATACATCTCAGGCCCTCAGCAGGGGCTCCCTAAGTGCTAGACGGACAGCAGCTCCCCACTGTGCGCGGACTGCCAGGGTCCCACTGTGTGGCCCAGGCAGCTTTGGAGCCCCCGGACCTCAGGCTGCCCCTCGGGTGCTGGGGCTGCCGGGAACGTCACAGTGCCATCACGCTGAGGATTGTGGGAGCGGCCACACGTCACAGGGCCTGACCCCAGGGCCTGGCACACAGGGCCCTCTGAGGCGGGTCTCTTTCCTCCGGGGCTGGGGTCGGAAAGGAAGGGGACGGCGCAGAGAGTAAAACCCCACAGACATTCCTCGGGCTGCACGCCGCCAGCCCTCCCTCCACGCCTGGCGCGGAGCGGCTCCCCAGGAGCCAAGCTGGCGGAATGCAACGCCGCTTCCTCCGCTGGAAAACAAAATAAAACACGGGGAGTGTGTTCCGCTCCCAAATGTCACGCAGGCCGGAGGGAGGGAGGGGCTCCGTGCTCCTGGGAGACACGCGGCCCCGGGCGGACCGGCCAGGACGCGGTGGGAGGCGGGGGAGCCGCTCAGAGGGGGACCCCGTTAACCATCCTGTCCCCCGACAGCCACCCCAACCCTGGCAGAAAGACACTTCCACAACGAGAGGCCAGGATCACCCCCAGCTTAAAAGGCTCTGGCCTGTTTCGATCAGAACCGTTTCCCCATCTCCTTGGCAAACACAGGGGCTTTTACAAAAACAACAATCATCATCTTTCCATAAACAAGGAGCCCTGGGCCCCCAGCCAGAGCAGAGCGTCCCGAGACAATGAGGGCCCCGCGCGTCCAGGAAGGGACGTGCCAGCCCCTTCTGTGCCCAGCCCGGCGGCACTGGGGTGGGGGTGGCCTCGGACACCTGCCGCCTGGGAGCCGTGAGCACAGCCCTGGGCGGAAGGCGGGGGTGGGCTGGACGGGGCGGGGGGAGGCCCAGGGCTCTCCAGTCATCCAGCTCTCTTTCTGCACAGCCTCCTCACCCACCGGGAGCCTCAGTTTCCCCGCCCCACTGCGAATGGCATGACCGCCCCGGGAGGACTCAGCAGGCCGCATGCGCACATAGCAGCAGGGAGCAGAGCTAGCACCTGGTAACCATGCGGGGGGTGGGGCCCCTCTCCGGCCCAGGGCCATCTGGATGCGCACAGCGACCTTCGAGGGCCACACGGCATCATTAACTTAAACCCTGGCCCGCTATTCAGGGTCCAGCATCGCATTAACTCAGCCCCGAGGCCTTGGCAGGGCCCGGCCGATCGATTTCAGGGGCCTTATAGGGCCCGCGGGCCAGACGTTCCCCACCCGGTCTACGAGTTGGGGAATTATCATTGTGTCGTCAAACTGAGCGGCATGGGGTCAGTGCCCAATGCCTGTGTCTTTCTCCTTGGGAATGGGCGGGCCGAGAGGCACCGGTCTTGTTCACCTTTCTGTTCTCAGCATCTCGGAAAAGCCCGGCTGATGCTCGGATCCCGGCAAAGACTTCCTACCCAGACGATGCTGGTCCGCGCCGGCCGGGGGCCCTGACCCTGACGACCCTGACCCTGCCGGCTTCGCCCGCACTGTCCCATGGGTGCCCGAGGGCCGATGGAGGGGCCCACGCACCGTTCTGAGCACAGCAGAGGAAACTGCGCTCTTGGCAGGAAAGGGTGCCGCTGGGAGGGTCCTCGGGGCCGGGGTGAGGGCAGCCCTACCCCCCCCCCCGTGTTTCAGGACCCCACCACCCCGGCCCTGCTCACCTTAGAGGCCGCCCAGTCCATCCAGCCCTCGGCACAGGGGTTCACGTTGATGAGCACCAGGCCCTCCACCATCTCGGGGTTGTTCAGCTGCAATTCAGACACGCGGTGAGAGCCAGCCCGGCCACCCGGGACACCGTGAGCGCCACATGGCGGCGAAGCGGAGCCCCGCCCGCCCGCCCCCCCCCCCCCCCCCGCCCCATGCCAAACGGAGGTTCCAGCTCAGGGGACGCCGGGCTGGGTCCCCGAGGGAGTGGGCCGGCCACTGCCCCTCGCTGCCCCTCAGCTGCCCTAGCTGTGAAATGGGCGCATCACACCACCAACCGCATAATCAGGCACGTGAAGCCTCTTTAGAAATCAGAAAGAGTTCTACTACATCTGGAAGAATATATATATATGATGATAGATAGATAGATAGATGAGAGAGAGAGAGAGAGAGAGAGAGAGAGAGAGAGAGAGAGAGAACAGACAGACCGACGGAAGGGTTTAGACCTGTTTCACCTGCCCGGTGCCTGGCGAGCCAGACCACTTTGCATCACGTGAGCATCCCTCACGCTGGGCCAACCCCAGCGAGCAGCAGTCAGAATACAGACGGTTGCAAAAAAAATGAGCATGGCTGTGTTTTCAAACCGCTGTTTGGGGAGGATGCAAAGGGCTCAGTGGGCCCGCAGTAATGTGAGCGACAACTGTCACGTTAACACGGTGTCTCTGGTTCTAGGTTAGAGCCAGTCGAGAGCCCAGGGGCCCGACTCCAAAAGCTACCAGGGAAGTAGTGAGGGCACACAGGGGACCCGCCACAGCGGCTGCTCAGTGAGCAAAGCCGTGATGGAAGAAGACGACTAGGATGGCAGGTCAGCGCAGGAAAAAGGGGTGCGCACACACACACACACACACACACACACACAACTCTGGACCACACAAGCTGGGAAATGGAATGATGGGTCATTTCTTTTGCCCTTTGGGGATTTTTGATGCTTGTCCAATGTTCTCCCTTCGCCTTGAATTAATTTCATTTAAAACATAATTTTTTAAGAAATGCCCAAGCACTCACAGCAAATCGAGTGAGAATGTAGGCGCCGGCCCCCGTCCCCATGCCAATGACGCTCTTCACCCTGGAGGCAGAAACGAAAGCTGATGTCACGGAAGATGCGAGCGCCAGGAGCCTGAGCCCCCTCACGGTACCCCCCCCCCCACCTCCCCGCGTCTCCCCCAGGGCCTGTCCTGGCTGCCCCTGAGGAAGGCGGGGGGACCCCTGCCCCGCTGGGCCCTGCAGACTGACAGCACCACGCTTCAGGGACTCACAGAAGGCCGTGACCTTGAGGGACCCGCCCCACTTCCCCCCTCCTCTCCTCTCCTGACCGCCCGGCACCGACGGGAAGACCCTGACCGCGTCTTCCCGCTCCCGGGCTCTGTTTTGGATTCGACGACTTGGCATGAAAACAAACCGGGCAAGGCGCCCGCGTGCCAGCACCACCGCAAAGGCTCACGTAGGAGGAAATGAGCCCTGGCGGGAGGGGGGCCGGGCAGAGAGGAGTGGAGGGCTCGGGCAATCCCGAGCGTTCCAGAAGATTCCATGGGAAGAGGAGGCAATGGAAGGAGAGAAAGCAGGAAAGGATGGGGGGGGGGGGGGCTGTGTGTGTGGGGGGGGGCCATCACTCAAGGAGAAGAGCCCCCCCCCGCTCGCTCGCAGGAAGCAGTGGCAACAGGGAGGAAGTGGGAATCGGTGAGGACAGGAAGCCAAGTGCATTTCTCCCCTGAGCTTTCAACTGCAGCCTGGCCCGGTGGCGTGGCCCCCCGAGTGGGGCGTACAGGAGGCAACCCATGATTCTCTCATCATGGGTGTTTTTCTCTCTCTCCTTCTCCCTTCCTCTCCGAAACCAATAAAAATATATTTCAGCCGAAACCGATTTGGCTCAGTGGTAGAGCGTCGGTCTGCGGACTGGAAGGTCCCGGGTTCGATTCCGGTCAAGGGCATGTACATTGGTTACGGGCACATCCCCGGTGGGGGGTGTGCAGGAGGCGGCTGGTTGATGTTTCTCTCTCATCAATGTTTCTAGCTCTCTATTTCTCTCCCTTCCTCTCTGTAAAAAATCAATTAAAAAAATATATATATATATATTTTTTCAACTGCAGCCTGTGTCAGGGGTCCGGCCAGACGGGGGCTAAAGGAAAAGCCTGTGCGGGAAGCTGCTCTCCCTGCAGGCATGGGGAGGGGGGAGGGGGGACGGGGGGCAGGCCCCTCACTCTTACCCGAACTGGTGCAGGACTCCGGGCAGCATCTCGGCCAGCTGGTCCATGGACGGGTACATGTACCTTGGGAAGAAGCCACACAGAGGGGTTAGCGAGAGCCCGGACCCCAAGGAAATGAACGAGGCCAACAGCAACAGGCTGGAAGGGGAGGGGCCATGGGGCCACCTGGCCCAGGTGTGCCGACGCCCCACAGCGCCCCCCGGTGGCCCTCGCTGCAAACACGGCCTTTACTGATGAGCAAGAAGGTCTGCATCCCTCGTCCTCCACCCTTCTCTCTGCCAAGTAACCCTTTACGACTGCTTCCTGTGCACCAGGCCCCACCCCAGGCATCAGCGAGCTCCGTAAACTCGCTTAAGCCCTGTGACAACACGACGGGGTGGCTACACCCTCCCCCCATGTGAAGATCATATAGAGAGACTTGGCTTCACAGAAGAGTATGTTTTACCGCAATAAAAATAAAATTAAAAAATGGAAAGCCAGTCTAGCGCCCCCCCCACTTGCTTCCCCCCTGCAAGGCTTTCCTTCCCCGCCCTGGGGCCCGGGGCTCCCCACTCACCCCACAGGGAAGGATGCGGCGCCGTCCTGCTGGCCGGGCGCGTCCACGTGGCAGACGGCGAAGTGCTGTGTGATCTCCTGCATGTCCTCGGAGTTGAAGAGGGGGTTGTAGCAGGTTTTGTCTGCGGGGGGGGCGGGGGTGAGGAGGGGGTGAGCCGGCTTTGCTCCCTGCAAAGCACGTGCCTTTTTGTGCGCTGCCCTCCTATTCAGCGGGCAGGAACGGACTCACAGCAAGGACGCCCGCCTTTTGTCCCCTGCCCCACTTTCCTGCGGCGATCGAAGGCGAGAGCAGGCCGCGGGGGGCAGTGCGTGCGCAGGCGGAGGTGGGGGTGACCCATAAACTGGACTGTGCCACCCGGCGGAGGGCAGAGGACCTTCCCGTTCAACCCCAGGAGGGGCCTCCTGCTTCTTGCCCGGCCACCCATGACCATCGTGGCCCCAGCGGGAGGCGGGGTCACTCCACTGGCCTGCTCTTTCTCCCTGGGTTTCCTAAACTCTCACGTAGGGGGACACTGGCCAGGGCACGGGAGCTTTTCAAACGCGGAGGGAGCTAAAGCACAAGACCTCCCTGCTGATATGACTGCGGATGGCAGTCTGAAGCAAAGATGGCCAGCTTTTCTTCCTGGGCACCCAGCTGGACTACATTTCCCAGCATCCCTTGTGCTTGGAGGCGGTCACGTGACCGGGTCCTGGCCAACAACCTGTGATGCTTGCTGCTTCCTCCTAACACCTGCTCCCCCATCCTCCTCTGGGTTTCTCTCTCTTCTGTCATCTACCTGCCAGATGCAGAGGAGCCAGCAGCAGAAGCCTCTGAGGCTCCGGGGGGGACGGCAAGAGCCACCGCTGGAAAGAGCCTGGGTCCCCGAATCACCACGTGGAAGGGGCCACACCAAGGGCCCCCACTGCGTCGTTAAGTGAGGGAGAAATACCGTAAATGGTAGGGAGCCACAGAAGTTCCGGGGCCTTTTGCTCCAGCAGCTGGCTTACTGAGCCTCTCTAAAACGGGGTGCACCACACCACCTGCAGTTCCCTCCCCTCCCCGGGGTCCAGGGAACGGAGGTGACCTCTATCCAAGCACCTAGGGAGGCATCTGATCCATCATGGAGAAGGGGGACACGCGGGAGGAAGTGAGGTAAGAGGCGTGTGGGTGGAGGAAATAACTGGTTTTCAGGGACTGACATCATCTCCAGCCTCTAGGGCAGCCGTGGGCAAACTACGTCCTGCGGGCCGGATCCGGCCCGTTCGGCGGTTCTATCCGGCGCGCGGAGCCGAAAGAGCGGAGGGTTCTCTTGCTCTCCCCTCCGCTCCTTCACCAGCAGCCCAAGAGGAGAGTGCCAGCATGGTCAGGTTGCTTTTGTTCCGGCCCTCCGGTCCAGTGTAAGAACCCATGGTGGCCCTCGAGTCAAAAAGTTTGCCCACCCCTGCTCTAGGGCATTAAAGAACTGTAGGTGGGGAGGGAACCTAGGCAGTCTGTCAATCAAACACGGAGCCTGTGTCCAGCTTGCAACAGGCAAATTTACAGAGAGCACTGGGCCAGGGCGGGCTGCCAGTGCCTCCCGGGCCATCCCGGGACGCCACGGCTCCACCTGCCTCCTGTTAACACGGGGCGGCGCTATTCCGCGGCATGTCCGTCCTGTCGGTGGGAAGTGGGGAGCCCAGGTGGGGTGACACCCGGGGAAACTCAGCCTGAGCGCTCACGGCCCTGGAATTAGAAGGGCTGAGACGCGGAAGCCAGGATGCCTACTGACTGAAGAGTGGGCAACACACGCGTGGTCTCTCCATGCAGGGGAAGACCACTCGGCAAGAGACAAACCGCCCTGACGTGTGCTACGACGTGTGGAGGAGCCGTGCGAACACCGTGCCAGGAGCCGGTCACGGAAGACCACGTGACGCGCGGCTCCATTGCTCTCAAACGTCCGGGACCGGCGGGTCCTTCCAGACAGAAAGGACACGGTGGTGGCCAGGGGCTGGGGGTGCTGGAAATTGGGGGTGCTGGGTGAGACAATAGGACTTTTTTTTTTTTTTTTGGAGTAATAATGTGCACACACGGATTGGGATGGTGATGGTTGCACAACTCCTCAAACACTGAAAACCATTGTTCTCCTTCCTTAAAAGAGGTCACTGTCACCCAGACAGATGGCGGGGGGTGGGGTGCTGTGGGGGGGAAGCTCCCTGAGTTCCCAGCAGCCCTGGCACACGGACAGCGCCGTGCCTCTGTGTGCTGCGTTCTAGAACCTTCTAGCCTGTGGCAAGCGTTCTTCCCAGAACAGCCCCGGGAAGGCCCAGCAAGCAAGAGGCAGCGGGGCTCCCTGCCACCCGCCCCTTCTCGCCCCCCTCCCCCACTGGGGCGGGCCCGGACGTACGGTTCATGCCGATGTCGTGGTAGGTGAGGATGACGGGCCGGCTGCCCCGGGGGGTCCCGCACAGCGTGACGTGGATGGAGCCGTGCAGGGTCTCCACGTCCTGCTCCTGCGGAGAGACAGCAGGCGAGGGGGGTCACGGGGCGTGCGGGCCGGCGTGGAACACAGCTCCTGAGGACACACCCTGGCCTTGCCGCTGGCCAGGAGGGCACTGGACACTGGGAAGCAGGCGGCGGGCGGCAAAGCGAGGCCCAGAGGGCCCTGGCCAAGGTCAGGGGGAGGGGGAGAGGCAGAGCCGACAGAGAGCTAGAGGTCTAACCCGTGAGGGGCCGCGGGGCTGGGCTGAGGGGACCAGGGGACCTTTCCCTCCTTCCCTCCCTCCCTCCCTCCCCTTCCTTCTCCCCCCCCCCCCCCCCCGTGTTTGTTACAGGTTTAGGAGTCGGATGAGCCGAAAGGGAGGACCAGCTCGGCAGAACCTCTTGGGGACACCAGGGTCCAAACCCACGTGCGGTCCTCCCCCAGCCCTGAGCCCTGGGCCAGCACCTGCACCGGACAGTGAGGGGCCGGCCCCTCCCGCTGGGCAGGGAAGGCCTGAGACCAGGAGTCGGATGCAAATACTCACTGGCTCCCTCCCTCCCTCCTCCGGGGGGCCTCCCACAAACCTCCCCGCCTGGAGCACAGGGGGAGGAGGGCTGAGTCACAAAGCACCTGCCGGCTCAGGGGTGCCTGGATTCTAGGATTCCAGCCCGAAGAAAACAAGCTGGAACCCAAAACACCCCCACCGACTGCCCCAGCACATTTGCAAACACAACTGCCAGAACCTGACGCCAGAACCTGACGCCAGACCGACCGTCTTTGCAAACCAGATCCCGGCGTCCTTCCTGCGGCCACAGCACCCCTGGCCGGCGGCCCACCCACCCGTGCCCGCCTCCCAGGTTCTCCGGAGCCTCCCCCGGGGCCAAGGCAGGGTCCCCGGAGCAACCGGCAGAACTCACAGGCCCGGGCACCCGGCGACTCGCCTTAAAACGTCACCCCGGCCAAAACAACAGCCGGCCCCCCGGCGATGCCCCCGGGGGAGAGAGAAGGCGAGAGGCCGTCTGCTCGGGCGGCTGCGCGGTCTCCCGAGACAGGCTACCCATCCCGCCGCTGGGCGCGGACCCTCCCTCGGCGTCTCTGCCGCTGGGCTGACGGCTGTGCCAGCGGTCGGCAAACTCATTAGCCAGCAGAGCCAAATACCAACAGCACAGCGATGGACGTCTCTCTGGAGAGCCACGTTTTTTCAACTTAAACTTCTTCTAACGCCACCTCTTCCACGTAGACTCACCCAGGCCGTGGCATTTTGTGGAAGAGCCACCCTCAAGGGGCCAGAGCGCCGCCTGTGGCTCGAGAGCCACCGTCTGCCAATCACTGGGCTGTGCCGTCTGTTCTGAGTCACGTGCACACCCGTTCTTGACTGCTTTGGGGAAGCTAGAACGAGGCCGCCTGAGCCGGCACCAATATTTTCCGAGATGTGACACTGGCTGCTTTCAGACACACACAGTGGGGCCGCTCTGACCCCCTAAACTCGACTCCCAAGGTGCGGGCCAGACGGGGCGTCTCCAGGGGCCGCGAGGAGCTACTCAAGGGACAGACAGGTGTAAGCGGGTCCCCCTGCGGGCGTCTGGACTCAAGCTCCAGGCCAGCTCCCCTCAGAGAGTGAGCGTTCGCCCCTCAGCGCCCCGCGCAGGCGGCCCCCCTGGGCAGAGGGGTTTTGACGGGAAGAGCAGAGGTGAGCTAAAGTCCAGCCCTCGGGCCCAGCGGGGCCCGTCCCGGGGAGAGAACGGACGGGGCTGTGTCGGGCAGAGCAGCGTGCCGTGGGCGAGCCTCAGTTTCCCCGCCCTGTAGAGGAGGGCTGATGGCACAGGCCCCAGAGGACTCAGCAGGAGAGCAGGGGGAAGCCTGGCCCGGCCCCTCAGAGGACGCCGACATCCTCGCCGGCCGGCGACGGTCATCGTGTCCCCCGGCTGGCGGGCCTGGTGGCCTCGCTGCCTCCCCGGGCCCAGGCTCCGTGCCTCCCGCCCCCAGCCCTGCAAGCAGCCCCCGCTGGCGCCCAGAACACATCCGTCGTCACCTCGGGCAGCGTCTTCGGAGGGAAACCCTACGTGACCCCCCAGGCGAGATGCCGGGAACTCCTGGAAAGCCGGGGAACTTCCATGGACTTCGTGAGTCAGCCGTCCGGGAGCCAGACCAGCGCAAAGACCGGAACTGGCGTCGACGGAGCGGCACTCAGCAGCCACGGTCCGCTCCGAGCTGTGGCTCGTGGGGAGGGCTGCACGCATGCACAGCTGCAGGGAGAGCTCACGCCCCCCCTCCCCGCCCCGGGGCAGGCTGGGAACCCAGCCCGGGGGCCTCTGCCTGGACCCCCCCTCCCCTCACCTTCCCCGGTCACCTGTCATTTAGCTCAATGTCACCTCCTCCAGGAGCCCTTCCCAACCCTCAACCTCAGGCCACCTCCAGCACGTCAGCTGCTCTGTCACCGCCCACGCCCCTCCGGGAGCGGGGACTGTCCTGCTGGCTTCGCTTTTCGTGTGTGTGTGTGCGTGTGTGTCTGTGTGTGTGTGTGTCTGTGTGTGTGTGTGTGTGTGTGTGTGTGTGTGTTTGCTTCCCCCTTCGAGGGAGCCAAGAGGAGTGATGTCAGTCAAGCACACAGCTTGTTTACACCTCAGCCCTACTCCTCCCCAACCCTGAGACTTCAGGCCAGCGACGAGACCTCTCTGGGCCTCAGGTTCTCGCCTGTAAAATGGGTGTAAGATCCGCTTCAAGCGTCATTTGAGCAAAACACATGACACACTCAGAATGGAGCTTGGGGTGTGTTCCGTGCTCGCCAACCCTGGGCGCTCAGCCTAGGAAGCAGGTTAAAGCAGACGCTTGTTAAAGGGACAAAGATGTCCCCAGTTTCACAGGACGGTTCTGGGGGCTCAGCCCAGGCTGGTGCCCACTGTGGGCATACCTCAGCCCAGGCTGGTGCCCACTGAGGGCATACCTCAGCCCAGGCTGGTGCCCACTGTGGGCATACCGCACCCCGGCTCTTCCCGCTCCCCTCTGAGGCCTCCCAGAGAGGACTGAGGGCTGGTCTCCGCTCTGCCCACTACCCGTGCCCGAGGACAGGCCCTCCGAGCTGGGCTTTGCCAACGATCAAGAACAACACAAAAGCAAGGAATGGCCGAAACTGGTGTGGCTCAGTGGATAGAGCGTCGGCCTGCGAACTGAAAGGTCCCAGGTTCAATTCCGGTCAAGGGCATGTGCCTTGGTTGCAGGCACATCCCGAGTGGGGGTTGTGCAAGAGGCAGCTGATCGATGATTCTCTCTCATCGATGTTTCTAGCTCTCTATCCCTCTCCCTTTCTCTCTGTAAAAAAATCAATAAAATATATATATTTTTTTAAACGCAAGGAATGATCTTCCCTGGGAGCAGAAAGACGATGTTTTCCAGTTTCCAAGTCAATAACCAGGACAGCAAAAACCCCAGGACCCAACACTGCCACCTCCGGGCCTGTGCCCAAGAGAATGAGAAGCGGGGACTCAGCGAGGTACCTGTGCACCCATCAGTCACAACAGCCAGAAGCGGGCAGCCCCCCGAGCGTCCTCTGACCGAGGAGCGGCCCATCCACACGATGCAATGCCGCCCGGCCTCCCAGAAAGGGAACTCTGGCGCGCGTGCGGCAGCACAGACGGGCCCCGGAGACACTGCGTGAAGTGAAAGAAGCCAGCCGCAGCGGGCTAAGTGGCGGAGGACGCCACTTACGAGAGAGACACTTAAAGCCCTAAAATCATAGCGACAGACAGGAGCGTGGCGGTTGCCAGGGGTTGCGGGGAAAGAGACGCTGGGGCTTAGTGTTTAATGGGGGCTTAGCTTCAGCTCACAAGACGAAGAGCTCTGAGATGGGGGGTGGGGACGGCCGCCCCAACATGGGGGCATACTGAAGGCCACCCGCTGACGTGTACCCCAACAATGGTTCAGATGGGACACACTCTACTATATGTACTTAACCGCACACACACACACACACACACACACACACACACAGGAAAACGACAGCCACAGGAATGAGTAGACAGGGGGATGTTACTGACCCAACACTGATGCGGGAAACATGATATCGGGGTGTCCCCCCCCGTCATTGTCCTCCCTCCACCGCCACTTAAGTAAGAGTGGGGCGGTTTGCCCCATTTCACAGATGAGGAAACTGAGGCCAAGGGGAGGAGCAGCAACTTGCTCTGCGTCAGAGAGCCAGGAAAGGGCAAACCTCGTCTTGCCTGAACGTCCAACTCAGGGAGACGCTGGTGCACCCGCCATTCCCAACAGCCAGCGTTCCCAGACCCTCTCTCTCGCCCGTCCCCCTTCACCCGAGGGCAGTGCCCAGGTGCCCAGCCTCTGGACACGAGCGGTGGGCCGGTCCCTGAACTATGGGGCCCAGGAGGAAGCGTGGACGTGTCTGGGGGGAAGGGGGCGGCGTCGATGACGGAGATGCCGAGCTTCGGGGGCCGGAGGCCGGGGAGACCGAGTGAGGTGCAGGCAGAGGTTCCGGGGCGCACCGGCCTGCACCCGCCTGCACCCGCTCCTTTCCTCCCTCTTCTCCGGGAAGCCCTCAGGGCCCCCCTGTGCCCGGGCCCCCTGTCCCATCCCCAGGGCCCAGCCCAGCTTGGGGCTCCCACAGACTTCGGGGTCCCTAACGAGTCCAGGAGCGACAGGTCCTGAGGTCTGACCCGCCCCTCAGCCAGGAAGGCCAGCCCACTGTCCTGAACGGTTGTCCTGGGACAACACTCGAGAGGCAGCCGCTCCCCACCGCCCGGGGCCCACCCGGAGCAGCCATGGAGCCAGGGAGCCGCAGAGAAGCCGGGGTTCGCTTTCCCAAGCAGAGCCGAGAACATCTGCTCCCCCCCATCGCAGGGGCCCCAACCCACCCAATGCTCCCCCCTCCCTACGGCCCCCCCCACACCCCTGCCCAGAGCGACAGCGTCCAGGGGGGCCGTGGGGACTGCTGTCAGCGGCTTCCTGGGCCAGAGCTCCAACCAGCCGCTCTGCAGGGAGGAGCCAAGTCGGGGAGGCTAGCTCCCCCTCTCCCCTCGCCCCCAGGGTCTGAACCGTGACCCACTTCGCACCGGTGGGAGGAGGGGGAGGAGGAGGAGGGAAAGAGAAAGCGGAGGAGGAAGGGGAGGGAGTCCACGTCCCCTACTTGCCTGAACATCAAACTCCTGCAGGAGGCCAGTGAGGGTCTGTGGAGAGAGGAGAGGGACAGTCAGTTTCACCAAGCTTCCTTCTCCTCCAAGCCCTGACTGAGCTGGTACCGACCCTCCCTCCTCTGCACAGCCTCCCTAACCCCTTACAAAGGGAGGCTTTTCATCTCAAACAACCGTCCGGCCGGAAAGGAGACACATCGGCTGGGTTCCTCTTTCACTACCCTACTGCCTTGGCGTAAACAACGATCTGAGGGTCCCAGCTGACCACAAGCCTGTGAGAGACACGACGGTCATTACCGATGACCTGTCTCCGGACCGCCACCCACGTGCTGCTACACTCTCAAACCTCAAGCCCGACCGTGCCCCCCTCCTCCCATTTCCTCCCTGGCTGCCCGTCTCCAGGATGAAAACTCAGTCTCTCGCGTGGACACGGAGAATAGCAGACCTCTACGCATCTCCCTCGGTCCTACAGCTCTGTTCCCAGCCCACACCCCCTCTCGCGCCAGAGCTATCCGGATGTGGAGCACGCACGGTGAACAGCGTGGGCCGCCAGACACCGGGCCCACCACCTGTTTTTGTCAATAAAGTTTTATTGGAACACAGCGAGCCCATTCACTTCCACGCTGCTGTGACTGCCTTCCTGCTGTCATGGTGAAGCTGAGTGGTTGCCGTGACGGTACGGCCCGCAGAGCCTGCGGCAGTTACTATGTGGCCCGTAAGTAAGGTGACCAGATCGCCCCGGAGCAGCGTTCACTGGCTTTTGGCGGGACAGTCCAGATTTCTAACAATTTTTCCCACGCCCTTCGGTGTTTTAAAAAAGTCCCGATCTTTGGAAAGATGATTGGAAAGAATCTTTTCAAAAATTGGGACTTTTTAAAAATATTTTTTATTGATATTTTACAGAGAGGAAGGGAGAGAGATAGAGAGCTGGAAATGTCGATGAGAGAGAAACATCGACCAGCTGCCTCCTGCACGGCCCCCTTCTGGGGATGTGCCTGCAACCAATGTACATGCCCTTGACCGGAATCGAACCCGGGACTTTTCAGTCCGCAGACCGACGCTCTACCGTTGAGCCAAACCGGTTTCGGCAAAAATTGGGACTTTTTTAAAACGCCACGGGACGTGGGGAAAAATTGTTAGAAATCTGGACTGTCCCGCCAAAAGTGGGAGGATCTGGTCACCTTACCCTTAAAGAACAGGCATGCAGACCCGGAGTGTAAAATCATAACAAGGGCTTGGCAGCTTCGAAACGCAGCTGCCCCCCCCCCACCTCCCCCCTGGCAGCTGCCCTCCCGCCAGAGGTCAGGGTCTGCGTCTGAACCACACAGGAGGGAGAGCCTGCGACTCCCGTGGCCTACACCAGAGCGGCACCCCCAGCGCCAGCCAGGGGCCCTGTGAGCAGGCCGCTCCGCTCGCAGGGGCGGCTGGCCTGGCGCGGCTCCAGGCGCCCAGAGTAACTAACTCCGTGACCGAGGGCAGATGAAGCTCCTCGAGACTCAGCTTCCTCTTCTGTGAAACGGGAACAATCCCAGAACTCCCGTCTCATCCGGCTGTCGGCACGAGAGAGCCCGTGGGACGCGGCGGCCCCGGCATGCATCAGGGCCCGGTCTCCGCGCGCACTCCTACTCGGCGGGCAGGTGGCTGACCTCAGAACAGGGGTGGGGAAGGGCCGGCCCGAGGGCCGTGTAAGGCCCTCGACATCACGTGGTCCGGCCCTGCCACGGCGCTACGGGGTGAGTTCGCTAGATGCTAGACCGAACACAGCAGGCTGACGTTTAAGCCGATAATTCTGCACGGCCCGAGAATGAAGCCAAAAATATCCAGGTGGCCTTGCCTTGGGCAAAAAAAAAAAAAAAATGGTGCCCGCCCCTGCCTTAGGGTAACTTCCCTTTGAGCCTGAACTTCTCTTTTTTTTTTAAAAGAGGCACCTCGGAGAGAGCTGGGGAGGGAACACAGCCCAGAACACGATGTCGCTCTCGCAGCAGGTGCAAAGGCTCGTGGCATTTCCATACAGGCATGGCCACGGTCAGAGCGGCCAGCCCAGGGGGACCTGCCCGCTGGGCCGCAGGGCGGGCGGCCGGCTCCTTCCCGGGGAGGCCGGCTGACGGGAGAGGTTTGGCCGAGGAGCCGATAAGGACTGAAGCGGCAGGCAGGAGCGCCGGAGCTCGGCTTATCTCCTCCGCGCCAGACGCGGTTCGAGGTCCGAGCAACCGAGCGGCTTCCTATCAGCAGCCACGCCATCCTCACTCTAAGGCCCCGGGTCACAGGCGTAAAGCGGGGGACGGGAGCGTAAAGGTGGAAGCATTTGCCAGCGGTGGGCGCCGAGCTGCCGAGGCCAGCATCCGAGGCCAGGCGGCCGGGCCCCAGGGGAGGTGTGTGGCCTTCACCCCGAAACCAGGGGGCAGGCAGAGCCCGAGGGCAGTGGGCTTCCGGCCGCATGTTCTAGGACCACCGATGTCAGAGGGAGGGGGTGCCTAGAAGCTCCGGCTCGAGGCCCCTCTTTGCAGACGGGGTCAGGGGGGCGTGGGCAGGGGCCCGGCCCGCAGTGCCGGAGCACGCGGCGGCGGCCACCCTGGGCCTGGAACGGCTGCCTCTGTCCCTCTGCACACCTGGACAAGGAGACCCGTGGAAACAAGGAAGTAGTGGACACGTGTGTGCGTGTGTTCATGTTGTGCACACGCGTGTGCCCTTGTCTGGCTGTGCATGGGATTTGGGGGGGACCAGGAAGATCTCCACTCACCTCCCCTTTCTCCACCAAAGGCTTCACCTCGGCCAGGTCCACGTCCTGCAGCTCCCGAGACATGTCGCTGCTGTCACCTGCCTGGGAGGGGACAAAGGCCAGGAGTCAGCACTTCCTGCTGAGGGACGGGTCCGGAAGGAAGCAGATCCAGAGCCCTCATTCTGCCCCGCAGCTTCTACCTTCTGCACCTGTCACCAGGCCCCTCCCACAGGTCACCGGGCCCCTCCCACAGGTCACCGGGCCCCTCCCACAGGTCACCAGGCCCCTCCCACAGGTCACTGGGCCTCTCCCAGAGGTCATTGGGCCCCTCCTATAGGTCATGAGGCCCCCCATACCCACATCACCACCTCAGCCTTGCCCCTGAGACAGGAACTGAGGCTCACAGACACAACCACCTTACTCATGAAACAGATCCATTCTCAAAACCAGTCCTCACATCTAGTCTGCCCCCCACCATCCCCTGCCTTTTGGAAGGAGACCCCCCACCCCCAGGTTGGCACCAAAAGGGGACATGTCACGAGAGGTCCCCCCGGTGCCGGCGTGGCGCACACGTCCTCCTCCTTGACCCTCCGAGTGTCCCCAGCCGCAAGCCCGGGGCCTGCCAGGCCGGAGGTGGGATTTTGGGACCGAAGGAGCCAAGGTCGCTGGGGTGGGGCCAGGGGAGGCCCCGGGGGCGGCGGCCCGGCCGGAGTGAGGACAGAGGTGACAGCACAGAGCGGGAGAGGCACAGGGTCCCAGAGGGAGGATCTGCCGTCACCCGTCACCCCCTCCCCAGAAGCCGGGCTTGGGCGGGGCCCCGGGGCACTGGGCACACACACGCCCAGCACTCAGTCTGGGAGCTGGAGATATAAACGTTTATTCTCACAGATAACGGGAGCGAAGCCCCCTCCAGCACTGGGCGAGCGAGGCACACGGCCCGGAGTGAGGGTGAGCGCCACCGCCGGCGGCAGGGACAGGGAGGGGAGCGGCTGGCGTCCTGTGTCCCCACTCACAGACAGACCCGGCCCCCCGCATCCTGGACCAACCGACCGACCGACCGGGCAACCTCCCACACACCAGGCCGGCGAGGCCCTCCACCGTCAGGCTCCAGAGCCGAAACCCAGGCCCCCACAGACGCCACGCCGGAGAGAGCGCAGCCTTTGACACCCCAGCCAGGTGGGCTGGTGCAAGGCCCGGGCCCCGGAACCCCGACCCTCCCGGCGGCGGCGAGGGCAACCCCAGGTCAGCCAGCAGCACAGCCCCGGCCGCCTCCTCCCGCCCCAGGCGCTGACACAGGGCATTCTGGGCGCAGATCCCCTGCCACGGTCTGCTCTGCCCCCCCCCCCCGCCCTATAATCCCCCCCAGCCCATCACCAGCCCCACAAGAATGCCTTTATGCCTTTATGCAGCCTCTGGAGTCCAGGTTCCAGAACGTTCCGCACACAAAGTCGGTTTTATGTCTGCGAGCATTCCTGGGCCGCGGCCAGCCCGGAGGCCGGCGGCACGAAGAGCCGAGGCCGGGCGGCCTGGCTGACTCAGCGGGTCCGTGGTCCCGAGACCCTGGCCCCACGGCCACCCGCCCACGCAGCCCAGCGAGCCTTCCAGAAGCCCAGGCAGCGGTCCTCCCCCCTCCCCTGCCGAGAGGGACAGGACCCAGGGTGCAAATGCCCCGGCGGGCCCTCCGCCTGGGACGCTGCCCCCGTGCCCACGGCCACCCACACCGGGGCCATGGGCAGGGAGACAGCTGGGCCGCCCCGTCCTGCCAAGCTGGGCCGGGTGCAGGCCAGCACCTGCCCTCTCTCTGCGGCCTTGAACTCGGCTGCACACGGGTGTTTCTGAGGCTGTTTGTCTAAAGCAAATCTTATAAGGAAGTTCGATATGGAAAAACAGATTTACATACACCCTTCCCCACCCCCCCACCCCCCACCCCCCCAAAAAAGGGGGGGAAGCAGACATGCTTTGGATGAAGCGGGGGTGGGGGAGGGAGCTTGACACCCCCGACAGCTCCGAGTTCCCCCTCCCTCCCACCTGCCACTACCCCATGAGGCCTGGCCTCAAAGACCCCTGGGGTTCAGGAAGTTAGGTTCCAAACCGGGACTCCTCGGGCGAGCTTCCTGGGCCAGACCCTCGTGTGCCCAGCCCTGAGCGAAGCCCCATCATGGCTTGTGGACGGGGCCCACCAGGTGGCCAGCTGGGGCGTGGCCAGGAGCTGGCAGACCGGGTCCTGCCTGCGGAGCTCCCATCTCCCCATGGGGTAGGACCCTGGGGAAGGGCTGCCCCACGAGGCCACGCTGTCCTGCAGACCGGATGGACGTGGCCCCCGTGACTGCCGTGTCTCCAGGGCACCGTTCCCCACCTGACCTGCCCCCTGGGCCGGTGGGACGCTCTTGGAGGCGAAGGCTGGCGCTCCTCTGCAGGGTCAGCAGCCCCTGGCCGGGCCCCCAGGTGCCAATAGCGCACCCACCCTCCCTCCCCACCCCGGGGAGAACCGGACACACCCGGGCACTCTGCCAAACGCCCTCGGGGGCAGAACCGCCCCGGTCAGCAACCACTGGCCCAGGGCGGCTCCTGGGAGGAATGCAGCGAGTACCTGGCAGATCAGACTCTTATCCAGTCTCCCGGGTCTGCACACCCACCCACACACTCATACTCTCACACACTCACTCACCCTAACTCTTAAACACTCTCATACACACCCACACACTCACACACTCACACTCACTCTAAAATACTCTCATACACACTCACACACTCATACTCTCACACACTCACACTCACTCTAAAATACTCTCATACACACTCACACACTCACACTCTCACACACTCACACTCACTCTAAAATACTCTCATACACACTCACACACTCACACTCTCACTCACACTCTCATGCACTCACACTCTCACTCTCACACATTCTCACTCTCACACATTCTCACTCTCACACACTCACACTCACTCTCACACACACTAACATACTCTCACTCACTCTCTCTCTCTCTCTCTCTCACACACACACACACGCACTCACACACTCACACTCTCATGCACTCACACTCACACTCATTCTCACACACTCTCACTCTCACACATTCTCACTCTCACACTCACTCTCACACACACTAACACACTCACACACTCTCACACACACACACACACTAACACACTCACACTCTCTCTCACACACACACACTAACACACTCACACTCTCTCTCTCACACACACACACACTAACACACTCACACACTCTCTCTCTCTCTCTCTCTCTCTCTCTCTCTCACACACACACACACTCTCTCTCTCTCTCTCTCTCTCTCTCTCTCTCTCTCTCACACACACACACACACTCACACACCGGCCAGCCACAGGTTTCCGAGGACGAGGCCGGAGCCCCAGGCGTGGGAGGCCGCCATGAGCTGGGTCAGCGCAGACGGGCGGCCGGGGCGGAGAGGCCGCTGTGCGGCGTCCCCCTCTCACTGCTCGTCTCGGTCTCCCTCCAGCAGAGTCGCTGCGGGTTCAAATCCACGACCCAGGACCAGGAGGCCCCCGGGCAGGAGCAGGTCCCCCGAGACGCTGCCTTCGCCGGGAGGGAGGGGCAGCGGGGCTATCTGGTTTGGGGTGCTCCGCTGGTGCCCCCCCCCCCGCACCGCCCACACCCAGAGGTCACCCCCGGCCCCTCAAGGCCCTGCGTGGCTCAGCGGGCTCTCCCCTGGGCCGAGGCCCAGTGCTGATACCAGCACCCGCCCCCCTCGCCGCCTCCTGGAAAGTCCCGGCCCAGAATGTCCGCTGACAGGGGCCAAGGTCACTGTCCTTCAGCAGACGGTGGCAAAACCCGGCCACAGGGGGCGCCGTGGGCAGGAGCCCAGATGCCCCTCCCGGCCTCCCGCTCCACCGGGTGGAGGGTGGGTGGTGCGGTCCCTCCAGGAAGCGCAGGCGGAAGCCCCTCCGACAGCAGGACCCCCCGGCTCCTCCCGCTGAAACCCACCCGGTGCCAGACCCGGCCCCACGTCACCCCGCTGGCTGCCAGCCGGGTCCCCATCCCCACGTCTTCCTTTCGCCGTCTCTCTCCCCGCCCCCAGAAGGAATTCAGAGAAAACCAGTGTCCCACACGTGGCCAGGGGCCGGGGGCTGGGGGAAGCCTGCAGGGTCAGACCAGGCTGCCATCAGCCGTTAGGTCTGTGATTCCCACCAAGCCAGCTGACCTCTCTCGGCCTCGGTTTGCTCACCTGTGAAATGGGCTCACGTAACCCTGCTCCCGGGGAGCGCCGGGGGGCTTACGTTAAACCCCGGCACAGAGCACCTGCCACCGAGCTAGCCGCTCAGGGTCCCTTCCCGGTCGCCCCGCAGACCAGGGGCCTCTATGCGGGCACAGCCTGAGTTTCCTACGCCGTCAGCCTCACAGAGAGCCAGCAAGGACGAGGGGACACCATGTGGGTTTTCAACGATCAGAGCCACTGTGCCGCCGCGTGGGTGTCCCCTCCCTCAGCGACGCTGGTCCCTGAGTCAGGAGGGCCCAGGGGACACTCCGCCAGGAGCTGGGCCTCCCAGGTCCCAGGGGAAGCCGAGCCCGGGGTTTGCCAGGAGAGGGCAAGGCCGTGACCCGAGGGCCGAGGGCAGCGGGCAGAGGCGGCCTGAGAGCTGTGAGGACAGAGAGGAGAGGGACACAGCCGCCATTCTCAAAGGCAGGGGTGGGGGGTGGGGAGGAGAGATCGGAGCAGCGGGAAGACTGGCTTGGGACTCGGGCGTGGGAACGCGCCACCCTCTCGCCACATGACTTTGCCCGTGGCATTCATGCCCATCTGTGAAATGTGCAGCCTGTGCTCCATGCCATCACATGGTCCTGAGCACCGTGGGCCGGTGGGAACCGAGGCGGACGGTGCTGCACGGAGAGGCCACGGACACGGGTCTTGCCAGGGCCCAGCCCCGCCAGGCGTCACCCAGAGCTGCCCGGGGGTCCCTGTCCCGCTCCTGACTGCAGGCACACACCTAGGGCACCCACCTAGGGCACCCTCGGCACACCCTCCAGCGGGCACTCCAGGCTGGTCAGAAGGAAACCCACCCGGGAAGGCAGGCAGACGCCTGCGCTCTGCACGGGGCCTGGCCTCGGCGGCGCGGGCGGAAGGCTGGGGGGGGTGGGGGGCGGGCTGGAGCAGGACGGCTGCCCACCCGCAGGCACACGCCCCCCGCACGCCCCGGTGCAAGGCCGGAGCAGGCACCGCGTTCCTCTGTGAGCCGAGCCCAGGCCCCGAGAGGCGGGGCCGGGGGCTGGGGCCAGGCAGCGGGCAGCAGGGGGGGGGTTGGTGGTCAGCATCGGCCCCCTTCTCTGCAACGCCACCCCAAAACCTGCAGGCCGCTTCTCAGTGGGGTGTTGGCAGCGGGAACCATTATTTTCTAAAGCTTGTTTTTATCGATTGGAGAGAGAAAGGGAGAGGGAGGGAGAGAGAGAGAGAGAGAGAGAGAGAGAGAGAGAGGATAGGAACATCTATGCAAGAGGGACATGGATCGCCTGCCTCCTGCATACCCTCCCCCCTGTGGGAGCCTGAGTGGGCAGCCAGGGAATGTGCCCCAACCAGAAATCGGACCCCTGACCTCTTGGTGCTCGGGCTGAAGCTCAACCCACTGGGCCACACGGCCGGGAGGTAGCAGGAAAGGTCTGTTTGGCAGACTTTCTGAGGCAGGGGTGGGGAACGTCCAACCGGCGAGCCAAGAAGGTCCCGGAAGCCATGTGGCCTGGCCCTGCCCGGCCATCGGGGGGGCAGTTAACGAAATGTCTGACCCGATAGCGCAGGCTAGGTTTTAAGGGGGTAGTTCCGTAGGGCCCAAGAATGGCGTTTTAAGGACCCACACGGCCCTCCCCAGCCCTGGCCCGAGGGGACCCGTGTAATAACCAGAAGCCGAGCGACAGGGTTTTTCTGCGAATCTCGGGGGCCAGGCTGAGCTCCCCGGGTGGCACACACACGGGGCCCGTGTTCCTGGAGGAAGCGGGGCCAGATCCTTCCTGCAAACCCTGTGACCCGAGATGGGACGCTTGCCATGGCCGCAGCGTCCTCCCCGCAGCGGTGGCCTTCCACCCTCTCCTAACGCCGCGGCCCGAGGCCCTTCCTTCTGACCCACTCGCAGTGCCTGCTGGGTGCCAGGCCCTCGGGCCCAAGGGGGTGATAGAGGAACACAGCCCAGAATGGCCCGAGGAGGGCAACGTGGGGACCCGGGGCGCCCCGCCCCGCCTGCAGGGCAGCGTCTGGGAAAGCGGGGGGCCGGTGGAGGTGTGGGGAGGGGCAGGCAGAGGGTCCCGGCTGGAGCCTTACAGTGACCTCGTTCTCAAGACGCCTCTGTCCCCACGTTCAGAGGGGCTGCCAGAACCTTCTCAAAGCCGAGGGGGGAACCGGGGGGGGGGGGGCGGCAGGATGAAGGCCGGGTCCCACCACCCCTGTCAGCGGAGCTGCCCTGGGGGGGGTGCCTGTGACACTATTCGGGGCTCCAGGGGCGTAAGGAGGCGGGGAGTAGAAAGCAGATGGACGCTGCGGAGTCTCCCTGGCCCCCACCTGGGTCGGAGGAACGCCCGCTTAAGCTGCAAAGCCTCCAGAAGGGTCCCCAGCGGAGGGGCAGGGTGGCGGGCCTGCGGTGACTGTCAGGAAGGAACGTCAAAGAGGGGGTCCCCCAGGCCTGCCTGGGGAAGGCCGTGGGTGAGAATCACCAGCAGAAGCCTGCGTGGCGTTCCCACAGACTGCGCCCCGTCCTCAGCTCCTGGGCACGAATGAACGCGGGTAACCCTGCACGTCCTGGGGCCGTGGGTGCGAGTCTCACTTCCAGGGGAAGAAACAGAGGCACCGAGCCCCTAATTGCCTGCCTACCTACGCCGGCAGCTCTCCCATCACCCCAACGTGTCAGGGAAAAGAACACGGGGTTTTCAGGTCCGACTCCCTGGGTTCAAAGCCTGGCTCTCCCGCGCACGCGGAGCCCCGGGCGAGAGTCCCTTCAGCTCCCTGGCCTCGGTCTGCCCACCCGTCCCATGGAGCCAGGGCGGCCGAGGCAGAACCGGGGCCGCTCCGAGGGCGCTATGGGTGAGGGGATGCGGCCGCTGACCCGGAGGAGGGATGTCCTGCCCCGGCCCGGCCCTCCCGCTGGAATCCTAGGTGCTGAGTCATCGCCTGGGCTCAGGGCGGCTCAGGGAGCTTGAGTCACGCCTTGGATGGGGTTCCCTGGAGCCCGGTCCCGTCAGACAGGCACGGCGTCCGTCCGCAGGCCGTCGGAAAAGCACGGCGGAACCCTGCCTTCCCATCCGCGCCCCGGCAGCTGGGGGGGCGGGAGGTTCGGGGCACCCGGGGGCCCCAGCTCGGATCAGATCTTCAGTCCGACCTGGAGGGGGCAGCCTCGACCCGCCCAGCCACCGCAGGGGGAGGGAGGAGGGGGGAGACGTGCAGCGCTCTTTCTGGCCGGACGGCTTTCTGTTCGTGACTCAGGAACACCTGATGTGCACTAAACACACGTAGACACACCAAACCCGCCCGCATTCCGTCACCGGGAACTCCTCGAGATCCGACTGGCTTCTCCCCTCCGATCGCACTCCGACCCCCGACCCCTGACCCCCAATCCCCACAGGAGCGGGGTCTGGAGAGGCGGGTGCCAGCGCTGCCCGGGCCTTGGGGAGTCGCTCCCTGTCTCTGGGCCTCAGTTTCCAACTGTAAGACGGGAAGAAGGGGGGGGGCAGCCACCGGTGGGGGCGTGTGGCTCCTTTCCAAGTGTTCCAAGCAGCGGGCGGCAGGCCCGGCCTTGCCGGCTGTCCCAGGAAGAGCCAACCCCGGGCTGTCCTGTCCGCGGAGACCACCTGGGCACCCGGTGCCCGAGCGCCTCTCCCGTGCCAGGCCCCGCGCCAGGCGACAGGGCGCGGCCGGCCCAGCCTTCCTCCTCCTCACCCGCCCGCAGTTCATCCCGGAGGTCACAGGTCAGGGGCACCCCAGCTCTCGCTCCTGACACCGGATCACTGTTCCTCTGGAGGTGTCTCACAAGTCCCGACTCTCCCCACCCCGCCCCACCCCGGCCTGTGCCACCCCAGCACTGGGCGCCCAGGCCTGTGGTCTGTGCCTCCTCCTCCTCCTCCTCCTCACCCCTCACCCTCCTCCCCTGGCTGCGAGCCCCGTGCAGGCAGGTGCTGGGTTTGCTCTGTCCGGCCCTTGCGCACTCCTGTTTGCCTTCGGGGAACTTGGTAGAGACGCCACTGCCGGCGTTTCTCTGCAGGAGCAGGGGGGGCGGGGGGGGGGGGGTTTCCTTGAACCCGGGCTTTCACAGCACGGGGGTTTGCATTTAGGCGTGTGTTCCCCCAAGGTGGCGGACAGAAGGCCGGCACTCGGGTGGGTGTGGGTGGTACGAGGGGGCTGGAGCCCTCCCGTGTGGGCCACCCGCCGGGATCTCCGAGAACCGCCCCTCCTCCCCAGGAACCTAACGGGGCACCCGTCGAACTCAAGGGCCCAGGCCATCTGGGAAGAGCCGGTCTGGGTCGTGATAACCACTGCCCCACACCGGCTGCCAGGCCCCTCCCTCTTCCCCCGCCACAGATGGGGCAGCCGCTGCTGCCCGCAGGGGCGTCTGACAACAGAGGCAGAGGTGGCAGACTGCAGGATGGGGGGTCGGGGGGGTGTATGTTGGGGGTGAGGGTAGAGGGATGGGGTGGGGAGGGGGTGGTTAAGAGAACCATCCACGAAAACCCAGCTTGCCACGCCGCACACGCCCTCCTGCCCGGGGCTGAATCGGAGGCCACGGAGGAGGCGCTCCAGGACGGCGAGCCGCTCCAGCTGTCCTCGCCCCTGGAGAGCAGGCCGGGCGGGCGGGCGGGCCCGGCGGGGACCAGAAGGAAAGCGGGGGAGGGTGGGTGGAGGCGAAAATGACGCCATCCGCGACCCGGCCGCCGCGCAGGGCCGCCGGGGGCCCGCAGGACCCCTCCGGGCCGGGGGTCGCCCATCTCGGCAGCCCAGGCGCCAGCCCGGCCCCCGCCACCGCCTCCCCCGGGGCGCACCCGGCCCGCAGCGCGCGCGCGCACACGGGCTCCTGCGCATGTTGTAGGAGCGGGGACACACCTCGGACTCTCTCTCTCTCTCTCTCTCCTCTCTCTCTCTCTCTCTCTCTCTCACACACACACACACACACACACACACACACACACACACGTCCAGGCTCAGCCAGCCCCCGCGGACGGCAGAGACCTATCCTTTCCGGCTGGCTCCGTCGGTTGGGGAACCAGACAGACACACCCACACCCCTTCTCCAGCCTCGGCTCCGGCTTCTACCCACCCCACCCCACCCCACCCCCTTTCCACAGCCCTTCCTTCCCCAGACGCCCGGCTCCAGCGACACAGCCCCGACCCCCGCGGCCCCCTCCACGCGCCCCCGCCCCCCGGCGCCCCTCCTGCTCCCACGTCAGCGCGGCCAGCGGAGGTCCTTCTGGGAGACCCTTGGGGGAAGGGGGAGCCAGGTGTGTCCCCCGCCTCCCGGCCCCCAGGACCCCGCACCCCCAGCTGCAGGAGAGACGCGCGCGGGGGGGACTCGCCTGGTTCCCTCCTCTTTCCCTACCCGGAGCCGCCCGCCCCGGAAGAGGTGCCCGCACCCCACAGCCCCCCACCCACCCCCACAAAGCACGGTCCGGGGGTTGCAGCGGCGCCCGCAGGCGACAGACACCCCCCCACCCCCGCCCGGAGCGCGGGGAGGGGGGTCCGGGCTCACCCGAGGCAGAGGAGGGAGCGAGGCGGCCGCCGGAGCTGGAGCGAGGCTGGCGGGGAACGGCGGGGACGGGCGTGCGCGCTCTGCGGGGACCCGGGCGGGAGCCAGGCGAGGTTTGTTGATGTCCCGGCGGCGGAGGGAGGCTTTATAGGCGCCGCGGCCCCGCCCCCGCCTCGCCCCGCCCCGCCCCGCCCGGGGGGACACACCCCCCGCCCGCCCCGCCCGGCCCGGGCCCCTCGCGGCGGGGACACACCCCCCGCCCGCGCCCCGCGCCCCGCGCCCCGCGCCCAGCTCCGCCCGCTCCGCCCGCGCCCACCTCGGCCGCTGGGCCGGCGCCCGCCGGAGCCGCCGCCTGTTGCGCAAGCCCGAGCCGGGGCGCGGCGGGCGGGGCGGGCCGGGCTCCGGGCTCGGCGGCCCCCGCCCTCTCCCTCGCCCTCTCCCCGCCGGGCCGGGATCTCGGCGTTGTGCAGCGGGCGAGCGCGCACGCGGGTGCGTTTGTGTTGCCTGCGCGTGTGCGCGAGTGGTGTGCGCGCGCTCCTGCGTGTGCGTGTGGGCTCCCGCGTGTCCCCGGGTGTCAGGGGGGGGCCCCCCCCCCGCCTCGCGGCCTCAGAGTTTCTTCTTCTTCTGAGTCCCGTGGCGCGCTACACGCTGGCATCCATCCCTCTGGGGGCGACTCTCCGGGCTTCTTCCAGGTCTTAGGTCCCAAGCCCCCGAGGGGCCGCTGTCCTGCCCGGCGGCCTCCCCCGCCAGCGCCCTGCGGTGCTCACTCCAGGCCCCTCCTGGTTGCATCAGCTCTCCGCCGAAACCCTGGAGCCCCTGGCATCTCTGCCATCCTACCCGCCCCATCCCAATGCCCGGGGAGCCCCTGAGCCCCTTCCTCCCCGCCCCCCTCCCTAAGCCCACCTGCCCCTCCGCCCCCGAGGCCTTCTGGCCTCCCCCCCCCCCCCCCCGCGCCTCCTCCCCCCTGAGCCTGGCTGGGAAGTCTCAAGGCTCCTCTCCTGGTTCCTGGAACTGGCCCTGCACCCTTTCCACCCGCACCGGCCTCCCTCCCTCTGCGGGCCTGTTGTTGCTTAACCACCGCCTCCCTCCGAGTGCTCACAACCTGCACCACACGCCGCCGTCCCAGGCCGGTGGCACTGAAAAAGGCAGGAAGGGGAGCTCCAGGTTCTGGTGAACCTCAGGGGAGTGCAGAGCAGGCTCTGGGGCTGTTGCAGAAGCTCCCCGGTCCTTCTAATGGGCAGCCCTGGGGAGAGACATCACTGCAGAGGAAAGGGATGCCACCGACAGTCCTGGTCCCCCAGCCCCCTGCCAGCCTGGCGCGTGCAGGCTCCTGTGCCCTCGCCACCCCTCCCCTCCCCTCCTCTGGCCATTGGGGGCCTCCTCCCTCCGCTCAGAGCAGGGGACTTGGCTCTCCCCTGAGCACCCCGTTACCTCCCTGGGCCCTGACATCGACTGACCCTGGCCTTCCACAAATCTGTTTTATTTATTTTTATTGATTTCTGAGAGGAAGGGCCAGGGAGAGAGAGAGATCAAAACATCCATGATGAGAGAGGTATCTTTGATTGGCCGCCTCCTGCACCGATGATCCCCTCCTACTGGGATCGTGCCCGCAAACCTGAGCAGGCGCCCTTGACCAGAATCGAAGCTGGGCCTTCCAGCCCGCAGGCCGGCGGCGCTCTGCCCGCTGAGCCACACCGGCCAGGGCTCCACAAATATTTATGGAGCCTCTGCTGAGCCAGGCTCCGTGCTCCGCCCGCCACCGGGAAAAACACCGAGGAGGCAAAGTCCTGTCCTCCGGGGGCACAGCCCGGAGCCCGGCTCGCAGTGGCCCCGCTCACAGGAAGGGCAGCCAGGCCGCTCCACTCGGGAGCTGGACGGGCACCCGCGCTGTCCAGGTGCCACGCTAGACCGGGGGGCAGGGCGGTGACCGGAACCGCGCCCTCTCCACGGCCGCCCTGCTGTCCGAAGACACCCCCCCCCCCGTGCCCGGCAAACTCACCAGCAGCGAGCTTGTACCCCCCTCACATTCACCCATTTCACTGACCTCAACCTCTCGGGCTTTCATGCCCTGAGCACCTGTTCTGCTACCTGCCCGAGATGCAGAGCGTGGGGCTCAGAAGCCTCCTCCCCCAGGAACGCATGCAAACCCCAGGGTGGGGCTGGCACGGGGCTGGCTCGGGGCGCTCTGCCCCACGAGGTCACTTCCGGCCCCTCTGAGGAAGTCTCTGGGGCAGAGCAGTGCAGACCCGCAGCCAGGGGCCCCCCAAGTGGCCCAGGAGGGGTCTGGGTTTGTGCTGAGGAGCCCCGGATGTCCGGAAGACAATGAGCAGAGCACGTAGGGGGAAGGGGAGGGCTGGCCCCAGGAGCACAGGGAGGAGAGAATCATTAAAACGGTGCAGGAGGATTTTCTAAAACCAGGGTAGTGGCCTTAGCTGGCTTGGCTCAGGGGATGGAGTGCCGGCCTGTGGACCCAAGGGTCCCGGGTTCGATTCTGGGCAAGAGCATGTACCTTGGGTGCAGGCTTGATCCCCCAGCCCCGGTCGGGGGCACGTGCAGGAGGCAACCCATCACTGGGCCTCTCTCACATCGATGTTTCTCTCACTCCCCCTGCCTTCCACTCTCTCTATGAAGTCAGTGAAAAACATCCTCGGGTGAGAATTAAAAAATAACAATAAATAAAATAAAGCCGGGTGAAAGGGGACCCTCGCAGAGTCCTCGTCAGCGTGGAAAAGTGCCCGGGCCCCCACGCTCCGGCTCCGAAGCCCCCAGGACGGACTGTGGCTTCTCCCACCTCGCCCGCAGGCAGCCCTTGTGTGGCCATGCTCCAGGAAAGACTGGCTTCGGGGCACCCCTGGGTGCACACCCAGGTGTAGGAGGCTCACCCCATGGGGCGGCCCCCACCCTGGGAGCTGAGAGGTGCCCACACCGGTGCCCAGGCCAGCGGAGGCAGCGAGAGCCCTTGGAGCCGGAGGCAGCCTGTTGCACGAGGCTGTTTACTCCTTTCTCGCCGGGCAGCCATGGAATGAGACCGCTCCGTGCGTGTGCAGGTGCTGCCAGCCCACCCGGGATGAGGAGACTGGGCTTTCTGGACCAAGGTCCCCCAGAAATTTCTGTTTAGTAGCTCCTTCGCTTTCCTCTTAGGAAGTGTGAACTGAAAGGACCCCAGGCATCGGCCATTCCCAAGCCCCTTCCTGGGAATGGGCGAGGAGCCGGGCAGAGGGGGACGCAGGAGGCAGCGGGAGTGCCCAGGGAAGAACACGGGTGTCGGCACCTGGGGGCTGTGGTCCCTTGGGCGCATCCACTGCCCCCACGCGCCCACGGAGGAGGTGGTGAGTGGAACCGTCTGACTGTTTTTGTTTAAGTATTTTTATTGATTTCAGAGAGGAAGGGAGAGGGAGGGAGGGAGGGGGGGAGGGAGAGAGAGAGAGAGAGAGAGAGAGAGAGAGAGAGAGAGAGAAGAGAGAGAGAGAGAGAGAGAAACATCCATGATGAGAGAGAATCATGGATCGGCTGCCTCCTGCACGCCGGATGGAGCCCACAACCGGGGCCTGTGCCCTGACCGGGAATCGAACCGTCACCTCCTGGTTCCTAGGTGGATGCTCCGCCGCTGAGCCACGCCGCCGGGCTGGCTGCCATGTCCTGAACAAGTCTTTGTAGCACGGGCCTGGAGGCACCTACCTACTTGGTCTGCTCCCTTGGCCTTGGCCCGGCCCCCAGCCTCAGCCGTGCTCGGCTGCCACCAGTTCTCTCCATCCCTGCCCGGCCGCCACCTGAAACCACCTCGCCCACCGGTCCTGCCTGCAGCTCCTGCCGCCGCCAAGTTCCCCGCGGCCTTCCGTGTGGCCGTGGAGGCGGACACACGCTGCGTGTTCAGGCTCCTCTCCGCCCGGGCACCGGTTACTCACCGCTTCCTCTCCAATACGCCCCTCACACCTTCACCTCCAAATCCCCGGCCAGGCTCTGTCCTCCTTCTAGAAAGCCCCCCCTCACCCCTTCGCCTACCAAGGAGATCTCACTCCTCAGGGGAGCGCCAGGCTGGCGGGCACCCACGCCAGCTCCCCGCCGCCCGCCCCTCTCCTCTCCTGCAGGGCGGTGTGTCCGCGGGACGTGCACTGACCGAGAATGGGCGGTGGGAGTGATCTGTGTCACGTCCGATGGGGACGGGAACGCCACAGCCGGCCTGTGGCCTGTGACTCACCCCACGCTCCCCGTGCCTGCCTCGGCCGCTAGCCACCCTCGGGACTGGAGGGAGGAAACCTGGGCAGCGTCCCCGCTGACCCCAGAAGGACCTGGGACCGGGAGGAGAGAAATAAACCGCGCTGCCCTGGGTTCGGAGGGCTTGTGGCGGCAGCCGGATCCGGCCCATCCTGCCTGAGTCACTGTCCCGGGCCAGGAAACCCCCCCTGGCTCGCTCCAGCTGCGTTCCTGCTTTCCCTGCTACCTCGCTGTCAGCATTTACAATCCCTCACCCGCCGTGTGAGGTGCTAAGAACTAAACAATGGCACGACCGTCCGGCCAACGTGGCTTGGAGGTTGACTTAGGAGCCAGGAGGTCACGGTTCGATTCCCGGTCAGAGCACAGGCCCAGGCTGTGGGCTCCATCCCCAGGGTGGGGGTGGGCAGGAGGCAGCCGGCCCATGCCTCTCTCATCGATGTTTCTTGCCCATTACCGGCGCCTCTATCTCTCTAGCCCTCTCCTTTCCTCTCTCTGAAATCAATTTTTTTTAAAAAGCCATGACCACATAATTGCAATTGTTGCGAGTGTTCAGTAAGAAGACCGGGTCTTAGAGGACCCCCTAACCCACACGCTAACCAGTTCTGGGGGTTCTGGAGGGGCCTCTGAAAAGAGATATTGGAAGCAGGGAGCAATTAGGTGAGGCCTGAGGTTAGATGAGGGTGAGTGTGATCTCACTGGGTCCTGGTCGCCGAGCACTGCCTGCTGTCCTGTCTGCCAGTGAGAACTGCCGTGTGTGAGTGTGTGAGTGTGTGTGTGTGTGTGTGTGTGTGTGTGTGTGTGTGCGGCAGAACAAGACAAGGCACACCAGCGGCTCACGCCCCAGTGAAGTCCGCAGGAGGGTGGCTTCAGGCGCGGCTGGACCCGGGGCCTGGGGTCCCGGGCCTCCGTCGTCTCTCGGTCTCCCGGTCTCCCCCAGGTTAAGCTCTGGCCCCCTTGAGTGTGGCTCTTCCACAAAACACCACGGCCTGGGCGAGTCTATGTTGAAGAAGTGGCGTTGGAAGAAGTTTAAGTTTAAAAAAATTCGGCTTTCCCAAGAAATTTCAATCGTCGTGCATTGACATTTGGCTCTGTGGACCGACGAGTTTGCCGACCACGGCCTCGGACCATCGGCTTAGGGCCGCCGTGGCTCGCATCCAGGTTCAGGAGACAGGTGGCCCCCGGCATCTCCCAAGACTGACCTCTCCTTCCTCCTGGGAGGCGGCAGGGCGGTCTGCACGGACCATTGTCCTTGTTCGTAGAGGGATCGGGCTTGGATCTGAGAAGATCTCCCCACCCCCACCCTCCGGCTCCTGACTTCAGCTTCCGGTCCCCTCCACACACACACACACACACACACACACACACACACACACACACCCGCCGGGGACCTGGCTGAGAGGTGCACCAGGATCCCGTGGCAGCCCAGACCTTTGCCTCCCAGCCCCCCAGACAAGGCCAAGGCCATCGTCTGACTGCAGTTCCTGTGCTACGTTAAATGGACACCAGCCTCCCTCGCTGGACCTGGTGGAAAACTCTGTCCTGGTTTACAAAGTATCCCGCCCAGTGGGAAGGCAAGGCTACATCGTCATCATTATTTTTCTTCCTTTTTTTAAAAAAAATATATATATTTTATTGATTTTTTACAGAGAGGAAGGAAGAGGGATAGAGAGCTAGAAACGTTGACGAGAGAGAAACATCGACCAGCTTCCTCTTGCACACCCCCTCCCGGGGATGTGCCCACAGCCAAGGTACATGCCCTTGACCGGAATGGAACCCAGGACTCTTCAGTCCGCAGGCTGACGCTCTATCCACTGAGCTAAACAGGTTTCGGCTATTATTATAATAATAATTATTATTATTAATTATCATTACCATTATTATTCTATCTGAAGCTAAACCCTTGCTGGGAGCCTCCTAGGCCACAGCACGGGCTCTGCAGGGGCTGTGAGTTCCTCTCTCTGGACGGGGACTGGAACGGTCACCCCACAAGGCATTCTAGCCGCCTGTGCCTTGGCCCAGCACCCACATCAAATGCAGGAGGTGGTGGCCTTGTAATCAGCACTCCCTCTCCTCCCCCCCCCCCCCCCCCCGCCCCTGGGGATCAGGGCACAAGCATTTACCTGCGAGCCACAGGGCACCAGACCTGCATATTTTACCGGGAAGGGGGGCTGGGCCGGGAGGAGTCCGTGCAGTTTGCCAGGTCAGGTAGGAGAAGATCAAGGCATAGCTGCGCCGAGCCGCCGCCAGCACGGGAGGGCTGGGAGGGAGACGGACAAGCCCGTGCCTCCAGCCCGGCCCGGTTCAGAGAGTTCACCTGGCAGGCAGAAAGGCGTGTGCGTGATGGCCTTTCCCGCCCGTGCGGGGGGGGCACGGGTACTTTGCAGAGGGGGGTGCCCCCCACCCCTGTTCTGTGGGCAGTGTGGGTGCTTTTAGCCCCATTTCACAGATGGGGAAGCTGAGGCCCAGGCTCGGCGAAAACCACAAAGCAACCCAACCCTTGGCCCAGGCCCGGCAAAGCTACTGCATTATGTATCACTGTTCTTGTTGTTCTTCTTTTACGTGTGACACTTCCTGCAGCTAAACTGGCCCACAGACTGCGTGTCAGCTGGACAGGGTGCTGGCGACATGGAGACATCCAACTGTGAGCTGTCTCCTCGGAGGAGGAGGCACGGCCAGGGAGTGTCAGGAGAGGGAACCTGGCTGCCACAGCTCCCCCCCCCCCCCAAGACACACACACACAGCCTGCCAGGTGACGCAGGGGACACAGGGGACGGAGATCCCTTGGCCAAACCTGGGGCAGGTAGGTCCTCAGTCCTCCATCTGCCTAAACGCCCAGGCAGCCCCTGGCGCCCACCAAGCACCAGGTTGAAATGTACACGGAGTGGCCAGATGATGATGATCTCTGAACGCATAATGATTTGGCCACTCAGTATACGTGTGTGTGTGTGTGTGTGTGTGTGTGTGTGTGTGAGAGAGAGAGAGAGAGAGAGAGAGAGAGAGAGAGAGATTTTAGAGGCCCGGTGCATGAATTCATGCATGGGTAGGGTCCAGCCAGCCTGGCCAGGGGGAGGGGACATGGGCGGTTGGCCTGCCTTCCTGCTGGTCTCACTCCTGGTGGAGGGGGCAATTTGCATATTAGCCTTTTATTCTATAGGATCTACCCTACGTGGCCAGGTCATTATGCATTCGGAGATCCTCATCACCTGGCCACTCCACGTATGTTTGTTTGCCCAGGGAGTCGGCGACTTTCCCCTCAGTGCCATTTAGCACCAGCAGGGCCTGGTTCAACCTGGAGCGTTGTCTACACTCGGAAATGTTCCAGGGATGGTTATTACTCACATAATAATCACGTTTCAGAAGTAAATATCCCCTGTAGGCGATTCAGACATGCTCTAAACACACAGATAGACCCATCCATCCAAGAAAAGTCCCTCTCCCTTCTTCTCGGAAATCAATAAAAATATATTTAAAAAAGAAGAAAAGTCGAAACCGGTTTGGCTCAGTGGTGGAGCGTCGGTCTGCGGACTGAAAGGTTCCGGGTTCGATTCCGGTCAAGGGCAAGTACATTGGTTGCGGGCACATCCCCAGTAGGGGGTGTGCAAGAGGCAGCTGGTCGGTGTTTCTCTCTCATCGACGTTTCTGGCTCTCTATCCCTCTCCCTTCCTCTCTGTAAGATATCAATAAAATATATTTTAAAAAAAAGAAGAAGAAGAAAAGAATGGGGCAGTGCCCAGCCTCTCTTCAGCGCCTGTCCTTGTCTCTGCCCCGCCTTGCTGTCCCCACCGCCCTCACCTCCCTCTCGCCCTGAGCTCCCCTGCCCAGCGAGCCCTCCCTCAGGGACACAGAATGTCTCACCTGAGGGCTCCGGAAGCAGAGGCTGTGGGGCGGGGCTTGCAGGGCCTGAGACCTACCCACAGAGAGTGGTTCTGCCCCCACGGCGTCGCAGAGGGGGAAGCCGGGCCTCGCGGGCAGGGCGTGGGTCAGGGGTCCGTGGCTCCTGAGACCAGCTGACGCCCTTCGAGTTCACAGGTGCCAGGGACTCTTGTGAGCCGCGTGCGTGCAGTAATCATAACCTTCCCACGTCTCCAGGACGCCAGGGGCTATTTGGGGCGTCCCTGCCTTATAAATAGAAACCTCACCGAGGCAGAAGCACACCAAGCCAGTTGCACAAGACGGGCCGGCGAGGAAGTGGTGGGGTGGGACTCCAACCCAGGCAGCCCGCCCTCCACGTCTGTCCTCAACCGCCACGTCTGGACCGGCCCCAAACCCACACGCTTTCTTCCGGAGTCACCAAGTTTCGCTTCTGAACGAAAGTCACTTCTACAGGCGAGGAACCTCTTAGCCCCGGCCGGTTTGGCTCGGTGGTTAGAGCAGCGGCCCGAGGATGGAAGGGTCCCCAGGTTCAATTCCGGCCAAGGGCACACATCCAGGTTGTGGACTCGATTCCCAAGTAGGGGGCGTGCAAGAGGCAGCCAATGAATGATTGTCTCTCTTTATTTTTAAAAATATATATATTTAATTGATATTTTACAGAGAGGAAGAGAGAGGGATAGAGAGTTAGAAACATCGATGAGAGAGAATCATAGGTCAGCTGCCTCTTGCACACCCCCTACTGGGGATGTGCCTGCAACCAAGGTACATGCCCTTGACGACCGGAATCGAACCCGGGACCTTTCAGTCCGCAGGCCAACGTTCTATCCACGGAGCCAAACCGGTTTCGGCTGAAGGATTGTCTCTTATCACTGATGGTTCTGTCTTCCCTCTTCTCCCTTCCTCTCTGAACTCAATACAAGTATTTAAAATGACAATTATCATAATAAATGCACTCGCTGTGCCCTGTGGGATGAGGCTGGGAGCCAGCCCTCCCTGTGGTTGGAGGACCTTGACCGCCAGAGAGCGAGCACCTGACCCCGGGTCCCAGGTCCTGTGACTCCGAATCCAGTCTGCACCCCGGAAGGCACCCTGGGAGGCCTCAGAAGGAGGCTACCCCAGGGAAAGGGGGCGTCTCCCAGGGAAAGGGGGGCGTGCTGGTGATGTCACTCCCCCTCCCTCAGGGGGCAGTGGGCTGCGTTCCCTGGAAGAGAGATAATGTGTTGACTCATTAACTGCGAAAGGCACCCTGTGGCTAATTATTAATAGGCGCTGGGGAAGGTGCTTGTTCAGCGCAGGCCGGGGCCCCGGGGTGCAGGAGGCCCTGGTCTCCTGGTTTTTGGAGTCACCTGGGTGACTCAGAGTCTGAGCCCTCTGTCTCCCTTGACTCATCCCCCCGGGCTGAGGGCTTGGCCTCTCCTGTCTGGGCCACCCCCGTTTCCCAAGGCCGATGGCGGCCTCGCCGCCCTCCTCCTCCTCCTCGCCCCTCACCGGCTCCCAGGCTGGCTGTGGGGTCGGAAGCCCCTGGGCCCCGAGGCCAGGGTTCAATCCCAGGAGACCCTGGCCAAACTGCCTCACCTCTGGGAACCTCGGTTTCCTCGTCCGCGAACTGGGCGTGATGACATGACGCATTGGGACGGTCACGTGACGGCTCCGGGAGTCCCCACCCCTAGCGTTAGCGGCTCTGAGCCTGCCACCCTGGCAGCTGGTGGCCTCCGTCCCTTTGCACATGCTGTTCCCTTCCGCACAGTGTCTTTCCAGGCCTCTCTCTTCTCCCCGTGGTGGGGGGGACGCATGCTTCCTTGCAGGGATAAGGGGTGGGATTCGGCTCTGCCTTCTCAGCAGTCCTCTGGGGGACTAACCCCGCCGCCATTCCGAGCCCTCCGGACCCAGCGGTAGGGCTCCCGGGCCCCAAGCGAGACGGAGCCCTCGCTGGCTTCTGTTTGGGGAAAGCCTGAAGCAGGAAAGATTTTCTTTTCTTTTTATTTTTTTAAATATATTTTATTGATATTTTACAGAGAGGAAGGGAGAGAGATAGAGAGCTAGAAACATCGATGAGAGAGAAACATCGACCAGCTGCCTCTTGCACACCCCCTACCGGGGATGTGCCTGCAACCAAGGTACATGCCCTTGACCGGAATCGAACCCGGGACCTTTCAGTCCGCAGGCCGACGCTCTATCCACTGAGCCAAACCGGTTTCGGCAGGAAAGATTTTCTGCTGAGAGTATCAGTGGGAAGGAGAGAAGCTGGAAGGTGGGAAGGGAAGACCTGCCTGCCTGCAGGGGGTGGGGTGGGGTCTAGGGTTCTGTTAGAACCTGGGACCCTTGGCCCGGTGCCTGGGGGAGGGGGAGAGGCTGAGGTATCCTAAACCCGCCCTCTGGGGAGGGTGCTGGGGACGGGCAGCACCCCTGCCGGGAGGAAGCTTGCATTGCCCAATGCCTGGCTGCTCCCTGAGACCCGGGGCACGCTGCATGGCCTAGTCTGGGGGTGGGGGGTGCCCCACTCACACGGAGCCCGGATTCCCACAGCGCCATCCCACACAGCTGGGAAGGAAATGGGTATTTTTCGTGTGTCTGCACACCCGCACGCGTGCAGCCCCGGCTCCTGGGGACGGCGCCCCTGAAGGACAGACGTGGCGGGAAACGGGGTGACCCCGGATCTGATGGGGCGGCTTCCTTGGCGCTGAGGCCGCGCTGCCGAATCCCAATGGGACGAGACGAAAAATCAGCCGCCTTTCCTGTACTCAGCTGCCCCACTCGACCAGTGACAGCTGTCCCAGCATCCGGGACACGGGACAGCTCCCCGGGCACACGGGGAAACACGCCTTCTCCGCGCTGCCCACATGGGTCCTCGGGGACCTCGGCCGTGGCCTCTGGTGCCAGCAGGACAGGGCACCAGGGAATTCGGCTTTGGCCAGAGGAGTGTCCGGGCAAACGCCTTCTTCGCGGCCCCAGGAGGGATCTTGTGGTCACTTGGGGACCCATCCGGGGGTCCCTCCTTCTGAGGCCTTCCAGGGTGCCGTCTCGGGTAGCGTCTCCCTTGCCCACGTCCCCCCGTGGTGCCCCCAAAGGTCACGTGGGATGGCAGGGTCACACTGAGGCTTTGTGTGCTGTGTGGACATCCGGCTCTTCTCTGTGCGGCTCTCTCTTTGAGAAAAATCTCCTGGTCACCAGGGTGTCCCCGCCACCCTGGGCCTGGCTGGGTGACGACACTTAATATAAAGGTTGACCAGATGGGTGATGCCTCGCCAGATGGCAGGCTGGCTAGGGTGGCCGACTTGGATCGCCCACCTAACCCGGTTTCGGCCTGGTCATTCCCAGGAAATCTTGGGCCCACCATCCCCGGCGGCGGCGGTGAGCTGATGGTGTGGATTTAAGAGCCAGCGGGCTCTCAGCAGGGATGCATAGATCTCTCCTTGGCTCTCTCGGGTTCGAGACTGGCTTTGGCGGAACAGGGAGGAAGGCTGAGAGGTCGGGGACTTGAAATGGGGGGGCTGGGGATGGGGAGAAGGGGACTTGAGCAGGGGGGGGGAGGCCCGGAGGGGGGGGAGGGGTTGACGGGCCACAGACAAAAGAGAAGTAAAGGACTGGTGTGGGCGGGGCATCTGGGGTTGACGGGCGTGTCTGTGTGACCTGGACGGGAGTCTCCCCGCCTCGCCGGTGACGTCGGTGTCCTGCCCGCACAGGTCCGCATGCTCAGTCACGTCCTCCTCGTCCTCCACATCCTCCACGAGCCCCGCGCCGGCTCCCGGGAGGCAGGTAAGCCTCTGGCCCCGAGCCAGGCGCGTCTGGCACTGCTCACCTGCTGGGTGGGGCCAACCTTGGCGTCCGGCCGACCCCCCTCCCCTCTCCGTAAAGAAATCCCCGTTTCCACACGTGGGCACGGACTCTGGCTTTCAGCGTTTCCAATGAGATGTCAGAGAGCTGCCCTTTAGGGCTTTTTTTAAAAAAAACTATATGTTTTTATTGATTTCAGAGAGGAAGGGAGAAGGAGAGAGAGAGAGAGAGAGAAACATCCGTGATGAGAGAGGATCATGGATCGGCTGCCTCCTGCACGCCCCGCGCTGGGGATCGAGCCCGCCACCTGGGCGTGGGCGATGGCCAGAAGTCGACCCGTGACCTCCCGGCGCGTGGGTCGGCGCTCAGCCACCGAGCCACGTCCGTGGGCCCCGGCATGGCACGGTAGCCCTGCCTTCTCCAAAGAAACACGGAGCAGCGCTCCTCCTGCGTTCACCCATTTGCCCATCCCCGTTCCCCGCCGGGAGCAAACCGTCCGCTCCGGCACTGAAGGCTCCAGGCGAGGAAGGACGAAGACACGCTGCCCGAGAGGCCGGTGGGAAGGTGGGCAGTGGCCGTGGTCGCCGGCACAGCTCACACTTGCTGAGTGCCAACTCCGGGCCTGGCCCCTGCTTAGGGCTGTATCTGCTGGAGCCTCAGAACAAACACACCTAGAGAGCAGGGCGGAGCGAGGCCAACTCCCGACTCCATTTTGTGCTGTGGGGCAGGGCGGAGCTGCCCTCCGTTTGGGGTAACTGGACCCTATAAAGCCCCTCGACCTGTCCAAGTGCCATCTCTTCCGCCACGCTGTCAGCGTGGGTGAGACCGAGCCGACGCGGGCATGGGTTTCAGGCTTTCTGCAATTGCATCGGACTCGGCTCCCTGCTGGTCCTTGGGGATCACGAAGTCTGGGCGTAACAACACTTGCCCCCATTTCACCAATAAAAACAGTGGCACAGCCGAAACCGGTGTGGCTCAATGGATAGAGCGTCGGTCTGCGGACTGAAAGATCCCAGGTTCCATTCCCATCAAGGGCATGTACATTGGTTGCAGGCACATCCCCGGTGGGGGGGGTGTGCAGGAGGCAGCTGGTGGATGTTTCTCTCTCATCGATGTTTCTAACTTTCTGTCCCTCTCCCTTCCTCTCTGTAAAAAAATCAATAAAATATATTTTTAAACAAACAAACAAAAAAACCACAATGGCACAGAGCGTTCAAGGGACAAAAGGTCACACAGTGAGCGCCAGGGCTGGGCTGCCATCACACAGCGCCCGGGCGGAGCTCACACCACAGCCATCCACGCTCTCCCTGAGCTGGAGGCTGAGGGCCGGGGCCAGGGGTCAGCGGGGTCAGTTTCCTCCAAGGCCCCTTCTCCTGGGGGTGTTGGTCATGGCCTCCTCCCTGTGTGTGTGTGTGGTCTCCTCTCTGTGATTCATGTCTGTGCTCTAACTAACCTCTTCGTACAAGGACAGCCTTGTACGAAGCTTGGGTTAGGACCCACCCTCATAACCACAGTTTGACTCGACTGCAGCTAGAAAGCCGCTGTCTTCAAATACGGGCCCATCTGAGGCCCCGGGGTTCGGACTTGCACCCAGGCATTGAGGGGGGCAGAGTGCAGAGCCAGGATTTGAACCCAGGCCCGGAGCTCCAGAGTCCACGTGCTTGAAGCCACGTGCTGCCTCTCCCTGAGCGCTGTCCGGGTGTCCCCTGCTCCGGAACCCTCCAACCTGGGGTCCGGGGCTCTCCGTGGCTCCGTTCCCCCTGTGACCCTTTTCCTCCCGGCAGAACTGGACGTGAAAGACACGTGGACACGTGGATCCCGGGTTAAGTTACCCAGGACTGAGCGCAGAAACGCACACGTTATTTCTGATTCTCCCAACGGCTCTGCAAGCGAGGCGCGAGCACACCCATTTTGCAGATCAGGAAACCGGGTTTCGGAGCGTTGGCATTCTTGCCGGGGGTCTGCTCGGCTCCCGGAAGCGTGGCCTTGGAGGGGAGAGCCTACTTCTTCCCTTCAGCCCCGGCGTGTTCCTATGGGGCAACAGAGTGGGCCACGGGGCCAGACAGTGACAGGAACGTCCTCTGCCTCCCCAGTCCCCCAGGGGCCTCCTCGGCGGCCTCCACGTGGCTTTGCCCGGGGGACACAGCCTTGGTGTCGGCCACGGGCCGCTGGGCGCGTCCGGGGGGAGCCGCCCTCTGCGGGCCGCGGAAGGGCCCCGCTGAGTCAGGGCCTGCGTGGAGGGGGTGGCTGCTTGCCCAAACATAACCGGGAGCGCTCAGACCCGAGCTCTCTGCACCAGCTCCGGGGCCCTGCGATCCGAGGGGCCTCAGCACGTTCCTCACGGGAATGCCATTGCTATCGGGGTCCCACACGAACTGACAGGGCCACCCCAATCTGGGGGAGCATTAGCAGCCTGTGTCCGTCAGGCACGTGCCCGCTCCAGGGGCAGCGCCAGTGACACGGGAAGCACGTGTGGCACATGCTCTGCTGGGGGGGGCGGGGAGGGGGGGACAGTGCGACCCGTCTGCTGCTCAAACGCAGGCGCTAACCTCCTCCATCCCCGCCGCAGCCCTCCGAGGTGGCCCGACCACCACCCTCGCCCAGCGGCCGCGCCGGGCATCGTCAGGAAAATGCCCGTCTGTCTGTCTCGGTGGTATTGCCGGGGGCAGCCCGGCCCGGGCTGAGCTGCAGAGCGGGGTGGTCTGTGCGTGGCAGGGGGGCTGTCCTCCCGCCTGGGGTCTGCACCCTGGTCTGGTGCACCCCCAAACTCCCCCAGGGCAGCCCTCAGATGTGCAGCGGAAGAAACATCTTTAGGCCTGGACCCAGGTCAGGCCGGGGAGCCCTGGCGGCCGGCTCCTGGTGAGCTGCATGAAAGGACACAGATATGCCTGACCCCCCCCCCCGCCCCCCACTGGGGGTGCACGGTGCCCCCGGGCCTGCCCACGTGTCCTCCTGGCCTCTGGCCTCTGCCCGGCCAGGCGGGCGGGCCGCCCACTGCACACTGTGTCATGCCTCTGAGCCCGGCGATCGTTTTCTGGGGCGTGACCCAGAAAGTGGGGCACAGATCGCTATCGATGGCCGGAGACCCGGCGCGCTGCCCGCAGGGCTGGGAGGTCACGGGCAGTTCATGTATCCGCTCACCCGGTTACTGCGTTCAGTTCAGAACGCAGCTCTGACCCAGGGCTGTTGGGCTGGGGCCCCCGTGGCCGGCAAACTCATTCGCCAGCAGAGCCAAATGTCAAACAGGACAACAATTGAAATTTCTCTGGAGAGAGCCACATTGTTTAAACGTAAACTTCTTCCAATGCCACGTCTTCAACGTAGACTCGCCCAGGCCGTGGTACTCTGTGGAAGAGCCACACGTGGCTTGTGAGCCGCGGTTTGCCGACCACGGGTCTGGGCTCTAGTGAGACCGGGCCCCTGCCCTGGAGGCACTGACGGTATCACAAGCAAAAATGGTAATCAAGCCGAAACCGGTGTGGCTCAGTGGATAGAGCGCCGGCCTGTGGACTGAAAGGTCCCGGGTTTCATTCCGGTCAAGGGCATGTGCCTTGGTTGTGGGCTCATCCCCGGGGGGGGGGGAGGGGGTGCAGGAGGCAGCTGGTCAATGTCTCTCATCGATCTTTCTAACTCTCTTATTTCTCTCCCTTCCTCTCTGTAAAAAAAAAAATCAATAAAATATATTTTAAACAAAATTATGATCAAGCCCAACGTGGGGTGAGGAGTGCTTGGTCGAGGTGAGCATGGCGCAGGGGAGTCACGAGATGGGGCACGGTGGGGGAGAGGGGGGGATGGGGGCAGTGGGCAGGCAGAGGGGCTCTGGGGTGGTGTCGTTAATAACGATGATGCTGATCGGAAGAAGCAAGCTTCTCACTCAGCCCCCACGGCCGGCCCTTACCTCCTCTTCTCTCACCCTCCCCAAGCGTGAGGAGATCCCCCCTGTCATCCCCAGCGGCAGAGCACGGGCTGGCCCCAGCCTCCAGGCACGGGAGCACGCAGCTCCTGTCCCTCCACGCGTGGCCCCATCGGCCCGGTTGACCTCCATCCTCAGCGGAGCCAAGGTCAGCCGGGCCATTGAGCGGGGTGAGTGGGGGCAGGGGGCAGGAGTCTCTATTATTTTTCCCCCCCTCTTCTAGTTAAACAAAAACCTGGAGAGCAAAAAGTGCTGCCTCCGCTCTCAGCCCACGAGGGCCCAGGGCGGCGGCCAAGGGCAATTTGCTGGGTTGGCTGATCGAACGCCTCTCAAGTAAGACGGGGCCAGAGCCGGCAAATGTGTAACCGGGGGCCGGGCCGGTACACCGGTGCCTCCGTGTGCCGGGACGTCCCGGCCCGGCGCTGAGCAGGCACATTCCTGAGGAATGCTGCCTGGGGCTCCTGCCGGCGCCCCCCTCTCCCCCTACCCCCTGCTGGGGTCTGGTGCCTCCTGGCAGCTCCAGGCCCGGCCGGACCAGGCCCCATCCTTATCTGGACCCTCCGCTGGTCTGGCCGGCCGGCGTGGGTGCCGACACGCCCCCAGCTTATGGCTGCTCCTGCCCAGGTGGGAAAACTGGCCAAAGAGACACAGAAGCTCCTGGGTCTCCTCGCACCCGGCCGTGGGCCTGTCCTCCGGCCTCGGTCAGCACACGCCACGGCCGGGCGGCCAACAGCAAGGGTTTCCTCCTCGGGGGCCTGTGCACCCCCGGAAGTCCAGGTTCCAGCAGACTCAGCTCCGTGGGAAGCGGTTTCGGTCACCCTCGGCCGCCCCCCCATCGGAATGTGCCCCATGGAAAAGTCCAGAACGAAGCACTTTTTTTTTATGGTTTCAGCAGCGGCTGGCCCTCCGGGGCCGCGTGACAAAATCCCCCCCCTTCCCCCCCCCCTCGCCCGCCCGCGCCCGGCCGGGGCGGTGATTACCGCGGGGCTGCCTGTTATCTCCCCGATCCAACCCCAACGCCGCCATCGCCGCCCTTGATCTCCGCCTTCAGAGGCCTCCACCGCCAGCCTGTCTCCGTAACGGCCTCTGGGCTTCCTCCCCGGGCTGGGAGCAGGCCACGTGCGCTGGGACTCAGACTGCCCCTAGCACACAGACCCTCCGTCACACGGGTTTCTAGAAGGGGGTGGGGTGGGGATGGGGAGGACCGGAGGGTAGGCAGGTGTGCAGACCCGGCCCCTGCGCGGACCTCTCCCGGGCGCCCGGGGGCCTGGGCTGGCCGCTCACTCAGCTGCAACCCGGGCGGCGTCAGGCACGGCGAGCTCAGGGCGTATGCGGCCCCCAGACACCCTGAGTTCCCCTCCCGCTTGGTGATCACCACCTCCACCCCCCACCCTCCACCCCAGCCCTGGCAATTTTAAAAGCCGGCACATTTTACGGAAAAACCCATTTCTCACCCTGGCTCAGTGGTCAGAGCACCAGCCCATGCACCGAAGGATCACGGGATTGATTCCAGATCAAGGGCACGTTCCTGGAGTGCAGGTTCAATCCCCAGCCCCCCGTCAGGGCTGTGGGGGGGGGGGGGCGCAGCAGATCAATGTCTCTCTCTCACACATTGATGTTTCTTCTCTCTCTCTCTCTCTCAGAGTCAATGGGAAAAATACCTCCAAACAAACCCAAACCCCAGCTCTCCAGGTTTTCCTTGCTGGGGGGCCGGTACCCCCGGACCTCCATTCCCGCAGGGCAGGCTGGGGCAGAGCGGACCATTGGCCGCCCCTGTCCCTATCCGGGACCCACTGCCCTCCACGGTGCCCCAGGCTGTGCCAGCTGCCCTGGCAACACGCTGTTCTACAGGCTTTGAGTAAGGAAGGAATGGTTCTCAGTATTTGTGAGGGGGTGGGGGAGGCCAGACAGAAGCTTTTACGCAGGAAAAGGAAATTTCCCCTTTGGTCCCAATTTCATATCTTTTATTTTTGACTCTGTTTTGTTTACACTCACACACACACACACACACACACACACACACACGCACACACGGGTGGAAACAAAACCCTGTTTAGTAAGCAGAGCGGGTGCCTCATTTCCGAGGTCTGTGGTCTGTCTGCCCCGGAGGCCGCGGCCCCGGCCCGGAGGGGCCCCCCGGGGGACGGCCTGCGGGGCAGCTGGCTGACCGCACGGCCGCCGGGGCCGCGGCCGGAATGCGCCGCTCCGTTGTGTAACGGGCGCGCTGGGGTCACGTTGAGGGCCGGGCCGGGAAGCGGTGCCAGGAGCATTGCGGAGGGGTCAGAGGGAGCCTGTTTTCTGTGAGGCCGCGGACGGAGCTTCCCTCAGTGGCCGGGCCGGGGGCGCAGGCACTCGCCACCCAGCGCTCCGCACGGCCACACGAGGTGCGCCAGCCCTGGGCCAGGCCCGGAGACCAGGCCTCCGGTCGGTGCAGTGCGGGCCTGGGAGAGCTCCAGGGGCTTTGGGGCCGGTGACCAGGGGAGGGACCAGCGCGAGGGGTCAGAGCAGTGCCAGTGGTGAGCACAGGGTGCTGGGGGGGCAGGCGGCAGGACACAGCCGGGGATGGTGAGCCTCTATGCCAGGGAATCCAGGGGAAGGACCCAGCGACTTCTCCCAGAGGGGCCTTGGCCAGCGTCTTCTGTTGAAATCAAGGATTTCTTTTTCTAAATGCAAAAGTCATCCTTTCCCCCAAAAAATCCTCCACGTTACAAAATGGGGGAGTTCGGCAGCAAGCACTCCGCAGCCATAGCCGGTGGCGGGTGCTAGTTGCGAGCGTTTCCCAGCGTTTTCTCCCAGCCTCCAGCACCCCTGCGACGCCTGGGGGGGTCCTCGTGCTCCAGGCTGCAAAACGGGGTCCCCCCATCGCGCCTCTTTAATCCTCACAGCGCCCCTGCGAGGAATGTGCCCTTGGCATGCCTGTCTTCTACATGGGAAACTGAGGCACGGCCAGACTGAGTCCCTGGTCCGGGCCACACGGGAAGGAGGTGGTAAAACCAGAACACCTGGCTCCGGGTCAGAGCCCTTCACCCGGAGACTCGGGGGGAAGTCGGGTCCCTTGCCGTCCCCACCCGTGCTCGCCCGGCGGGTGCAGGAGACCTGCCCGCACCCACACAGTCTTATCCCAGAACAGGTGCAGCCAGCCCGCCCTCCGCCGTGGCGAGGTACAGACGCCCACGTCCAAACAGCCTTCACCCACATGGCCTCTGGGCGCCACGCCCCATCGTCTTCCCGCCCGGCCCGTCGTGGGCCGTCCGCCGTTCTTATCAGCAAGCCCACCGCCTCCTCGTCAGGGTCCGAGGGGTGCATGCGTGTGTGTGTGTGTGTGTGTGTGTGTGTGTGTGTGTGCGCGCGCGAGTGCGTGCGGACACACCGCAGTGGAGGGTCTGACCCACTGCCTCCTCTTCGGTTTCCAACGTTCTGCTCTTATAGGCAGAGCTCTTGGCAGAGCTGAAGGGCTCCTCAGCCAGACCCGTTCCTAGAAGAGTGCTAGCCGGGACCACGGTGTGGCCACGCCGCCCGGACCGCCTGCCAAGCCACCCGCAGGAGAGGCCACTGCCAGGCTCGCCCCTGTCCCGTGGCTGGGCAAGCATGTCTGAGCCGGGCGGGGCGTGTGTGTGTGCGTGTGTGTGTGTGTGTGTGTGTGTGATCGCTCGTGAGCCTCTCCCCGGTGGCTGGGGGCAGGTCTTCCATTTCACAGCCTGCTCCCATTTGCAGTTTTTATCTCTGCTCTTTAGATGGCTGGGAGAAGGTCAGGATTTAAAAATAAAAAAACATCGACCGTGAGACTAACAGCAGCCTCGAGTGTGGTGGTCAGCAGCTGTTCCCGGCGGACAAGCCTGTCACGGCGGACCCTGGGCAGGGACGTCACCCACCCCCGTGCCCCTTCCTCGGAGCAGCCGCCAGGCACAGCCCCGGAGCAGAATTCAAGCTGGACTTCTGCTTCCGCGCGGGCGGGGCCAGCCTGACCGGCCTCGGGCCTCAGGCACCGTTCTGCTGAGAGCCCCACGCGGGACCCAGGCTGCCTTCGAGGCCTGTCCGTCACGGACCCCTGGGCCCGCCCCTTATGCTCGGAGTCCGTTTCCTGGCGGGAAAGAGAGGCTGGTTATAGCGGTAGTGCCTCCAGTGCAGGTGGCAGCGGTGAGAGGGAAGCTGGGAGGGCTAAGACCCTCGGAGGGAGGTGCGTACAGCCGAGAGTCGTAGCTGTCTGTGAACAGGCAGCTAGCCATCGGCTGGGCGGCTTTCTTTCTTTCTTTCTTTCTTTAAATATATTTTATTGATTTTTTTACAGAGAGGAAGGGAGAGGAATAGAGAGTTAGAAACATCAATGAGAGGGAGACATTGATCTGCTGCCTCCTGCACACTCCCTACTGGGGATGTGCCCGCAACCAAGGTACATGCCCTTGACCGGAATCGAACCTGGGACCCTTGAGTCCGCAGGCCAACGCTCTATCCACTGAGCCACACCGGTTTTGGCGGCTGGGCGGCTTTTAAGAGGCCACGCTTCCTCCCTGAGACTCCATCATCACCCAGAGGCTCCTGGCCTGTTGGAGGGACAGAAGCTGGATTTGGGGACCAGAGAGGAGGGGGCTGGAACCCCGCTGTCCCCCACCGTCTGCGTGACGTCAAGCAGCTCCCACTTCTTCTCCTAAATGAACTGAGGGCTTCTAAGAAGGCCCGCTGGTTTTATTCTGCTTTGTCTGTTTTTGTTGTTGTTGTTTTTGTGAGTCCTCACCTGAGGATATTCTTCCACTGAGTGTTAGAGTGGAAGGGAGGGAGAGAGACGGAGAGAGAAACGCTGATGTCTGAGAGACACATCTATTGGTTGCCTCCCAGGCCCTGAGATCAAGGCTGCAACTGAGGTACCCGCGCCCTTGACCGGAATCAAACCCGGGACCCTTCAGGCCGAGGGCCGATGCTCTATCCACGGAGCCAAATGAATTTGGGTGCAACTCTCTTTTCTGACCTCATCCTTATGCTCCAGATTCAAGACCCCGTTCACGGACCCAGCTAAGAAGGGCACCACCACCGGTGGTTCCCTGACCACTACAGGGGCACCGGGGCTCAGTGTAGGGTAGAAGGCGGGGGTGAGGGTGGGGACTGGGAGGAAGGAGGGGTGTGTGGAAGAATCCAGAAAGGAACACATAGGTTGGCTCCCAGCCTTGCCAAAGCCCTCCAGGTGGCCACGCCCGACCTCACCAACCTCCCCGAGACCATCCTCGGAGCCACCCCAATGCCAGGACCCTGTCGGGCTGGCACACCCGAGGGCCCCGCCCACCACCCGCTCCTCCAGCCCGGCTCACCCTTCAGGACCCAACTTTGTGCCGCCTCCTCCTGGATGCCTGGCCCTTCCCCCCGACGTGGAATTGCCCCCCGGGCCGCTCTCGGCTCTCGCCTCGCGCACTCTCTGCAGGTGCCCGGTTCCACCTGGACTGCAGCCACCTGGAGCAGCCGCGTCCCCGGGAGGCTGGGAACTGCCCGAGGCCCAGCTGGGTGGAACGCAGGGCACGTGGGTGGGGTAATGCAGCGCCGAGTTTACCTGCGGGCAGTTGTGGGGTTCAATTCCCAGCTCTGCCCCGCACGTCCCAACATCCTCCGCTCAGGCACCGACCCCCTGCCTTCGCCTGAGTGGAGGGGTCGCTGGCCGCGTGCGGGGCGCCTCCCCCGGGGTCCTCTCCTGACGGTGGGCGGGCCTCGGGGGACAGCATCTCTGTCCCGGGTCCCTGGACACCCCCCACCCCCCTGAGGCCTGGCTGTGTGACCGGGAACACTCGGCCAAGGGCCTCTGTCCGAGCATCGCTTCTTCCCCTGGAGCCATTCGCCCGCCCACTGGGGCTGAGGAGCAACAAGACAGACAGAAGAGCCGACACCGGTGTGGCTCGGTGGATAGAGCATCAGCCTGCAGACTGAAAAGTCCCAGGTTCGATTCCGGTCAAGGGCATGTACCTTGGTTGTGGGCACATCCCCAGTAGGGGGTGTGCAGGAGGCGGCTGGTCGATGTTTCTCTCTCATTGTTTCTAGCGCTCTATCCCTCTCCCTTCCTCTCTGTGAAAAATCAATAAAATATATTTTAAAAAAGAAAGGAAGAAAGAAAGAAAGAAAAAGAAAGAAAGAAGAAAGAAAGAAAGAAAGAAAGAAAGAAAGAAAGAAAGAAAGAAAGAAAGAAAGAAGAAAGAAAGAGAAGCCAAAGCCGGGCTGGCAGATGGACAATGCTTGATTCGTGTTCTTTTTTCCCCCCCTTTTCCTCGCTGTTCAGGAGAGAGAAATAATTTTATCGGTTCTTTTTTTAGAACTGTGCTTTGGTGGGGAGAGACATGTGTTTGTAAGATGTCGCTCCCGGGAATGGGATAAAAATCACCCCACCGCGGGGCGTGCCTCCCGGCGAGTCCCCGGGCGGGGACGGTACTGGGTGGCAGCCCCCGTATGCCCGCCGGCAGCCTGCACGGTGCTCCCCGTCTGCCCGCGGGGCCAGGGCTGGGCAAGAGGGCCCCTGGGCCGCAGGAGCTCCGGCCAGAGGGGCTGGGATATGGGGCCCCCCTAAGGAGGCGCCAGTTTGGGGGGGGGGGCAAAGAGGGAGACAAGGTCTGTTCCTGCCCAAGGCTCGTCTCTCTCCCCACGGGGTCCTCTCCGGACCGTGGCGGGCCTCGGGGGACAGCCTGGAGCCCTGGCTGTGGGACCTGGAGCGAGCGAGCGAGCGGCGGAGGGTCTCTGAGCACCGCAGAGCCGGCCAGAATGGACCCTCGGGACACTGCCCCCCCCCCAAGGACTTTTGTTTCAGACTGTGGGGGCCTGGCGTCCTTTCTGGAAGAAATGACATTTTCGGGGCCCTCCAAGTAAGAGCAAGACAGGAGAGCTGGGAAGAAAGGCACCAGGCCCGGCCGGGGTGGCTCCGTGGTTGAGCGCTGACCTGTGAACCAGTTGGTCAGGGTTTGATTCCTGCTCAGGGCTCATGCCCCGGTCGTGGGCTCCGTCCTCAGTGTGGGGCGGGCAGGAAGCAGCCAACCGACGACTCCCTCTCTCTCTCTCTCTCTCTCTCTCTCTCTCTCTCTCTCTCTCTCTCTCTCGTCAGTGGTGTCTCTCTGTCTCCCTCTCCCTTCCTCTCTGAGGGCAAGGAACGTGTATTTTAAAGGAGAAGCAAAGAAAGGCACCCGGCGAGGGGAACCGGGCAGGAATGGCCGGGGTCCAGTCTGTGCAGGAGGCGTAACTCTCGCCTCCTCTGCTGGGGAGCAGCAGGCTCACCTCGGGGTGCCACCCAGGTCCTGCCACCAGCACGCCCTTCAGCAGGTGTGTGTGTGGGGGGGGGGGGTGTCCGTAAACCAGAGTCCAAAAATGAAAAATGAAATGATAAACTGGGTCCATCAAGGCCACGGAACGTGGCCCATGGCCAAAAGGACCGGTGGGCGGCTGGGGAGCGAAGGCAGCCGATCCGAGCGGGCCGCCTGCGCCCCCCGGACGGCGTGGGGAAGAGGCGGCCGGTCTGTGGCCGCGGGAGCAGGTGACGGTGACGGCCGGAGGGAGGGCGGTGGCGAGGGCGGCGGCGGCGGCGGCGGCAGCGGTGGAGGCGGCGGCGGCGGCTGCTGGGCCCCGATGGCTCCGTGTGAGGCGACGGCGGTGAGTGCGTGTCAGTGTCCGCGCGTCCGGACCCACAGAGCGTGCGGCACCCACAGGCCGAGTGCGGCGGGCGCTGGGGACCCCCCGGAGGGGCTGGGGGTCCTGACCCAGACTGACCCTGACCCGGGGCCGCCTCAGGCTGCCCCCCTTTGGTTTTCCAGGATTTCCCCTAAATGGTAGCGTTTAACCCCATGGGAGGGGCGACGCCTCCAGGGTCAGGTGCTCAGGGGACGTCCCCAAGGACCCCTGTGGCCCTGCAGCCCTGGGGTGGGACGAGGGGAGGGCAGAGGGTTGCGTCCGAGGGCACCACACACAATGATGCTGCCACTCATGCTGAGTCGGCTGGCACCTCCTTGGCGGGACCCCGGCTCCCGGTCTCCCGTCACGGCCGTGGGCTCAGCCGGGCCCGAGAAGCAGCCAGCACGGCGGGATCCACGAAGCCAGGGCACACCCGCCTGACTCTGGGTGACCCCCACCCCAGCCCACCCCGACACCCACCCCACACTGTGAGGCAGGCGGAGGGGAGTCTGTGGCTCTGGCACACGTGAGCCCCGCCCTCGTGGGGAGGCACAGGCCCCACGTGGGGCGTCCTGGAGCCGGCCGCTCTGTGTCCAGGGTCCGGGGCGGCGGCCGTGGAGTCCTGAGCACTGGGCTTGGGGACTGGACCTCAGGGCGCCCGGGCCCGCCTCCAGGCCGCGGGGCCCCGTCAGGGAGGGAGGCAGCACGCACAGCTCCTGCCTGGGGAGGTGGCACGGGGGGGGGGGGGGAGGTCAGAGGAAGCCCTGGGGCCTTCCTGGAAGAGGCGGCAGGACGAGGAGGCCTCTCCAGGGGCAGTCCGGCAGCTGGGGGAAGGACATGGGCCCGGAGCCACGGGGGAGGGCTGGGGTCACGGCATCATCCTTCCACCGGACAGAGCGAGTGAGGAGGAAAGGGCAGAGCGGGGAGGGGGATGGGACTTCCATCCGTCCGTCCAGCGGCGGTGGGGGCAGGGAGCTTCTGGAAGTTTCCACGGCGGGCGGAGGCCGGGGCCTCTCTCCCTGAGCCCCGGGCCCTGGCCTCCCCTCCCACCCCCTGGCCACCCAGCCACCCGGGAGAGCCGCCCTTGGCCGCTGCCCGTCCACAGAGCGCCCTGCACCCACCCTCCACACGCTGCCCTCCCCCTCCTCCTCCCCCCTCCGCCCTGATGCAAAGCAGAGCAGCAGGAATCCACTCCTGCCTCTCTGACCCACTTTCCGGCGGCGGCAGCGCGGGCCCCGGCCTGCTGGTCTTGGCCACAGAGCCGGCCGACGCCGAAACGTTTGCTCTCGCGCCCCCAACCCCCGGCGGGGCTGCCGACCGGCGCGGCCTGCACCCCAGAATCTCAGAGCGAAGATGGAGCCGGAGAGGGGCTCCCTCCAGCCCTTCCCTCCCCCCCCCCACCGCCAGCTCCCCCTCTCGGGCTTCCTGGCTGAGCCCCCCGTTGGGGAAGGTGCTCAAGGACCCACAGTGGACAGGCTGCCGGTCGGTCGGGGCGGCCTGGTCTCCTGTTCCCGCCCCCACAGGGCCTCGGGCTCCAGTTCCGCATGTGACTCCCTCTCTCTCTCTCTCTCTCTCTCTCTCTCTCTCTCTCTCTGCATGTACCCACACGGCTGCTCCATCCTCAGATATTTCCCCGGCGCCCTGTGCGGGCAGAGGTCTGGGTTCGAACCCCAGCTGGGCACCTTGTTATCTGTGCACCCCCGGGCACAGAGCTCCCGCCCCTGCCTCAGTTTGCCGGTCTGTAAAGTGGCACGCTAACCCCGATCTGCAGAGTGGCAGTTGTGAGGGTCAGCGATGAGGCGGGGTGCCTGGGGGGGGGGGGGCACCCAGGATACTGTAGGTGCTCGGGATGTGGTGGCTGTCCCCGAGCCTTGAGGCATGAAGCGGTCTGAGGGCTCTGGGTCCCCAGGACGCTCGCGTGTGTCTGATGGCCTGTCCCCGGCCACGGAGACCCTGGCGGGGGGGGTTGGGGGGTGGAAGGGGGCGCAGGGGAGACTGGGAGTCCCTGGGAGCAGTGGGGCTCCGTCAGCAGGGCCCCGACTCCAGCAGGTGAACGTGGGTAACACTCCCGCCATTTCCCAGGCACTCGGGCAGGTAAGGTCGCCGCCCAGCCGGCCAGGAAGGCCAGGGCAGCGAAGGGGACAGAGCCCAGGCCTCCTGACGCCGCAGACATGGCGGGCGGGCTGTCTCCAGGCCAAGTCAGAGCGCCGGGCGCTTCTGCCCTCCGCCCACCTCCCCTGGGCCCCGACCCCCTCCCACCCCCCATCTCCCACCCCCCACACCCCCGGCTCCCCCGGCCCCAGCTCACAGGGCCCCCCCTGAACGCTCCCCCAGAGCGCACATCCTCCGCCGCCTCAGTCTCCATCACAACCCTGGCTCGCCACCCTAATCACCCGTCAGCCTCGGTCCCGGGCCGGGAGACGCCCAGGCCTGACCTGGCAGAGGGTCTGAGCCCCGAGGCCCCGGATTATGGTCCTGGGGCTCCCGCCCAGCTCCCCGCCAGGCTGTCCACGCTGAGAAAGGTTTTCAAAACCACCTGCGTTTGCAAACAGCCCTTCCCCGGGAACCACCTGGTGGGGGGCCCTGGCAATCTCAAAACCACAGGGCGTGGCCCAGGACACCCGCTCCTCCCTCGTGTGTGACCCCTCTTCTGTGACGTTCAAGAGAAGGCAGATCGTAGGGGGGTGGGAGTCAGAATCGGGGGGCCTCTTGGGGGAGGGGTGGGTGCGGACCGGGAAGGGGCCCTGGGGTGTCCCTGGGGGCGCGGACATTCTGTCCTGAGCCGGAAGGTGGTTTCACACGATGTGTCCGTGCTGTGCATGCTTCTCCGCCTCTGCCCCTCCTCGGTTCCACGGCAGCCACTGCAGCCACGGAGGCAGGGAGAGCACGGATCCGCCCAGCTCTGCATGCCTGGGCCTCGGGAGAAATTCCTCCCGTGTCCCAGGAGGAAGTGTGAGCTCCAGGAGGGCGGGGGCCGGGCCTGGCGCCTGAACCCCAGCGGGCCCTGAGCTGGTGCCTTTCCCCCTTTGGGCCTGACGGGGACCTGGTACTGACAGCACCTCCTCCCCCCGCCCCCCGCCCCCCCCGAGGGGACGTGCGGAGCCTCACACCCTCCCAGCAAACCTCACGGCCTCCTCGGGGTGAGTCAGCAGCATGTGAGCGAGGCCTCCCGCCGGGAGCAGGGCCAGGCGGCGGGGCAGGTGGGGAGCGGGAGGCGAGGAGGGCGGGGTGAGCCCTCCCCCGGACCCAACACGAGCCTCCCGCCGCCCGCACCTGCTCAGCTTCCTGGACTTTGTTCGCTCCCGCCCTCTCCCGCGTGCTCTGCGGGGACCCCACACGGCCTTCCTGCCCTCGGCCCAGCCACCCTCACTCTGCAGGGCCAGCGGTTTGCAGGGCTCCTGGCCCCACAAAAGCTAGCCCCAGGCTTGGGTGGGGAAACTGAGGCACGGGAGGGGGGGGCAGAAGTTGTACCAGGAGCTGAGATTCAGACCCAGCTCGGCCTGACTCCAATGTGCTTTCCCTGCAGTGGTCACACTGAGGGGAGCTGGGTGAGCCCTCTGGGATCATGGACAGACTCTGGTCCCTCTGTCCCAGTGGTCTGCAAACTGTGGCACATGTGGCTCGTGAGCCGCAGTTTGCTGCTCTGTTGACTAATGAGTTTGCCGACCACTGGGGTAAGGGCTTAATCACAAGGGACAACAGCCTGTTAATTATTGGAATCGAGAATCTAGGTCAGTGGTCGGCAAACTCATTAGTCAACAGAGCGGCAAACCACGGCTGGGCGAGCCACATGAGGCTCTGTGGCCCCTTGAGTGTGGCTCTTCCACAAAAACACCACGGCCTGGGCGAGTCTGTGTTGAAGAAGTGGCGTTAGAAGAAGTTTAAGTTTTAAAAATGTGGCTCTTGAAAGAAATGTCAATCGCTGTGCTGTTGATATTTGGCTCTGCTGACCAATGAGTTTGCCGACCACTGGGCCAGGCACTGGGGTATCAGTGCTGACAGGAAATGAGCTACAAAGCCCTGGAGAGACATTAAGTGCATATGATTACTACGTGGAAGGAATCACTTGGGAGGTGCTAACATACTGTCCAGCGGTATGTTAGAGGCTGCTGATCAATGACTCTCTCTCGTTGATGTTTCTAACTTTCTATCCCTCTCTCTTCCTCTCTGTAAACTAAAAATAAAAAAATCAATAAAATATATTATTAAAAAAAAACACACACACAAAAAAAAATTTTTTTTAATTACCCAACATCTGGGAATTTCCCCGTCTACTCCCTCCTGTGCTCCAGGCCCTGAGCACGCTGCTGCCGGCACGTCGGGATGCCGAACAGATGCCAGTTGGGTGAATGGGTGAGTGAATGCGTGAGTGAACAAACGCACGAACCCACATGAAGTGCTAACGTTTTGGTGCACAAAATTCCAGACACGTTTCCACGCACGTAGAGCCCACATACATGTTTTTCATTTACCGGAGGTTTGACCGGGCACGTGGCTGCGTAACCGGTTTTATGTCTTCCCAGGCTGGGGGCTCCTCTCCAGGGTGATAACTCCCACGTCCGTCAGCCTCCCTGTCACGGCCGCGCCGGCTCTGCCAGCGGGCGGACTGACCGTCCCATTTCAGCTCGGCTCTCGTTTCGACAGTTGGGCTGACCTCATGCTGTTGCCTTAGTGCCCCCCCCACACACACACACACAGCAGGCGCCCCGCAGCGTGGCTCTCCCCACGTGGCTGCCTGTCAGGACGGCGTTTAACGGGTCTGAACAGAGCAGAGCGGGCGAGGTGACGGTGACATCTGAGTTTGTGGTGACAGAAAGCCAGGCCGCCAGGCCGTTCTGGCCTCGGGGGCAACTCCCTGGCCCGGCTGGTTCTCTGTGCTCCGCCTTCTCTGAGAAACATCCCTGAATGCAACAGCAATGCCCTGGCTACGGCCGCCCCACGGGCAGGGCGACGGGTGAGCCAAGCCCAGCACCCGGCCTGGCGGGGGGGAGGGGAGGGGAGGGGGGGAGGCAGCAGGGTGAGGTGGGGGCCGTCACCACTGACTGCCCACCCAGCTATGAGGCCGGTAGGGCCGGAAGAAACCGGTCATTGTCCCACTGACAGAGAGATGTGGACAGGGAATCTGGGAGGCTGGTCAACCTTCACTGCTCTGGAAGGTCGGAGCTAATCACTCGTCGTTTAGTGGAGATGGCCGGCAGGGGAGGGCAGTTGTGGGCAATCAGGCCGGCAGGAGAGGGCAGTTGGGAGGGACCAGGCCGGCAGGGGAGGGCAGTTGTGGGCAATCAGGCCGGCAGGGGAGGGCAGTTAGTTGAGACATTGGTAGCTGAAGCAGCCTCCACCTGCTAATGTAAATGTATCATGTAAATGTATTTACATAAATGTATTATGTAAATCCTTGCTGATGGCTATTATTGAAATTATTGAAATTGCCTGCCTAAAGGATATGGGTGTATCCCAGCCGTGGGCAAACTACGGCCCTTGGACCAGATCCGGCCCGCGGAGCCGAAAGATCGGAGGAGGGTTCTCTTGCTCTCCCCTCCGCTCCTTCACCAGCAGCCCAAGATGAGAGTGCCAGCATGGCCAGGTTGCTTTTGTTCCGGCCCTCCGGTCCAGTTTAAGAACTCATGTGGCCCTCGAATCAAAAAGTTTGCCCACCCCTGGTATATCCCATAACCTTAATAAAAGGGATAGCAAGGCCAGAGTGGGGTGTAGTCCTCCCCCTAGAGGTGGGCTCCCACCTGGCCCCCAGTATTCCCAAATTAATACTTTTCTAGTCTCTTTCATTTGTGTGCGGCCTTCTCCAGAACTTGAACCCTGAACCTGAACCCTGAACCACACGGGACGTGAAAAGGGTTCCCACAGGTAGGGCCTGGGTGTGAAAGCTGGGGTGGCCACGTGTGAGCTGTGTGTCTTGGGGGAGGTGGCATCACCTCTCTGAGAGCGAACACAGTGACAGCGCTCACCCCGTGGGGTTGCCCCGAGGACTCACAGAGGTAACGCCACGCTGCTGGTCCGGTATTTGCCCGGGCTGGTGGTTCGAGGGGAGGAAGCATGCTGTTACCGCCGCGAACCCGCACACCGCACGTGCGGAGCCTGAGGAGGCGGTGGGCCCTGGGCCCCATCAGGAGCTGAGACAGGCGCCCTTGGGTCTGGCACTCACTTCCCAAAGAGACACCATCACTCCCGTGGGGTGGGGGGGCCTGTGCCCTCAGGGTGGAGAAGGCACTCAGACCAGGAGACCAGAGATGGAGCCGGGTCCCTGTGAGCTCCTGGCGGGCGTTACCCCGAGCTCTGGGCCTCGGTGTCCCCATAGTAGGCTCTCAGGGTCTTAAACCACGGCCCAGAAATGCTCGCTATGGGCACCGCCCCGCATCCGGCAGCTGCCCCCCAGTCCTGCCCACAGGCCTGGGAGCTAGGGCTGGGCTCTGCGTTCTCAAGGGGTGGAAAACAAACAAAAGAGTAATAGTTTCATGTCAGGAAAAATGATGCCAAATGCACGTTTGTATCTATAAATCCAGTGTGATGAGAGCACCGCCTGCTCACTCATTCAATAGGCTATCTATGGCAACTGCCAGCGGCAAAGGCAGAGTTGAGTAGTTGCCATAGAGACTGGCCTGCCACACCTGAGATAGAAAAATAGATAGATACCGGGTAGTTTTTTTTTTTTTAATCCTTACCCCTAAGGATATTTTTTCCATTGACTTAGAGAGAGTAGAAGGGAGTGGAGAGAGTGAGAGAGAGAGAGAAACATCAATGTGTCAGGGACACATGATTGATAGCCTTGCATTAGAGTCTAATGATTAGCCACAACTGGGGCTGGAGATCGAACCTCAAAACCCAGGTAAGTGCCCTTGACCAGGATTCGAACCTAAGACCCTTTGCGCCAGCGCTCTGCTCACTGAGCTCCCCGGCCGGGGCTTAAGGTACTCATCCTCTGTCTCTTTAAGAAACAGCGGTATCTCCCTGGTCTCGCGTTGTCTTTTCAGATTGCACACAGTCCTCGGAATACTTCGCGTTTGTTTGTCTTTTTCTCCAAAGGTCACACTGCCTCTGGAGATCGGGGCATTTGGGAGACGGGAGAGAAGGCGTGGAGGATTCCTCCCGCTCGGCCCAGCTCCCGGGCGGACAGCGCTGCCCCGGGGTCTGCAGGGTCCGCCGTGTGCAGCGGGCTCAGTGCCAACCCCCCCGCCCTGACATGCTTACCCTGCAGAGAGGGGGCAGCGCCGACCGTCGCTCAGGGGTTAGAGCCCTGGCCCACGCACTGGAGGGTCTCGGGTTCAATTCCCGGTCAAACTGCACGAGGGCAGCGGCATTTCCTGTCTCTGTTGCTGCTGCTCTATCCCGGTCCCCACGCGGTCTCTGGCGCACAGTAGGTGCGCAGCCAGTAGGTGCTGAGTGAAATAAACGAGCTGGTTAGAGCGGCCGCTCTTTCTTTCCTTCCCTTAAGCAACCCTTCAGCCCATGCCACAGGGATTCGGACACGGGGCGCAGCCTATGCTTCCTGAGCACCTACTGTGTGCCGGCTGCCTCCCCTCCTTCCTACCCTGGTTCCACCGGCACACCGCCCCTCGGGGTGGGTCTTGTGCAGGAAGGAGAGGGAAGTCTCAGGCCCCTCAACCACTTTACTTGGCTGAGGGGCCTGATGGAAAGGTTTAGCCGAGGGCCCAGCACAAAGTAGGTGCACAGTACACAGTGCCTCCCCTTCCCCCACCCCCAGAGGGTGGGAACAGCTCTCCAGGTTGTAGCCCTGGGGCCCGGGGCTTGTGTCTGGGACTCCGAAGGCGGAGGCAGAGGAGGGGGCGATGGGAGAAGAGCCGAGGGAAGAGGAAGAGGAAGTGAGAAGGAGCCACCCGCCCAGGCAGCGCTGGCCCTGAGCCTGTGAGCCTTTGGGGACCCCCGCAGCTGCTTTCCCCGGCCTGCCTCTGGGGCGGGTCAGGCCACCCCCCCACCAACGCCGCAGCGGGGTCACAGGTGGCGGGGGGGCCACCCTGGGACAGATGTGAGCGGGCCGCAGCGCCAGGCCCGGAGGAAGCGCTGGGCGCCCAGGGCCCGGGCTCAATGGGCCCTTTCTCTCTGGAACAAGGCCTCCCTGTTGGCCTTTGTTTGTGCGCTCCCTTCCCGGCTGTGTCTCTTCTGCTTTCCACCCCCCCCCCCCGGGGGGGCTGGGCCAGGGGCAGGCGCCTCCGGGAGCGCTGGGCTCCCAGCACCGGGAGCACCTTGCCTCTCGCCTCTCTCCCCAGGCTGGGCCCCCCCGGGCTCTCCCCTTCGCACACCCCGCGGGGAGACAAAACTTGCTCACCTGTGGGGACTGACCTTCCGTCCGCATTCCCCCTCCGCCAGCCCCGCCCGCAGGGCACCGTCAGCCACGGGGACAGACAAGTCACCACCTGCTACACACTCTTCCCAGCGGTGCAGCTCCGGCAGCAGAGGAGGAGCAGGAGGCACAGGGCTCGGCGCCGTGGCAGCCGCAGGGGCTGGATTAGAACCCGGGCCCCGGGTGAGGGCCCAGCTGGGCCTCTGCACAGCCTGCTCAGCTCCCAGCCCCCCCCCCCATCCTTCTCACTGTCACTCACTCCCGGGACACGCCCCTGAGCCCAGCTAGCTCCCCGGGAGTGCTCCCCTCCGCGATGAACCGGTGGCAGCCACACTCCCTACCTCCCCCCGCACGCATGCGCTTCCCGGAGCAAGCCCTCAGGCCTCCTGTGGCCAATAGACCCCAGCTGTTCCCGTGGCCTCATCCACAGAAGAAGGTTGTGGTCGGCCAACGGCGGCTCGAGAGCCACAGGCGGCCCTTTGGCCCCTGGAGTGTGGCTCTTCCACAAAACACCGCAGCCTGGGCGAGTCTGTGTTGAAGATGTGGCGTGAGGGGTTTTCCGTGGCGCTTCCGTCCCGTGTTTTTTCCCCCTCTGATTCTCACAGCGGCTGCAGACTGGCCCGGAGAGGCGTGAGGTCCTGGCTCCCGCCCTGGAGGACGGAGCGTCTCGGGGGCAGGGAAGGGGGAAGACACAGCCTCGCCCTGGCCATGTTTCAGATAATGAAACCCGCCCGGGAGCGGAGCGGAATTCCACCGCGGGGTCAGGCCGACTCCTTCCACCCTCGGAGCAAGTGGAGAAACACGCCCTGGGCCGGCGCCCAGCGGGCCCTCGCCGCCAAGAGGGAGGCCCGGCTGATCCCTGCGCCTCCCTGAGCGGGACCCCTCCCCTCCCCTCCGGTCATACACTGTGCGCGGACCGCCGGCCGGGGGGCTCTGAGCCAGGCGGTCACGGTCAGGTTCCGGGTCAGGACACATGCCCGGGATGTCCACGAGGCAGCCAATCAATGCTGCTCTCTCTCTCTCTCCTTCTCCCTTCCTCTCTCTCTAAAATAAATAAAAACATATAAAGATGTAAAAGCCCAGCAGGCATGGCTCAGGGGTTGAGCGTGGGCCGACGACCCAGGAGGCCACAGGCTGATTCCTGGTCGGGGCGTGTGCCCCGGTTGCAGGCTCAACCCCAGTATGGGGCGTGCAGGAGGCAGCCGATCAGTGATTCTCTCCCATCGTTGAAGTTCCTGTCTCTGTCTCCTTCCTCTCTGAAATCAATAATTTATATATAATAATTAATATATGTATTCTTTATTTTTTAAATATATCTTATTGATATTTCACAGAGAGGAAGGGAGAGAGATAGAGAGCTAGAAATGTCCATGAGAGAGAAACATCGACCAGTTGCCTCTTGCACGCCCCCTACTGGGGATGTGCCCGCAACTAACGTCCATGCCCCTGACCGGAATCGAACCGGGGACCTTTCAGTCCGCAGACCGACGCTCTACCACTGAGCCAATCCGGTTTCGGCTAATATATATATTTTTTAGGTGAAAGTCCATATATGGGCCATGGAATGAAGCTCCTATTTCTCTAAGGAACGCTTGCGTTTCAGGGATGACCCTGTATCTTGGTACCAGAGAGAGAGAGACAGGGGGTGCAGCCCCCCGCTGGCGAGGCCGGGGAAGGCGTGCCTTCTCTCCGCTCTGGAATGGAAGTGCCTCAAGGAAAACAGCCCGGGCGCCGTGTTTTCCCACGCAGCTGGCCGCTGACGGCAGCTTGGCCGCGACCACGGCACCCCGCAGGCTCCCCCCGCGGCGGTTCCCTCATAAATCCTCGCCGGTGAGAGTCCGAGGGAGCAGCGCTTCTGGAAGGCTCTGCTCCTGTCCGCACCCTTTTGGAATTAGACTTAAGTTAGGAATCGGGGAGAGGCGGGCAGGCGGGGGAGAAAATAGTCCTTTATTGCTTCTCATCTTTGTCTGAATGTTGGCATGAACATGAGCAGAAGGAACAGAAAAGAAAAGCTAAGATTCCTGCTGCCTGGGAAGGAACACATTCCAGAGGGGAAAGCAGCCTGGGCGGGCGGGAGCCGGCCCCTGGCCCAGGGCCGCTGTGGAGATCGGGGCGGGAAGAGAGAACTGGGGTTTGCTTCCGATCCTCATCCTCCTGCACTGGTGAGGGAATGCGGCCCCTTCCAGATGCGGGATTTGAGAATCCTCCGGGCGGTATGCGTGTGCGTGCAAGTGTGTGCGTGTGTGTATGTGTGCACATGCATGCATGTGTGCGTGTGTGCATGCATGTGCGTGCCTGTGTGCATTTTCCCGCCCATCCTGAAGAGGGTCACAGAGACTGCGGCTTAGAATCTGCAGCCGCACACACCTGGATCCAGACCCTGGCTCTGCCCGTGGAGACAAGGGCACTCTCGGACGTTGGTGTCGGTCCTCTGCCTCTGGGACCCCTCTTCTTGCCAAGGGGAAGGGGTGCTCGGGCCCCCTCGGGGTTAGCGTGAGGGTGACACGAGGTAACGCGTGAAATGCCCACGGGCTCGCGCTGGGTGCCGAGAAAAGTGAGCTCCCTTCTTCTCTGGAAAACACCTGGCCTACCTGGGTTTTCCCAAGCGTAAGCCACGCTCTGTTCGTTAGCCCGGTGAGGTGAAACTCTCTTCCCAAACCGGCCACCCTGCCGGGGGCTCAGCTGGTTATAGAATTGTCCCGATTCACCAAGGTTCAATCCCTGATCAGGAAACACACAAGAAGCAAGCCAGGAGTGCATACATAAATGGGACAACAAATCTCTCTCTCTCTCTTTCTCTCTCTCCTCCTTTCTAAAAATAAAATAAAATAAAAATAAAATCAATATCTATATTTTAAGTCTTTTTTTTAAATATATATTTTATTGATTTTTTTTTTATTTTTTTTTTTACAGAGAGGAAGGGAGGATAGAGAGCAAGAAACATCGATGAGAAAGAAACATCGACCAGCTGCCTCTTGCACACCCCTACTGGGGATGTGCCCGCAACCAAAGTACATGCCCTTGACCAGAATCGAACCTGGGACCTTTCAGTCCGCAGACCAACTCTCTATCCACTGAGCCAAACCGGTTTCGGCTATATTTTAGAAGTCTTAACAAAAAGTTAATCTTCCTGTGGTAGGACCACTACTGGGCCACTCGGTATTCATCCTCCATTTCCTCCTGAGCCAGAAAGCCCTTACGTTACTGGGCTGCCCAACAGATGAAAATATAACACAAAGCAATGTAATAGAAAACGATTCTTGTAGCCAGCTGAAAAACTACATTTCCCAGCCTCCTTTGCAATTAGGTATGGTTGGTGGGACCGCAGAGCTAGCTCAGGGAAAGAGGCACGCTCAGCCTTTGCCACATCCCTGCCTGGACCTGATTCCCAGCACCCCAGCCACCGTCCCTGACCACAGGTGACCTTGAGGACAGAGGCCATTAGTCAAGGGCGGCGAAGCAGGAAAGGAGACAGCGCGAGCTGATGACTATCGAGCCTCATTAGCTCTGTTCCTTTGTGAGAGGAAACGAGATCTGCTATTTACCTAAGCCACTGCTGGTGAGAGTTTTCCATTGCATGGGCCTGGCACCTGGCTCTGGTTAGGACAGATAACCTCGCCACCCCTCCTGGTCCCACTAACCGACGTGTCTCTCTCTCATTGGTGCTTCTCCCTCTCTCTCTCTCTCCTCTTTCCTCTCTCCCTCTACTCTTTCTAAAAAAATAAAATAAAATAATGGGAAAACTATCCTCAGATAAGGATTAATTTTTTAAAAATACAAGAAACTCATTGTTGAAACCGACAGGGATTAGCATTTAGACAATGACAGGACGGACCACCCTTCAGAGTAGAAAGACCACGGGGTCGAAAGCCAGCAGGCCTTGTACTGTAGTCCGGCTTGCCGCTCTCGGTGGGGGGACAGGGCCATATCATTTCTAGTTTCATTTCCTGGCGGTAGAATAAGAGGAGACTGGAACTACACAAAAGAAGGCTGCGAGAAAGTCAACAGACTAATCTCTGCCAAGTGCTAGGCCCACAGGCGGGAGTCCGTGCCTACAGCCTGCTCTCTCTGTTTGCATGTCACTCGGCGTGGCGTGGCGTGGCGTGGCGTGGGCCTGCACCCAGAACACGCCCTGTTCTTGCTGGGTGGCCGAGGGCGTGTGTGATCCCCAGAGGGTAAGACGTGAAGACAGTGGGTCAGAAAGGGCCTAGGGCTCCGCACAGCCCCGGGGCATAGCAGGCGCTGCCTTTGTGAAAGTCTCTGGATGCACAGATGGCCCAGGAAGCCACCAAGCCCACGGGTGTGGGCCACGGTCCGTTCTCCTGCCCGCCATTGGGCTGTCTGCCGGCTGGGAGCCCCACGGTGATTGGACAAATGCAATGGCGAGCGGAGAGAGGCTGGACACAGAGGGGAGTCCCAGGCCACGTCCTGGCCAAGAAGCCGGGGCAAAGGCATCCCCAGAAGCTCCCTCTGGAAGGGGCCTCCTGTGCTTTCTCGAGCTTTGGGCCCAGGTGCGTGGACACCTCCTTCTGGCATGTTCCGCAGGTGCGGCTGCAACCCAGCTGGTCCTGAAGGGCCCCTCAGCCCGGCCTCCTCCCCAAGCTGCACACTACGGGATCACCCTTGCCCCACGTTCTTTCCCGCTAAGACCTGTCTCCTCCCCTCTTGTCGCCTCCTTATCATCCAACCGGAGGTCACATCCTGTCCCATCTGTCTGCCTGTCCCCGGAATTGGTCCTCCCTCCTCCCCCCTCCCCTGCTATGGGGCTGGGCTGGCCCCTCCCGCAGCTAACCCATCCAGCACAGGGCCCTTCCGATGGAGTGTGGAGCACGCCCATTCCCCGGCCCTGTGCCCTGTGCCTCCCGGGCTCTCTGGCACTCGGCCGGAAGTCCTGGCAAAGCAGGAGGAGAAAGTGCTTCTCAGTGTACCTCCCGAACCACAGACCCACCGGCACCCACCCAGGCTGGAGCCCCTCTGAGCTCTGGGCCGCGGCCTACCTGCCCACTTGCTGTGGTTCCCCTCCCACTCTCACCCCACCCCATCCCACCCCCGCCCCCGCCAGCTCCAGGCTCTGCCAAAGTCCACCTGGGGCTAACCGCCCCCACCCGGAGCCTCCAAATCCGCCCGCCCTCCCCAGGTCTCTGTCACACGCTGACCCGCCCCAGAATACCTTATCGCCACCTCCCTGATAAGTGGCAATTCGTGGACGCGTTGATTGCTCTTCCCTTGACTATAGATCAAGGACTTTGTCTCGTTTAGTTGCATAACGAGACGGGGATCGGGGCCAATGCTCAAAACATGTGGCTCCCCGTGGGCGCGTCCTGGCCGAGGAGAAGGCCTGGCCGGTGAGCCAACTGCCCTTCCCCGGCACGTGGTGGGCCATCGCAGGCCCTCCATAACATTATAAACAGTTCCTGCACGTGGGTTACATTCCCAACTTTGTCCCGAGGTCTCCTCACACTTCCTCATATTTTTGACCTACTTTAGCTCCCCTTCTAGCAAGTTCTCCTCGGCTCCCTGACCTCTGGGAAAAGGGTGGTTCCTTCGCTCGTTCCGGAAATACCTGTGGGCATGACGGGGGGCCGGGCACCATGCCAGGCTGCAGGGGTACGCTCATGGGCACAACACGTGGCACCTCCACTGTCAGGGAACTTGGACCCAGACCCCAAAGACCCCAAAGAGCAAGAAGAGGAGAAAACCAGTCACAACACTCATGGCGGTCAGAGGGACCAGCAGGGCGCTGAGGGGGAGCCCGGAGCAGGGCCAGAGCAGGATGCGGGGGTTGGCACGGCATTGCAGGTGGCCTCTAAGCACATGGACTTGACCTGGGAAGCCAGGACGGAGAGCCCTGCGGGCAGAGGGAAGACGCCGTTGGAAGGGCTTCGGGTGGGAAGGAGCCGATCCGCTTGGAGGGGGAAAGGAAGGGCCTAGAGCAGCCATGGGCAAACTACGGCCCGAGGGCGGGATCCGGCCCGTGCGGCTGTTCTATCCGGCCCGCGGAGCCGAAAGAGCGGAGGGTTCTCTTGCTCTCCCCTCCGCTCCTTCACCAGCAGCCCGAGAGGAGAGAGCCAGCATGGTTAGGTTGCTTTTGTTCCGGCCCTCCGGTCCAGTGTAAGAACCCATGGTGGCCCTCGAGTCAAAAAGTTTGCCCACGGCTGGCCTAGAGGGTGGGCCCAGTGAGTGACGGGCAGAGCATCGCTGAGGCGGGAGAGGCAGCAACCCCGGGGCTCCAGAGCGTCACTGACCGTGGGACGATGGCCATGGACGACGCTGGGTTTGGACTGAGTGCCCGGGGGGCCACTGGAAGTCAAGCTGTCCTCCGATGCGTCTGAGGAGGCTTCTGTTACCAGGTGTGTGACCTTCCCCACCCTTCCCCTTCCACAGAAGCCATTTCTCCCGACCTGAGCCTGGGCCTCATGGAGAAGGGGCCCAGGCCCTTGGAACCCTACTCAGGGAGTCCAAGGAGGCCACTCAGACTGGAGGGCTCCCTGCTGGGCGACCCTGAGCCCCCAGCACTCACCGGCTCCAACAGCCCGGGGCATGGAGCTCAGGCCTGGCCACCCTCCCATGCCCTCCTCTTCCTCTGTCAGGAGGGGAGCCCATCGCCCCCTCCTGAGGTTCTGCCTCCGGGGCTGCAGGTCCTCTGGGCTCTTCCTGACCCGAGTTCGGAATCAGAACGAGGAGGGTCTAGTGAGGCCCCCACAGCCTGTCTCCCCGTGTAACCCCAAGTCTCCTCCCAGGCTCCCTGAGCCTCTCTGGGCCCCCGGTGAGCCCCTTCCCCTCTAGACCCCACAGGACTTCCCATGAGCAGGCATGAGAGGAGGCACATGGATGACCTTCCGCCCCCGAGGAACGGTGCTACATGGTCTTATGCATTCATCTTATTGGAACCCAAGGGTCCTATTCGCCCCAATTTTCAGGTAGGGAGGCAGGCAGAGCGTGGACACTAGGCCTGACCCTGCAGAAGGCTTCCTGTGTTGCCTCCTGAGTTTTCACTTCCCCCTGTGCCCCGCTGGCACGTCTGGTGACCAGAGGTTCCATTTGTCACTTCTGGTGGACCAGGCCCGCCCCAGGCCGCCGGGCCTCGGTGATGACTAAGGCCTGACCACCGCCTCTCCAGAGAGGAAAATGGGTCAGTTCACGCTTGGGAGTCACTCAGAGGCCAGGGCCAGCCCTGGTCACGGGACAAACACGGTGGCCGTGTGATTGAGCAAGTGGCCAGCGCCGCCTGCTCAGTTTCAAGTCCACGGCCGGGACCGGAGTTGCACCTACTTCCCTCTTTCCTATCAGCAGGGCGCTCCTCGGTATCTCTGCCTCAGAGGTCAGAGAGTAAACGTAAACTTCCACCTGCGTCGGGCGGACAAGGCAGCCCCCATCCCTCACGGGGGTCACAGTAGGAAAAGAAGAAGAAAAAAGCAGGTTAAAATGAGACCTAGCGTCCCCATAACATCACGCAAAAAAACGTCTGGGTTTCAAGGTCACGCCAGGAACCAGGAAGTGTAAAGGGACTGAAAGTAGGTCACCAGTTGATAGCAACACCACGAGGCCAGAAGTGTTAGAATTACACGGAAAAGGTTTTAGATCGGCAGGAAGAAAAAAAAAGGCTTCCGCGAGTAATTATAAACATGCTTGAAACAAAAATATAGAAAGCCTCATCAAAGAAGTAGATTCAGCAAAAAATAAAATAAAATAAAATAAAAAATCCTATATAATAAAAGGCTGATATGCAAATTGTTTCCTTGACCTGGAGTTTAACCAGGGAGCAGGGATGGCCTGCTAACTGCCTGCAGCTCCTCCGACCACCCGGCTCTGCCCCCTGATTGGCTCCCACAACCTGATCAGGGGCAGGGCTGGCCAGCCAACCTCCCACAGCTCCTCCCTTTGGCCGGCCTGGCCCCATCACAGAGAGGAAAATGGGTCAGCCCAATCAGCCCAGATTGGGGTGGGCTGGCCGGTCCCCACCCCTGCACGAATTAGTGCACCAGGCCTCTAGTAGAAGATATAAAGAAGAACACAATGGAAATATTAGAACTGAAAAATACAATGAGTGGAATCAAAAGCCCAGCACATGAGCTCAGCAGCAGAATTAAGGGATAAATAACCCTAATCTCAGGAATCGTCTTCACCTGCAATGCACCGAAGGCTCCTAAACACGAGGGACTAGGATGGCCTCTCTCTACCCCAAAAGCTCAGTTCTGGGCCTGGATCCTCTTGGTTACACACACACACACACACACACACACACACACACACACAGACACACACACATACTCCCCCGTGGACCTCAGGTCTACAGCAGAGAAGCAGATAATGAGAGGGCCTGCAGGGTGGGGTTTGGTTTCCTTTATCACCCACGGTGTTTGATTGCAGGTTTTCAAAAACGCTGCTCTGATAAGAGGCCTGTATTCACTCCTGTGTCTGCCCCGGCAGATCCCAGGACCCCGGGCTTAAAGCAGCAGCAATGCTCCCAGCTCAGGGGGGTAGGGGGGAACCCCCTCCAGTCTGTGAGCAGGACTCTGAGAGACAGTCCGTCCCACCTCTCCCAACCTCTGGAGGTGGCCCGCACCCCCCGGGGTCCGGGGCTGGCTCACGTACCACCCCAGCCTCTGCCTCGTCTCCCTGGCCCTCCTATCTGCACCTCATCTCTCCTCTCCCTCGCCCTCTGACACAAACACCTGATGTGGGTTTAGGGCTCTGCCTCAATCCAGGAAGGTCTCAGGCAGACCTTACCCACAGCTGCGCAGCACCGCTCCCACACAGCTGCACCCCCAGGTGCCGGCTGGTGGTATCTTTTGGGCTTGGGGGCACCCTTCAATCCAGTAGGGTCCCAGGCTTCCCCAGACTATGAATGGTGCCGCTGACTCAGCTCTCTGCCCCTTCCCATCCTCTCCCTGACGTGAGCGGATGGTGGTCCCGGGAGACACCAAAGCACGAGAGGAGGCCGCCCTCCGTGAGCTCGGCGGGGATCCGAGTTCTCTGTGGCCCCCTCCCCTTGGGTAATGGGGTCTCCCTACTTGGGGGCAGAGGAGGGGTCTTACTGCAGCTGCCCCAAGCTCCCTGGGCTCAGAGGAGGACACGGAGGCCCACAGTGTAGCCCTCATGCAGGGACCCCTGACCTCCCTGAGGTCCCTGTGGGACACCTTTCCGGCTTTGCGTCACTGTGAGGCTGAGGAAGGGTGCCTGGCTGAGGAATGGGAGGAGGTCCCTGTGGCCAGGCTGCCGTGGGCACCGAGCGAGGCTGACAGCAGACAGGGGCAGAGCCCCGACAGGGACGCCCTGCTGTGCCGTCGGAAGATGGTCAGAGAGGTCAGAGGCCAGAGGGGCCCCTGCCTTCCCCCCGGACCGCTGCCTTCCCCGCGATCGGTCCCTCAGTGGGGACCCTGCCACCTTCCCGGACCAGCGCCTGCTTTCGTGGGAGGTTCAGTGCACCCTGTCATGGAAGGCACCCGTGGGAAGGGCCACCCAGACCTCAGGTGGCCTTCTCAGAGGCACGGCCTTCCCCGGACCGGGTCTCAGAAGGTCATGTGGGAACCCCTGAGCCCCTCCCAGCCCCTGTCCGCAACAGACGGAACCCGGAGTCCGGGAAGGAGCCTGAGCTGCCCCGAGTCACACAGCCAGTGAGCGGGCGGAGCAGAGGCCTGGCCCGGCGGCCTCAGCCTCGGGGCGGGGTCCCTGAGGCCCCAAGCGCCGTGCTCCGAGGTGGCCAGCTGGTCTGCCCCGGGGTCTCTCCCTGGCTTGGAAAACACAGAACGGTTTGCTCACAAGCTGAGATCTCCCGGGACTGAGCCTGCCGGGCCCCTCGGAGTGGAGGATTCTGCGCCTGATGTTCCTGGTGGGGACCTCAGGCCGCGGCAAGCCAGAGGTGAGAGGAGGGGAGGCGAGGGGAGGGGAGGCCAGTGGAAGCTTCTCTGGGTCTGGGATGCCACAAGGGCGTTTCCCTGGCCCCAAGAGAGCTGGACTGAAAGGCACCTCTTGTTCTGAGCTGCTGCAGGAGGGCCCTGTGATCCCGCAGCACCTACTTTGCATCCTGGTCCCGCCTCTTCCGCTGTGTGACCCCGGGCAGGCGGCTGGGCCTCTCTGGGCTCCGAGCCTCTGGCGTGCCCGGCTCGGGGTGCACCGGAGTGGATTCCTCCCCCGCCCTCCTCCCTCCACCCCACCGCCCCGGCCCTCCGGACAAGCGGGAACAGAGCCGCGGGAAGGGCCGGGGAGAGAACTTTGGGGCCCGGAGGGTGTGTCTGCACAGTCTGGTTCCTGCCCCCGGGGCTCTGGGAAGAGGTCCAGGCCCGAGCGCGCACGGATTCCTTCCCTTACCCGCCCGGCCTCGGATTTCATGGAAAACAAAGCCGCCGAGAAGCAGAAACCCAAGCGGCTGACTCCGGATCGGGTCAGTTACTGTGAGGATCTCGGAGTCGGTGGACGTGGGGGTCTGCCGGGGGCGAGAGAGCCACGTTCCCTCCTCTGTGGTTCCCACGGGTGGAATGGCCGAGGCCCCGGTGGTGTGCTTAGGGACCAGTCCTGGGCACGGTGCCCGGGCGGAGGGCAACAGCGATGGCAGCCCCTCCTCGCACTGCACTCGGCCACAGTGTCTGGCCTTCTTGCCACAGGTCTTGACCCTCGCTCTGTTTCCGCGGCCATCAGAAATTTCTCGTGCTTCTCAGCGTGGTCGCTCAACCACGCCCCTGCTGGCTGGCCGTCCTGGGCCGGAGGAGGCTTTCTGGGCCTCGGGCCCGGCCCCTGAGCGAGGGGGGACCTGCTGGTGCCCTCTCCGCCGGCCACCCCCGCTTCTTCCCGGCGCCTTCTCCTCCTCTTCCCCGGCCCGAACGGAGCGGGCCTGGGCTCGGCCGGCCGGCGTCCGTGTCCCCGGCACTGGCCAGGAGCCTCCATCCTGGTTTTTATTGGAGGCTCACGCCTCCTCTCTGTGGGCGGCCGCGGGGCCACGCCGGTGGGGGGACCCTCTCCTGGCCGGGCTGGGGCCTGGGGCCGGAGCCAGGCCCGTTGGCTGCTGATCTCCAGCGGAGGGACCCACGACGGGAAACAGACACGGGGCCACTGGTTCCAGAAGTGGGCCCAGCCATCTGCTGGATAAGCCCTGCCCCCCTCAGAGATGTCCGTATTTCTGACCCTGGGAGCCACGGCTGGGCCGTTTCCCCCAGGCCAAAGGGCCCGGGTGGGTGTGACTAACGATGATGTTCAGGGTATTTTAATATATTTTATTGATATTTCACAGAGAGGAAGGGAGAGAGATAGAGAGCTAGAAACATCGATGAGAGAGAAACATCAACCAGCCACCTCCTGCACACCCCCTACTGGGGATGTGCCCGCAACCAAGGTACATGCCCTTGACCGGAATCGAATCCGGGACCTTTCAGTCCGCAGACCGACGCTCTACCACTGAGCCAAACCGGTTTCGGCAACATTCAGGGTCTTAAAAAAAAATTTTTTTTAAATATATATTTTTTTATTTTTTACAGAGAGGAAAATAGAGGGATAGAAAGTCAGAAACATCGATGAGAGAGAGTCATTCATCAGCTGCCTCCTGCACACTCCCCACTGGGGATGTACCCGCAACCAAGGTACATGCCCTTGACTGGAATCGAACCTGGGACCTTTCAGTCCGCAGGACGACGCTCTATCCACTGAGCCAAACCGGTTTTGGCCGTTCAGGGTCTTAAAACGGGACCGTGTGCTCAGCAGGGTCCTGAAGAGAGGAGGGTCAGAGACAAAAATCGGAGGTGCTCACACCTTCCACCTTCCCCCGCCCCAACCAGAGCTGCCTGCTGCTGAGAGAGAGAGAGAGAGAGAGAGAGAGAGAGAGAGAGAGAGAGAGAGAGAACTCACGGACAGGCCATTATCCCGCCCACCTGGGGACATTTAGGCCTCAGCCCCTCCCCGCCCTCCCCTTTGAGGCTGCCAGGCCCGCACAGCAGCAGACAGAGTGGGTGAGCTCGGACCGGTCTCGGTCCATTCTCCCGCCTCCGCGCTGAGCGCCCTGGGCCGTGGCGGAGCCTCTCTGGGCCGCGTCCGGCGGCTGAGGGTGCGAGCAGGCCACGGGAAGCGCGTGGGACAGCTGAACGCCGCTCGGCTGGGAGAGCTTACAACCGTGTTTCTAGATTCGTAGACCGCTGGCCGACTTCTCTGAGGGAGGGTCTGGAAGGGTCCCAGCTCCTTCCTGATCTAGCCTCTTCCTCCTCCTCTCCTTCCCGCCCCCCTTCCCCTCCCCGCCCACCCCCAGCGAGAGGAGGCCGCAGCTGGGAGCCCAGTGAGCAGAGTCAGGCCGCCCCCCCTCTTTCCCGGCCCCCCAGCCCTGCCTCCCACGGAGAAGGCAGGCAGCAGAGTGCCAAGTCGGCCTCGGGCACCGGCCAGGTGGGCTGTGGCTTTTCCCAGAAATCTCCAGGCTGTGCCAGTCCTCCTGGAACCCAGGCTGCCCTGTGCCAGGGGAGGCCTGGCTCTGGTCCTGACAGCCTCCAGGACCGCAGGCGGCACCGGGCGGAGAGAGAGGGGCCTGCGGGCCTGGGCACTGGAGGAGCCGCTGGGGGCAGTGCCAGCTGCCTCTCCAGAGTCCGGGCTGAGCGCTATGCCCTGGGCTCCCTCCAGCGCCAGGCGAAGCCAGAGGCAACGGGGCCCGCTCGTGGATAAATAGATCCGAGGTTCCCCCCCGCCACGGGCCACAACCCATGGGGGCGACGTCAGATCTGTGAGGTCAGACATGCCAACACGCATGTTGCCTGTGGAGGCCCTAGAACACGTTCTCTCAAAGTCGGTGAGTGTGATGCGCCACTCTACAGCCCCTCACCTCCTGACCCACTCATTCCTTCCACTTCTAGGGACTCTCGGTCCAAAGCGAAACCAGGCCCAGCCGGCGTGGCTCAGCGAGCCCCGGCCCAGGAGCCAAGAGGCCACGTGCGGGCTCCCTCCCCAGTCTCCTCGATGTTTCTGTCGCCCCCTCCCTCGTTCTCTCCGAACGCAAACCAGGTAGCTGGGCAGTGACCCATGTACAAACCTCGCCAGCTCAGTGTCACCCGTAAGAATAAAAAACTTACGTGTCAGAGATGAGGGGCTCCGTTAAATCAATAAATGTTGGTGATTCCCCGGAGAGTGTGCTAAAATGTGGATAGGACTCTACCAGCGTGAGAAATGGTCCCGATAAAGGGTTATGTAAAAATAACAAGACATGAATGTACTCCTTTGTATACACACTACACGGTTTAGTAAGGACACACACACACACACACACACACACACACGGTTTTAAAAGAAAACGCCAGAGTGACAAGCACGGTTACCTCTGTGGCCGGCGGCAGCTCTCCTCGTCGCTCTCACGGTTACGGTGCTTTCGGAAGTAACAGTGAGCTGCCATTAGGTGGCTTTAAAATCTGAGCGGGTGTAGGTTGAGTGTTTGTTGAACCCACGTCATCAGAGACACACGGCTGCATTCACTCCTGCCAGGCACCCCTGTGGGGACTCCTGCAGAGGATGGAGGCCTGGAGACAGCGCCCCCAAGAGGCTCTCGGTGGTAATGCAGGGCCCACGCGGCGGCGCAGACCCAGCAACTCAGAGCCCAGCGAGCCTCCTTCTCCCACAAAAGGCAGCCGATCTCCGCCAGCAGCTGCACACACTGAAGCCACGGGCCCTGACCTCCCCTCAAACCGGCGTTAGACGTGCCCACCTAGGAAGGACTCCAGGCCTCCCGGGGGCGGGATGCGTATATGTTTTTGGAAACCGAACGGATCAACAACAGGCGAGAGCATTTCCTGTCTCCACTCCTCGGGGGCCTCAGCCCTGACTTTCGGAAGCCCAGACCCGACCTCACGAACCCTCCCTCGCCTCCCCTCCTCTTGCCCGCAGTGTAGGCGGTTCTCTTTCGCCAGAAGGCCTGGGCCTGTAGACAGGAGGTTGAGAGCAGAGTATAGCCAGCCGTGGGCAAACTACGGCCCGAGGGCCGGATCCGGCCCGTTCGGCGGTTCTATCCGGCCCGAGGAGCCAAAAGAACGGAGGGTTCTCTTGCTCTCCCCTCCGCTCCTTCACCAGCAGCCCAAGATGAGAGTGCCAGCACGGTCAGGTTGCTTTTGTGCCGGCCCTCCGGTCCAGTGTAAGAACCCATGGTGGCCCTCGAGTCAAAAAGTTTGCCCACCCCTGGTATAGACCCCAGAGAGCTGCGTCTGAGTTCCAGCGCCACCGCCTGCAAGCTGTACGACCTCGAGCGAATTAGTAAAGCTCTAACAGCTCAGTTTCCTCATCTGTAAAATGGGCGCGATGCACGCCTCTTCCACCACAGAGATGGATTGTGGGTGTTCATCAGTTTGAGTATTTACCGAGTTCTCCTTGCGAGGGGGCCCGCAACGCAGAGGGGAAGAGGCTGTGCGGGGAATTCTGCTGAAGAAACAAAACCCGCCCAGCTGGTGTGACTCAGTGGTTGAGTGATGATCCATGAACGGGAAGGTCACGGTTCGATTCCCGGTCAGAGCACATGCCCAGGGTGGGAGCTGGATCCCCAGCGTGGGCCGTGCAGGAGGCAGCCGATCAATGATTCTCTCTCGTCGTTGATGTTTCTTACTCTCTCCCTTCCTCTCTGTAGTCAATAAAGATATATTTCAAAAAAAAGGAAGAAAAAAGCCCCGATTTGTGGTCTCTGCCGGTTTCTGTGGTGTAAATACTCCTACCGTCACCGATTTGAACCCATCAAGCCTTTGACCGGATGGCGAGGTTCCTGAATAGCTAACCCGTGGCTTTCAGGGTCTAACGGTCAGCACGCCATCTGCCCAAGAGACCAGACTCAGCCGGGGCTTCAGAGGCGCGAGGGAGGTTTAGTGGGAGGAGACCACGAGCTGTTTGTATAGGATTTGCTGGGCGTCTCCAAAGAGGCTTATGATGGTAGAGACAATCCCTTCCTTCCTTCCTTCCTTCCTTCCTTTCTTTTTTTTTAAATATATCTTTATTGATTTCAGAGAGAAAGGGAGAGGGAAAGAGAGACAGAAACATCAATGATGAGAGAGAACCATTGATTGGCTGCCTGCTGCATGCCCCCCCGCTGGGGATCAAGCCCGCAACCCAGGCCTGCGCCCTGGACCAGAACCAAGCCCGGGACCCTCCGGTCCCCAGGCCGACACTCTATCCACGGAGCCAAACCAGCAAGGGCCAATCCCTTTCTTTTCTAGAAAACCTTTGCTCGCCGTGGAACCCCCGACCCGGCAGACAGGAGGCACCTAATACTGCGTGTCGAAGGAATAAATAAATGTCTTTAATAAAACACACAGTGCGCTCGGTGCTGTGATGGAGACCAACGGGGAATCTGTCTTTCTGAGAGGCGGCCGCCCCGAGCAAGACACAGGCGAGAATTAAAGGAGACACACACTTAAAGGGTGCACCGCAGCGTCCACTAGGGACTGACCCTTTCTTTGTTCCTGGAGGACACAACCCCTGAAGCCCCCCCCCTCCAATGGGGTGTCACTTCCTGTCGCAGTACCTTGGGCTTCCTGTGCCCCCCACCATTGTCCTCTGGGCAGAACCTCATGGTGGCCCACCACAGCTTGGGTGGGGGAGCAGGTACTGGGTCTCTCTCTCTCTCACCCATGTTGCCTGTGGCTGAGCTCGGGCACCCGCATGTTCCCCGTCTGCTCTGGGAGGACCTGGCCCTTGGTGCCCAGCGCAGAGGACAGGGTCTCCTCTCCTTCGGGCCCCGGAGCCTGAGGACTGGGAGGGAGCCTGGCAGGCGAGGGCTGGTTTGCGTGAGGTCGAAGGTCCGCTCTGGGCCCAGGCGCGGTTCTGAAGACCTGTTTGGGTTCCTGGCTGTCCCCCTGGGCAAGTCCTCCCCTTGGGGGGGCGGGGGTCTCAGTTCCCTAAGCTCAGTTTCCTTTGCAGAGCGGACACGAGGCTCCCAGATGCTGGGTGAGAACTGGGTCCTGAACCCAAGCCCAGCTGGCTCGGGGCTCGGCCCCCACCCCCACCACCACCACCCCCACCGGAGGCCACCAGTTCTCCACCACGTGGGGTTGGCACCCCCCACCCAAAGCGCCCACGAGATCAGCTGTGTTGACAAAAGGCAGGTCCGGAGGCCTCCGACCCGGTTACTCATTACTTTATTAAATGCTGATACGGCAAACCCTCATAAACAGGCTGCGGGGTGCTAAGTCACCAGAAGGCCGAGCCGGACAAACAAGAGCCTTACTGATTAACCGCCCTGCCGCCCAGGCCGCCAGCTGCTCCCGGCCCGGGGGGCGGGGGAGCCGACACCTCAGCCAGGAGCAGGGACCAAAGGCCGGTGTGTTTTCTGGCCCCAGCTGGCAGGGCCCCTGGAGCCGCTGAAAGCTCGGTTGGGGGTGTTTTTCAGGGAGTGCACTCCCCCCCCCTGAGGCCGGCTGAGGCCGGCTGTGGGGCAACGACGCTCCTCCCACCACCCCCAGCCCAGGCATTGGGGGGGCTCGGCTGTCCCTTCTCCCCCTGGACCCAGGGCCTTAGCTGCCACGTCTGCCTTGGTGCTGGGCGCTGGGCAACACTGAACGCCGGTGGGTCTTGATCCGGCCGCCTCTAGAAGGGGTCAGCAATCTGGAGAGGGCTGTGCGTAGATTCAGTAAGAGTCCAAAGAAGAAAGATAACTTTGAAAGGCATTGGGGGGGTCAGAGGAGCTTTAGCTAACGGAGCTAAGTGCTCCTGGTCTCGGGACCCCTTGCTTTTTATTAACACAAATTGTCCTATGCCAGGGTGGAGACACACTTCAAAGGGTAGGGTTTCCAAAGGTAGGGTTTAGGTTGGGGAATAGCTTACGGCAGCTCAGGTGTTTGGCCAGGAGGAGGCAATCACACATAGATTAAGATGCCCTGAGCTGTCTGGCAGCAAGCAATCAGTTTAATGCATCCATTTCAGGTTTGGGGAAATGCCTTTAGCCATTCCCAACAGGTGATAACCTGTGTGACTCAGCCCTCGTGGAGTCCCCGAGCTCCATCAGCCTTTCGGCGAAACCTTGCAAGTATGACCTGCTGGAACTGGTTTCTGGCACCCTGGCCCTCACTCAAGAGGGCTCGGAGTCAGGGACACTGCTACATACTCCGGCACCCCCAAAACCAGCCCTCGGGGCTCCTTGGCTTTTACGTTTCCACGAGCAAGGGCAGGCGCAGGACCCCCACGAGAAGCAGCTGGCAGCCGACGAGAAGTCCCCGCCTCTTTCAGCTCCCCGCGGCACCGGCTTGGTGGATGGCCGTATGAGCCCCCCCGTGGCCACTGGGACACATGGCCCCGAATGCCAGGGCTCAAACCGACACCCGGCCGGGGCCTCCTCGGGCGAAAGTCAAGTTGGAGGCAGGCCTCCGTTCCTCCGGGAGGCTCGAGGGGAGGGTCTGTGTCCGGGTCCCAGACACGGCTGCTGTTCCCGAGGCCCCACAGGGTCTGTCTGTCCTCACACCTGCACCTCGCACCCCCCTAGTTACAGGACTCTGCGACTACACTGGGCCCAACCGGGGAGAGCAAGGGGGGTCCTCCCACCCCAAGGCCCGTAGCTTCATCACCCCTGCACCCGCCCCTCGCCCAAGTAAGGTGGCATTCTCGGGGTTCTGGGGTCAGGATGGGGATGTCCTTGGGGAAGGGGCCATTGTTCGATGGGCTTGAGCTCCCGCTGCAGTGGTCACTGACGGATTCTGGGTCCCAAGGTCACCACGCTTCCCTCTGACCCCCAGCCACAGGCGTTCATTCTTGTCCTTCCTGTCTGTCTGTCTGTCTGTCAGTCTCTCTCTCTCTTTCTCTCTCTCTCTCTCTCTCTCTCACACACACACACACACACACACACACGCCCCAGACCTCTGGGAGGACAGGATATTTGGCTAACATTTGTGGAAGGCAGCGAAGGACTTCACCCTCCCAGCCAGGCGAGCAACTCCCGAATGAGGCGAGAGGCCCGTGGTTGAGTTTGCCGGCCGCCCCTCGGCCCCGCTCCCCGCCCTTTCCCTCCGAGTAGACTCCTAATCGCCTGCCCACGAGCCCGTTGGTTTGCTTCTTCCCCTCCTTCCTCGTCTCTCCCCTCCTTCTCCCTCCTCTCCCCCCTCCTTCTCCCTCCTCTCCCCCAGTAGTCTGTGCTCTTCCCCTTTGTACCCATCTCCCCCATCTCGCCTGCTCTCCTCCCGCGGGGTCCCCCGCCCTCCTCCGGCCAGAAGGGGGTGCTGCCCTCCTCTCCCCCGGCCGGCAGGCCTAGGAGTTTAGGTTTCTGCCTCATGAGCTGGGACGCTTGTTTTGGGAAATCTGGGCTGACGTGTAAGGCATCCAGCTTCCCCGGGGCCACCACACTGTGAGGAAGCCCGGACCCATGGTCGGCAAACCGCGGCTCTCGAGAGCCACCTGCGGCTCTTTGGCCCCTTGAGCATGGCTCTTCCACAAAATACCACGGCCTGGGCAAGTCTGTCTATGTTGAAGAAATGGCGTTAGAAGAAGTTTAAGGGTTTTTTTGTTGTTGTTGTTTTCTTTAAGACAAGTTTAACACATTTGGCTCTCAAAAAGAAATGTCAATCGTTGTGCTGTGGACATTTGGCTCTGCTGACGAATGAGTTTGCCGGCCACTGGCCCGGTCCACATGGAGAGGCCGTGAGGAACGGCCTGGCCACCAGCCCCCTCTCTCCTCGCGGAGGTGGCATCAGCCACCTGCTGTTGAGATGGCTCACCCCTGAGGCCGAGACCCTGACCGCCTGGAGCAGACACAGACCCCCCCGCCGAGTCCTGGCTGATTCCAGACCCACAGGACAGGCCAGCAGATGAGAGCCGCGGCCTCACGGCGCTGGGTCAGGAGTGCTGTGCCTCTCCCAGAGGCCAGAGAGACACCCCACCCCCCACCCCTCGCTTTCTTAAGACTCGCAGGCCCGCCAGGGCTTGTGTGGTCCTGGCCTCTGCCCCAGGGCCTCAGATTGCTCCCCACCCAGGCTCCTTAGGTGTTTTCCTAAACAAAGCTTCTCTCTGGGGGGCGTTCCATGCCAGCAACGAAGATAGCAACGTGCGTGATCGCTGCCAGAGTGCTGAGCGCTTGGCAGATGCTCCAGGAATGCTTGTTTTGAATTCCATGTTTCTCCTTTGAACTCCCGAGGAGGAGCCGGAAGGTGGAAGGGCGGGTGCAGGAGTCACTTCAGGATTCCAGAAGCGGGCCCGGGTGGGACCCAGCATCGGTATGGGGCGGGACCCAGCAGCCGAAGACCCCGCCCGGCCGGGGAGTTGGACAGAGGACGCCGAATGTGGGGAGGTGGGAGCAGCGGAGTCAGAAGAGTCGAGAGGACTTACCTGTAGGGTTGCCGGGTCAAAAGCAAACAGCTGGTTATGTTTGTATTCAGATAGACAACACGTGTGCGTGTGTGTGTGTGTGTGTGTGTGTGTGCATGCACCATGCAATGTTCGGGACTATTTGTACTAAAGAATGATTTGCCATCTATCTGAAATGTAAATTTAACTCAGCTCCCTGTATTTTTATTTGTGTACTGGGGGGGGGGGTCCCCTAGGCTTGGCCTGTACCCTCTTGCAAACTGGGACCCCCTGGGGGAGGTCAGACTGCCAGTTTGGGCCCAATCCCCACAGTCCAGGCCAAAGGACCACACCAGTTCATGAATCCATGCACCGGGCCTCTAGTGTGCATATAAGATCTTTGGTTAATCTCTTCCTGCCCTTCCCCCTCCCCCTTTCCCTCTGAGATTCATCAGTCTGTTCCGTTTCCATGTCTGTGCATCGAGCATGTGCCCCCTGGTGGCCAGTGTGCGTCATAGCTACTGGTCACCACTTAGGCATATATATATATGTGGACTAGGGGCCCAGTGCATGAATGTGGGCACCTTGAAAGAAACTGAGGGCTGCGAGGCTGCGGTGGGCACAGGGATAGGTCTTGGCCCATCCTCACGCCCCCTCCTGTGATTGCCCCTCAGGAGTAGGGGGAGGTGAACAAGCCCTGAGGGGCAATTGGGGCCGGCAGCCGCCGCTCACACATGCTGGTGATGCTAAGCGATCAGGGCCAGTACCAGGCACCAGGAGTGGGTGTGAACTCGGCACCTGCAGCAGGTGAGAGCGGGGCAACACCGGCAGCAGGTGGGAGCGCCCAGTGGGACCACAGCACACAGGAGCAAAGAATTTTCAGTAACCACCAGAGGGTCGCCCGATGACAGCGACCAGCGCCCCACCATCTCGCCACGGCCAACGCCCGCCATGTTCCTCACCCTGCCACCTGCTGCTGGCGTCCACCGCGTTCCTCGAACACCCCATGGTGGTCATTGCATGTCATAGCAACCAGTTGTTTGGCCACTTGGTCTCTTCGCATATTAGCCTTTCATTGTAAGGATCCTGGTAATCCCCACTCACCCAGAGGGCAGCAACAGCAGCGGGGAGGGGAGCGTGTCTTCCTGGGGTTGGAGGGCGATGGAGAAGGGCTCTTACCAGGGTCCCGGGGCTGGCACCGCCCCATGGAGCTGGCACCCTGGCAGGGACTGCCTGGCTCAGGCTGGGACCAGGGAGGGGACGCACAGGGCCTGCAGGGATGCTTCCTGACCAAGGGGGAGGAACACCAGGGCTTCTTCCTTCCTCCTGCCCGCTTTCCTCCACCCGCGTCTCCCATTGGCTGAGCCCAGACAGAAGCCCCGTGCAAGGGACCCTGGGAAATGTAGTCTGCAGGAGGCGGACCTCGGGAACAGGGGCGGAGCAGGACATTAGAAACAGGACCCTATTGCCAAAACCGGTGTGGCTCAGTGGATAGAGCGTCGTCCTGCGGACTGAAGGGTCCCGGGTTCAGTTCCGGTCAAGGGCATGACCCTGGGTTGCGGGCACATCCCCAGTAGGGGGCGTGCAGGAGGCAGCTGACCAATAATTCTCTCTCATCGATGTTTCTAGCTCTCTATCCCTCTCCTTTCCTCTGTAAAAAAATCAATAAAATATTTTTTTAAAAAAAAGAAAAGAAATAGGGCCCTACTTATCAAAAGCACACTGAACGTCTGTAACTGGTTGTTTTTTTAAAAAATATATTTTATTGATTTTTTACAGAGAGGAAGAGAGGGGGATAGAGAATTGGAAACATCGATGAGAGAGAATCATCGACCAGCTGCCTCCTGCACACCCCCCACTGGGAATGTGCCCGCAACCAAGGTACATGCCCTTGACCAGAATCGAACCCGGGACCTTTCAGTCCGCAGGCCGACGCTCTATCCACTGAGCCACACCAGTTTTGGCTGTAACTGGTTCTTAGGCCCGGTGCCTAGCGACTCACTTTCACCGCGCCCTTTAATCCTGAATAAACCCCGGGGGAGACACTGTTCTTGCCCACATTTCACTGAGGAGGACACTGAGGCTCGGAGATGCGAAGAAATTTGCCCAACGCCCCCCAGGACGCATGCGGCGGGGCCAGGCCCTCTCGGCCCCCGGAGCAGGCGCGTTGGCCCCGAGGGGGGTGGCCAGGAGGACAGAGGTCCGGAGCACCGGTAACACCAGCCGGGTTGGGCGGGAAGGCGCCCAGCTTGATCCGGGCCCACACTCCTGGGCAGACACAGCCGGCCCCGCCAATGCCTGCCACCCCCCCTCGCTCCTGGAGGCATTCTGTCTATCCGTGCCTTCCTCCCAACGTGCAGCACTGCCCCTGCCAGGCGCTGTGCCGGGCACGGAGGACACAGGGGAGGGAGCCCGGCGGGCAGGGGAGAGGCAGAGGGCCGTGCTGGGGGCACTGGGAGCATGGGGAGACCCAGGGTGGGGTGCAAGGAGGAGGGAGGGGTGACGGACCCCCCAGACAAGGCTGAGCAGGCGGCCACGACTTCCCAGCGGCCCCGGCGGCTCTTCCCGCCCCGGTCCTGCCAGGGGGTGCCCGGGCGGAAAAGGCGGCCACCCTCCCGCCAGGGGCTCAGGAGAGCCGCAGGTCCGGGAGGGGGCTGGGCTGGGTCGCCCAGGGGGTGCCCCCCTCTGACACCTCCAAAGAAGAACTGGACCTCAGCATCACCCAGGGCCCTGGTCTCCCCCGGGCACCGCCCCTCCGCCTCCCTGCTTCGGCTCTGGGCTCCCGCCGCCCACCCACCAGACAATGACAACGGCCCAGCTCCGCCGGAAAGGCCAGCCACCGGAGGGGAGCGCCGTCCTGGAACAGGAAGTCCGGTTTCCAGGACGCGCTGCAGTCTGGGCTCTATTTCTGGAACAATTCTCCGGGCTCCGGTTTCTTTAGAAAACTCAAAGGAAACCCCGCAGGCCAGGGGACAAAGGAAGGGCTCGGCGCCCGCTCTCTCATTGTTCCTGGTCCTGATCCTCCCTCCCCTCCCACCCCTCCTCTCTCTCTCCCTCCCTTTCTGCCCCAGGCCTGGCTGCTGGGAGCCAGGTAACCCACCTCCGGCCTGTCGGACCGAGGCCAGGCCCAGGCGGCCGCTCGCCCCTCCCGGCGCAGCCATGGAGGAAGCGGGTCTCTTCCTCCGGCTCCCAGGACCCGGCGCTCGGCCCAGGACTCTCAGAGCCTCGTTTCCACGCCCACGGCGCACAGTCAGCCCACCGCACAGGCTCACTCCACCACATGAGCACATTTCCGGGACACCGCTTGCATTGACGACTGTTTTTATTTTAAAACAGTTGCAGCCCGGCCGCGTGGCTCAGAGGTGGAGCGTCGACCTGTGAGCGGTTCGGTTCCCACTCAAGGCTCCTGCCCAGGGTGGGCGTGCAGGAGGCAGTGGATCCATGGTTTTTCTCTCCTCATTGTTTCCATCTCTCTCCCTCTCCCTTCCTCCCTGAGATCAATAAAAATACATATTAAAATTTATATTAAAACGTATCAATAAAATATATATATTAATTTTTTTTTTTTTACCATTTTTAGATTTAGGTAAAATCCACGCAACACGTCATGGACCATGTTCAAGGGTGCCGCTCCATGGTAGGTCAGCTTTCCACAATGTGGTACAACCCCCCCCTATCCCCCCCGCTCCAGCTCTGAAACACGTGACTTCGATCTGTGCCCCCCCCCCCCTTGCCCCTGCAGCCAGCTGCTTCCCGTGCCTGTGGGCGTTGCAGGCTTGCGTGTTCTCATGGGCTCCTGCTCGGTGGGCCCCTGGGGCTGGCTCCAGGGCCTCCGCAGGTTTGTGCGGTGGGAGTGGGAAGCCAGGGGCCACTACACGGTCGGGCCCCACTGCTCAGCACACGGCCCCTGGAGACCTCAGCCAGCCAGTCCACTGGCTCGGGGTTCTCGCCTTTGCCCACGGGGGTCAGACACTGTCCCTCGACCCAGTTTCCTGGGCCCAGGAGCCGCTACTGCCGTATCCGGAGGGTGCTGGGCTTGGAAACACCGAATGCCAAGCCCAGTTCAGTTCTGGCCTCTGCCTGGGGTGTGGGGTGTGTGTGTGTGTATGTGTGTGTGTCTCATGCGGTTTTTCAAAGGCTTGCTGGGTCCCCATAAACCCCAGGTGGAAACGCACTGGCCGAGGGTGGGTGCGCTGCGCCCCCTGGTGGCCACCATCGGTAGGCGGCGTGGACTGTGCTCTTGGCCAAGTCAGCAGGAAGGTTCGGCAGCTCTGGGCTCTTCCGTCCAGCAGCCCGTGGGAGCAGAGCGCACCACCAAAGGGCTTGGGTTGGGAGCAACGTGCGTTCCTTCTCGCCCCCCCGGACGGCTGTCGCCGGGGCCCCATCTCCCAGATGAGACCCCTGTGGCTCAGAGAGGCTGGGGGGACCCCCCCCCACCCCGTCCTCCTCCCGCTCCCAGACTGAAACGCCTCCCCGAGAGATACCACACGCCCCAGAGAAAAACGATAAAATAGCTCTTCTTTAATTCACTTCGGTTCAGGTCACTGCAGGTGTCCGACAATAAATAAAGACACAGCCCCGGCCCCCTCCACTCGGACCGCGTCTGGGTCGGCCAGCGCCGGGCTGTGACACGCGGGAACCAGGCCAGGTTTGGGGGCCGGGGGTGGGGGGTGAGGGGAGGTAAGGGGAGCAAACGCAAAATTTAAAACACCAACAACCAACCCAACGAGATTGCCAACACAAAGGGAGGGAGGAAAGTGCGGGGGGAACTTTGGCTTTGGCGTGACGGGCCCAGGGCTATGCGTCTGCGGGTGTCAGCGTGGCTGCCGGCAGCTCCTGTGCGGGGCCTGGGGGACCCGAGGCTGGGGTGTCCCGGAGCCCCCCCTGCCCCTCCCCGGCCGCGGCCCCCTCGGCTCCGGCTCCGCGGTGTGCTGCGGGCAGGGACCCTCCTCCTCTCCACGCGGCTCCCCGCCTGCAGGCGGGCCCCGCCCCGAGTGTGGTGGACACCCCAGAACCGCCCCCGGGGGCTGCTCCTCGTTCCCCTGCCCACAGCACCCCCACAAGCCTCATGGGAAACACCGGTCCGGCTCGAGGCCACTCACCCCCGTGGGGGTCCCGCTGGCCCAGGCCCACCGGTGGGCTCAATCCCGGCCCCAGGGACCGGGGTGTGTATGTGGTTCAGCACCCTTTCTAAGGCAAGAAGACGCAGAGGTGTCTGTGGGGGCGTGGGGGTGCACAGACTCGCCCCCCATTGGAGGGATGGCACGGAGGGGGCGGGGACCACAGCCTGCCAGGGGGGAAGCCCCAGGCAGGGCCACGGCAGAGCGGTCAGCAGCCACGCCAAGGCACCGCTCAGAGGTGCCGGGGGGGGGGGGGAGGGGTTGAGGGGGGACCCGCTGGGGTCCCGGCTCTGGGGGCTCCAAACGGGGAGCCGATTAAGCCCCGTTCTTGCGCAGAATGTCTGAGCTGCGCCGTCTGTCACCATCAGTGGCTTCTACAAGTCACGTCCCTTCTCTGGGCTCTCTGTAAGACGGGAGAGCCAGATTCCTAGGCTGGAATCAGCCTCACAGCTGGCACGGCCTCCAGGGAAGGAGGGAGACTGGGCGGGGGCCAGGCAGCCGACCCGGACAGCGGGTCCTGGCCTGGCCCACCCCGCAGGCAGGCGGGGGCTCCTGGGAGACCGGCCCCGGGCCCAGGCGGGGGACGAGGTGTCCCCGCGGGTCAGCTGGGGTCAGGGCCCCCTTTCCGGGGCCAGCTCTGGCTGTGACGCCTGGTCGGACAGCCTCCGCTCGCAGAAGGCGAGAGCGCGGGCGCGGCCCACTGCTCCGTCCAGTGGCCACCTTCCCGACGGCCTGTCCCTGGGACTGATCCGCCGGACACCGGCCGAGGTCCTCCCGTCTCCCGTCGAGCGTGGCCGTGACCTCCAGCCCGCGAGGGCTCGGCCTCACGGAGATTCGGAGCCCTCACCTCCGGGGGAGTCTGGCGCTCGGGCGGGCGCTAACGCTGGAGACGGTGTGTGGTCTCTAAGGGCTTCCCGGACCCGCGTCTTGGAGGCTGTAAGGACCTCGACGGAGCCCCCCAGGAAAGAGCTCGCGTGCACGGACTCGGGAGACACCATGGCGAGGCTTCCGGGGACCCTTTCTCACGAGGCGCCCGACCCCGCCTGTGGCCCCCGAACTCCCACACCCCTCCCTCCTGTGGGCAGAGGGAGAAACCGAGGCCAGGATGGCAGGTCCCCGGCGCCCCCCCCCCCCCCCACCCGCCATCGGGAGCAGCGGGTCCTTCGGGGAAATGCTGTCTACGGGAAGAACAGCTTTCCTGCAGGCCTGTCAGTCACGGAGCCCCCGGCCGTGGTCCCCCTAGACCTGGACCCCACATCTCGCCCGGCCCCCCGGGGTGCCCCTGAGCTAGGAGGGGCCCAGCCGGAGGCTGAACCCACATTCGCAAGGAAGCTGGGCTGGGGGAGAAGGAGGCACAGGACGCCCCGCACACCCACCCACCGACCTGACGCCCCAGGACGTGCCCACCAGCCAGCCCCACACCCCAGGCACCCCGCACACCCACAGAGCTTGCAGGAGGGAGCAGGAGAGAGGGAGCTAGAACCCGGGCCGGCAGAGAGCCAGAAAGTGCACACAAGGCCGGCCGGCTGCGGCGATGACGAACCAATAAATAATCAGGAAGGGCGACCGAGGAGGAGGGCAGAGGGCGGGAATGAGGTATGACTGCCCCCTCCGGTGGCTATGCCCCCACGATCCCCCGCCCCACCCCCCGGTCCCCCCAGGACCCACGCAGGTGGCCAGCAGGGCCTGGGCCCCGAGCGAGGCCCTGGGGGAGACGCTGGCTGGCGGGACCCGCTCCGGGGGCCTGACAGTCTGCGGACGTCAGCGTGGCGTGTGCCAGGGCTGGCGCCTCCTGCGTCTGCTCCACCTCGGGGGCGGCGCAGGAACCCGGGGGAGCCCCCCCAGCTGAGAGCGAGGGGGCGCTGAGGGTCTCCTTTCCTGGCCAGCGGCCAGTCTCGGTCAGCCAGCCGCCCGTGCATCTCCCCCGGGGACGGCACAAAGGCACTCGGGCGTGGCCGGACCTGCCCCGGGCCATCACCGTCACCCCCGGGGCGGGCGGACGGTCCTCCAGAGAGCAGCGTCTCCGGGAGGAGGAGGTGGCTCTGCTGGACTCAGACACGCCTGCCCGAGCGTGAAGGCCTTCGGGGGGAGCCTCTCCGGCCACCAGAGCAAGTTCGGGGAACAGAGGGGCGTGGGGTGTCGCCTGGCCCCCTCCAGAGGCGCCCCCAACCCCCAAACGTCCAGCAAGAATCAGAGTGTGGGCGTCAGTCCTGGGTCCCCCAGCAAAGGAGTCTCTGCCCTGGAAAATGTCCTTTCTTTTAAAACAGGGGGGTCTTCAGGATCTGCCCCCTGCCGGGCCCTCACCCCCGTCTGTCTTGCAGCCGTATCAGGAGGACCGTTCCCCGGCGGGCGCGAGGAGGGCCCTGAGGGCCGCCCGCCCACGCCGGCTCTGTGTCTTGATCCGCAGCCCCACGCGTGACACTGCCGAGCAGGGGCCGTCACGTGTCGTCGGGGTGCCGCGCCAGGCTGGCCGAGGGAGCCCCCGGGGCGGCGGAAACAGTCCGGGCAGCGGCGGCGAGGAGCCGGGGCCGCGGGGAGAGGCTGCGCCGGCGTCATCTCCCCGGGAAGACGCGGACCTTGTGGACGGACGCCAGGGTGCTGGTCACGTTGGACTCGAAGTCCCCGTCGTGCACCCCGGTCTTGCGGAAGGCGCCCGCCGACGGGTTGTTCTCCCAGTAGTGGTGCCAGTTGCCTCTGCTGTCCGCCCCGAAGCCGTACAGGTCCACCTGCGGGGCCGGGCACGGGTCAGGGCCGGGCGGACGGGACGCCGGCAGGCACCCCGCGATCCCCGGGGGTGGGGGGTGGGGAGGAGGTAAGGGAACACGCCCTTTCCCAGGGGCGCAGAGATCCCTCTCTGGGTCCCCGGGACTCCCGGGGGGCGGACTGTGGAGTCGAAGTCAAGTTCGGGTCGGAAGGCGCCTGGGGAGGCGACTGGGCCTGAGGGAGCCGGGTCTCCCCCCGGGGCAGTGCCACCTCTTCTCCAAGGACTGGGGAGCCGGGGAAGAGGATCCCCCCGACCCTGCCACCCCCTCTTCCGCCCCCAGAGGACCCTGCCAATGCTGCGTCCCTTCTCTGAGCCTCACCCCCCTCGTCTGGAAAATGGGGCCAAGAGTGACATCCAGGGGGCCGGGGTCCTTTCTTCCCTCAGGCTGACCTCCATCTGCCAGGGCCCTCCCTGGCCAGCTGGAGGGGGGCCGGGTGCCCTTCTTACCCGTGGTCGATGCTTACTGAGTCCTCCTCCTGCGGCCCCTCCTGCGCCCCTGCCCGGAGGCAGGGTCGGCCTGGACGGACCAGAGTGGGAACCTTTTCCCTGCCACGGGCCTCTGGGTGTGTATCACGTCATTCGTGGGCCGTACAGAAACCACCAACTTAACCATCAGCCCGCTCGGTGTGGTCAGACACCCATTAACTGGCCGCTGGTGCCTTGGCGGGGTCAGACCTCACCTCACACAGCCCCTGGGCGGGACATCCCCCACCCCTGGCCTAGATCACCAGTGGAAACCCGGCGCCCCCTGGTGGCTGTCCAGGGAGGCCCAGGAGGGGAACACACTTCCCAAGCTCCGGCGGTCAGTCCTGGGGGCAGCGGAGCCCTGGGTGCGGGTTCCCGCGCTCAGAGGTGCGGGCGGGCCTGGGCGTGGTGGCCTGAGAGCCGGGCTCCAGCTCTGAGGGGGGAGCCGCCGCCTGACCCAGGGCTCCCATGCCAACGGCTCCCGTTCCGCCCCCAAATCGGCGCTTCCCCCACAGATGCTCTCACAAGGGGAGGGGTCAAGATCAAGGTCAGCTGGACCACAGATGCTCTCACAGGGGCTGGGGTCGGGACCAAGGTCAGCCGGACCACAGATGTTCACACAGGGGCTGGGGTTGGGATCAAGGTCAGCCAGACCACAGATGCTCTCACAGGGGCCGGGGTCAGGATCAAGGTCAGCTGAACCATAGACGCTCTCACAGGGGCCGGGGTCGGGATCAAGGTCAGCCCCACCACAGACGCTCTCACAGGGGCTGGGGCCGGGATCAAGGTCAGCTGGACCACAGATGCTCACAGAGACTGGGGCCAGGATCAAGGTCAGTCCCAATACAAATACTCTCACAGGGGGAGGGGGAGGGATCAAGGTCAGCCCACCACAGACGCTCTCACAGGGGCCGGGGTCAGGATCAAGGTCAGCCGGACCACAGATGCTCACAGTGACTGGGGCCAGGATCAAGGTCAGCCCCCCCCCACACACACACCCCAAACACACACACACACAAATGCTCTCACAGGGGGAGGGGGAGGGATCAAGGTCAGCCGGACACAGACGCTCGCCTGGCCTCTCGGGGACAGTGAATGGGGGCCTCTCGGGGACGGTGAATGGGGGGGTCCCGGTGTCCGGCCTGGCCGGCGGGGGCCGGGGGCGGGCGTACCTCGTCGCAGACGTGCAGGGAGAAGATGACGGCCAGGATGCCGGTGGACGGGTAGCGGCCGTGGCCCTCCAGCCAGCTGTCGAAGACGTACTTGATGAAGGCCGGGTGGTACACGAGGATCTGCGGGGAGCACACGGCCCTCAGACGGCGGCTGGGAGGACACGCCGCCTCCCGGAGCCACACGCGGGCGGCCGCGGGGACAGGCGTGACGGGGACGAGGCCCCGGCACGCAGCGGTGAAGTCTCAGCCGCACGAGGCCGGGCTGAGCGAGAGGGTGTGGCTGCAGGAAAACACACACAGGAGCCACCACCCACTGGGTCTGGGCCCAAACGGTCCCCCAGTCTCTAAAACAGGGGTGGGCAAACTTTTAGACTCGAGGGCCACCATGGGTTCTTACACTGGACCGGAGGGCCGGAACAAAAGCAACCTGACCACGCTGGCACTCTCCTCTTGGGCTGCTGGTGAGGGAGCGGAGGGGAGAGCAGGAGAACCCTCCGCTCTTTCGGCTCCACGGGCCGGAGAGAACAGCCGCACGGGCGGGATCCGGCCCGAGGGCCGTAGTTTGCCCACGGCTGCCCTAAAAGGACCCAGCGTGCTGGCTTTCCCCCTTCTCCCGAGACAGAGGAGGAAACCGAGGCTCCGAGAGCCTCAGCAATGCGCGAGAGGCCACACGGCCAGCAGTGGCGGGGCCGGGGCGTCCTGGTAGCAGGGGAGGCCTGGTGCCGCTGCTCAGGGCAGCTGTGAGGGGACTTGCCCGGCAGCAGAGGGTAGGCGTGTGCAGGGGGCCTAATGCAACCCCTCCCCGCGCCCCGAGGGTCTGGAGGGGGGCTGTGCTCGCCGCGGGTGACCCCGTCTGCGAGCAGCCTAGAGGTTCACCACTGCCCCTGGGAGGCCCTCCCTGCCACGGCATCACCGTGGCTTCTCCCCGCAGCAGTACGGCCCCACGCGCAGGCGGGTGCTGCCGGCAGGCGAGGACCCCAGTTCTGCGTGACCCCCAAACCAGCTGTGGGTCCCCGGGCACGTTGCCTGACCTCTCTGACCCCAATCTCCCCATTTAATTAAGAGCACGCAGGCCTGGCTGGCGTGGCGCAGGGGTTGGGGTCAGGCTCGACCTATGAACCAGGAGGTCAGAGTTCAATTCCCGGTCAGGGCACCGGCCTGGGCTCTGGGCTCGACCCCCAGGGTGGGGCGCGCAGGAGGCAGCCAATCGGTGGTTCTCTATCATCACTGATCTCTCTCTCCCTCTCTCTCTCCCTCTCCCCAACTCTCTGAAATCCAGAAACATACCTCTCTATATAAAAGGCTGGGAGACCGTCTGACCGTCTGACCAGCAGCTATGAGGCCAGACGCTGGCAGTGGGGAGTTTGCCCTCCCCCCACTTCCCACCGGGCACGGCGTCACAGGGAGCCGGAGCCGCCACTCACCTGCTGCGGCCTCACTTTGATCTTCGCGGGGACAGGAATGTAGGTGCTGGGGGGGGAGAGCAGAGGGTCAGCGTGGGGGCGGCCAGGGAGGGGGTGACTGAGGGGGAAGCGGGCCAGGATGAGTAGGCAGACGCTTTTACGGGGCACCCCACCCTTCCACAGCCCCCCACCACAGCCCCCCCACCCCCCAACCACAGCCCGCCCCCACAGCTTACTGCCACAGCACAGCCCTGCGCCTCCCCAGCCCCACCAGCCACTGGCCCCTGCCACAGCCCTGCAGTGGCCCATTGCAGGCACCAGAGGGCGACCTTGGCTCATTCGAGGACTTTCTGCCATTAGGGGCCTTCTCCCAGAAAGGTTAAGGGGACTTGCTCCAAGCCCCCTCCCTCCCCCGCCCCGCCACCACACACACACACACACACACACACACACCACACACACACTACACACCACACACACACACACACACCATACACACCACACAACACACACACACACACACACACACACCCCACACACACACACCACACACACACACACACACACACCACACACACACACCACACAAACACACTACACACACCACACACACACACACCACACACACACACACACACACATACCACACACACCCCACAACACACACACACACACACACAAAAAAAAAAACACACACACTACACACCACACACACACACACCACAAACACACACACACACCACACACACACACACCACACACACACACACCACACACACACACACACACACACACACACACACACACCACACACACACACACACCACAGCCCTGGGAGCCATGGAGGCCAGAGCACCCACCCCCACCCCCACCCCCAGGGCAGGGTGCCGGCTGAGGCGGCCACACCGCCTGCTTCTCATGGGAGGGTCAGGGCCTTCCTCTTGGGGCTGCACTCTGGCTCTGGCTCCGGTGCAGCTTATGCTCCGGAACCCAGGACCCGGTGGAATTCCCCTGCCCTAGCGCCTGCCTGTCTCCCTCCCGCCCTCCCTTCTCCTGGGAGCACAGCACACCCCCCTCCCCCCATCCTGCACCGTCCACACCGGCCTCACGCGGGCTCGGCCCCCTGGGCGTGCGAGCCAGCTCTCTTCGGAGCGGCAGGGACGCAGGAAGGGGGGGCTGGGGGCGAGCCTGGCTCCGGGCAGAGCCCCGCCTCCAGCACGCTGCCGGCGAGCCTGGCGCCCTCCCGGGCGGAAGGGGGCGTGAACCCCACACTGTGACCATGCGGTCCGACGCCACGGGCCCGTGCGTGTGGTCGGGAAGATGACTCACGAGGGACGACCACGCCCCAGCCGACACGCCCAGCACCCACCCACCCACCAGCACCGCCTAGTCCGGCAGACGCTGTCAGGAGGAGCGCCGAGGAGGGGTCAGAGCTAAGATGCTGAGACCTCCCCGGCGGCCCCGTCCCCAGGGGTTGCCGGGGTTCGGGGAAGCACAGCGTGTGGCCCGCTTGGGGGTCGAGGGGAGGAACAGGTGGGGGTCCGGGGGTGCCAGAGGGATGGGGGGTGCGGGGCCAGGGAGAGCGGGGGGTCGGGCGTGGCCCGTGGGCTGGGCGGCGGGCGCATCCCGGGGGGAGCGGGTGGAGGGATGCGCGGCGGGAACGGCGGGAGCCGGGCTGCGTGCGGTGCGGGGAGCAGCCCGTGGGCGGCCGGGAGGCACCGCGGGCCGAGGGGAGTCACCCGGCACCCGGGGGCACCTACCGCGAGATGGTGCCCGTGGTGGTGGCGCTGACCACCCACTGCAGGTCCAGCGTCTTGAAGGGCACCAGCACCATGCTGACGTTGTCCGCCAGCTCCCGGAAGCTCTCGGGGTACACGAAGTGGTGGGTGGTCTTGCTCCCCACGTCGGCCTCGAACCCCGCGGTGGGGGCCTTGTTCATCCTGGAGGAGAGGGGGACACGCACACGCCTGGCTCACGCGGTCCCAGATCCCGGGAGGGGGGGGTGCCCGCGCTCAGCTCCGCGGCCGCCTCCTCTGCGCAGCGGGCACGGCAAGCCCGCCACGCGGCTCGGGGGTCTGCGGGTTCTTCCTCTTTTAGGAGCTCGCGTGCCCCGAGTCTGAGCCCGGGGACCCCCGTGGCCGAGTCTGCCCAGCAGGTGTTTCATGGCTCTGTGTCCCCGCTCTGAGCACAGAGCGGGGACACAGAGCCACCCGGGCATCCCCGGACGCGGGTCTGCCTGACCTGGAGCCTGACCTACCCTCACCACGGACAGCCCCACAGACCCCGGTGTACGCAGAGGCCCCGGGAGGCCAGGTGAGTGGTCTGCGGCCGTGGTCGGCAAACGCATCCGTCCGCCGAGCCCGATACCAACAGCACAGCGACTGAAATTCCTTTGGAGAGCCACATTTTTTTAAACGTAAACTTCTCCTAACGCCACTTCAAAGCACAGACTAGCCAAGACCGGATTGGCTCAGTGGATAGAGCGTCGGCCTGCGGACTGAAAGGTCCCGGGTTCGATTCCGGTCAAGGGCATGTACCTTGGTTTCGGGCACATCTCCAGTAGGGGGTGTGCAAGAGGCAGCTAATCAATGTTTCTCTCTCATCTATGTTTCTAACTCTCTATCCCTCTCTTCCTCTCTGTAAAAAATCATATATATATATATATATATATATATATATATATATATATATATAACACAGATCCACCCAGGCCGTGGTGTTTTGTGGAAGAGCCACACTCGAGGGGCCAAAGAGCCGCCGCGTGTGGCTCGCGAGCCGCGGCTTGCCGACCACGGGTCTTAAGGCCGTAAAGCCAGAGACCACGGGGACGGAAGCTTCTAGAAGGCCCCTGGGGCTCACCAGCCCCTTCCCCCGCACCCCCTCTCGCTGCTCCTGTTTCTCCCTCTGGGCTGCGGGACCGGAGGTTACAAGGAACCGCGAGGGGCGTGGGGCATCTTCCCGGAACACCTGCCCGCGTGGGGACAGGGGGACAGGGAAACACGTTTCACAGGAGCAGCGTGCAGGTCGAGAAACGGGGTGGATGGCACAGACCAGACGAGTCTGTAAGGGAACCGGGCCTTGTCTCCGGGGCTCTCGGCGCCCAGCTCCCGCCCGCTGCACCCAGAGAGGCACCGGCGTCTGTCTCCACCCCTCGGGGCTGACAGGGACGCCCCAGGTCGGCCTGGGCGGGCACCCGGGGCTGGGACCTGGACCTCCTCCCACTCCGGGGCCGGGGGTGGGGCGCCCGGGACGCCGGGGCGAGGCCGGCCACCCACCTCAGCACGAAGTCGTGGCTGTCGATGTGCGGCCCGTACCAGGACGCCCGCAGGTTGCCCGAGTTGCCCACGACGGCGCAGCGCCGGCAGCCGGCCGCCTTCTTCCCCAGCAGCGGGTCCACGCCGCCGGGCACCACGCGGAACAGCTCCTTGAAGGTGTCGTTCAGGTCTCGGGGCTGCTTCTCCCCCTGCAGCCTCTGCGGCCGGGACAGGAGACCGGTGGGCCGGCTGCCCTGCCGCCCGCGGGCCGGGGGGCGGGGGGCGGGGGGTGTGGCGGGGAGGGGAGGGGAGGGGAGGGAGCCGGAGCGGGGCCGGGGCTCCGCTCCACGTCCCGTGGCAGGTGATAGATTTGAAAAGGTGGAGCACGCAGCCGGCCATCGTGGCTGGCTCCGTGGCTGAGTGTCAGCCTAGGAACCAGGACGTCATGGTTCGACTCCTTGCCCGGGTTGCAGGCTGGATCCCCAGTGCGGGGCGTGCAGAAGGCAGCCCATCCACGATTCTCTCTCTCATCATGGATGTTCCTGTCTCTCCCTCCCTCCCTCCCTCCCCCTTCCTCTCTGAAATCCATGAAAACATACTTTAAAAAAATAAAAAGTGGAGCATGCATACAATGGAACGCTCGGCCACAGGACATGTGGCCACAGGCCACAGCAGGAGGGGACCCCGAAACGACGCCGAGACAGAGGACAAACACCGCGGTCCCCCCACTACGTGAGGCTCCGAGGAGTCAAATGCGCGGGCAGAGAGGGGAACGGGGCGGCCAGGGTCTGGGGGGCCGGGGCCGGGGCAGGGGGTCAGGCACGGAGTGCCGGGGGCATGCTGGGAAAGCTCGGGGCGCAGAAGGGGTGATGGTCACGTGACGCGGTGATGCATGCGACGCCCCGGCGCTGCGCACGGAGGAGTGTTAACCAGTCCATCGCCATCAGAGGGTTAAGCACCTGCTTCCGCTCAGACCGCCTGGGGAGCCCCACGCTCCTCATCGGGCAGCCGCCCGGGACCTGTGGGCCTGCTCGTCCCCGCCCGGCCGGCCCACACCCCGCCCGGCTGACCGGCTCCCGGGCCACGGGGCCGCCACTGCCGGCGAGGGGCTCAACCCCTGAAAACCCTGGGGGAGTGGCTGCAGCCAAGCTCCCCTGCAGGACTCCCTGGGGGATCCCCTCGGGGGGCGGGGGGAGGCCTGTGTGCCCCAACACTTGGAAGTGTTCAGGACCAGGGTCCACACAGAACCCTCTGTTCTCGTTTATATATGGTGCATCCTCACCAGCAGGTGATGTGTGTGTCAGTGTATGTCAGCGTGTGTGTGTGTGTGTGTGTGTGTGTGTGTGGAGTGTGAGTGTGTGTGTGCGCGAGTGTGTGTGTGTGAGTGTGTGAGAGTGTGTGTGTGTGTGTGACTGTGTGTGTGCACGCGTGTGTGAGAGTGTGTGTTTGGGAGAGTGTGTGAGTGTTTGTGTGTGTGAGTGTGTGTGTGTGTGACTGTGTGCGTGTGTGAGAGTGTGTGTTTGGGAGAGTGTGTGTGAGTGTGTGTGAGTATTTGTGTGTGTGAGTGTGTGTGTGTGAGTGTGTGTGTGTGAGAGTGTGTGTGACTGTGTGTGTGTGTGAGAGAGTGTGTGTGTGTGAGAGTGTGTGTGACTGTGTGTGTGTGTGAGAGAGTGTGTGTATGTTAATCCTCACCTGAGAATTTTTCCATTGCTTTTTAGAGAGAGTGGAAAGAAGGGGGAGAGACAGAGAGAAACATCGATGCGAGAGGGACACATGGATTAAAAGCCTCTCTCACAGGACTGGGGATCGAGCCTGCAACCCCGCTGCGTGCCCTTGGCCGGAATCAAACCGGGGGCCCTTCAGTCCACGTGCCGACGCGCTACCCGCTGAGCCAGACCGGCTAGGGAAGCCGTTTTTTGCAGGAATGAGTGAGTGAGCGAATGCATGCATGGCCAGCATTGCAGTTCCTGCAGAGCCCCCAGCAGGGCCCCAGGCGTGTGCACAGGACCCCCCCCGTCCCCCCCCCCGTTCCCCCACCCCCCACTTCGCCCCCCACCTCGCCCCCCACCGTGCCGGCGCACTCACCAGCCACCACCTGTAGGAGTCTTCGTCCACGAGCGCGTTCTCGGCGGTCAGCAGCGGCTGCACGGAGCGGTTGAACCTCTGGTCGAACCAGGCCGAGAGCCCCGGCTGGCCGACGCAGCGGGCGCAGGCGCAGGGCCGGCGCGGGAAGGCCACGAGCCGCCGGAGGCCGTCGGAGAGCTCCAGCACCAGCTGCCGCGGCAGCCAGGCCGGCCCGGCCCCCGTGGGCGAGTAGTTCAGGAGGAAGGAGGTGAGGAAGGCGAAGAGGGCGAGGAGGGTGAGCACCTTGAGGGCCCTCCTCCTCGGGACCATGGCGGCTTACCCCACGGGCTCCCCGGCGGCGGCGGCGAGCTGCAGGAGGTCACGCCCCACTCCGGGGGGGGGGGGTCACGGGCGAGGCGAGGCGAGGGTGTCCCAGGAGGTGGCGGAGGGGTGGGGGGCCCCCAAGGCTCGCTATGGTCAACTTCACTACTTCCGACGGGCGACGGTCACCCGCGGGCACCGGACGTCACCCTGTGACCCTCGAAGACCAAGGGGTCCTGCAGGGGGCGGGATGCCTCTTCCGGGAGCGAGTCTGTCTCTGGCAGAAGATACAGGATCCTGCTGCGTCAGCACCCGGCGCTGTCTCTCCCCGGAGCGGTAATCCAGCGTTAAGACCCACGATCGGCCTTCCCAGCCAGGGGGGCGGGGGGGCAGTGACTCTGTGACTGGCAGTGCCACCGGCAGTGACCCTGGGAGGCCGGGTCACGGCGTGGGACCGGGCGTCGCCTCGCCGCCGCCGCCGCCGCCGCCGCCCTCCGTCCGGGAAGGCTGCGTGTGCCGGTGCCGTCAGAGCTCAGGCTGACCCCACGGCCACCGGGGCCGCGGCCGCAGGCCGGGGGCTGGGCGAAGGCGCCGGGGGCCGTCTGTCATCTGCACAGAGAGAGGAGGAAGCAGACACGGGGTGAGGTTCCATTACCTTGTTGTGACACCCCGGCTGGGTGTGGCTCAGCGGGCAGGGCCCCAGCCTGGGGAATGACGGAAAGGTCGCAGGTTCAATTCCCCGCCGGGGTACCTGCCCGGCGTGCGGGCTCGGACCTCAAGTGGGGGGGGGGCGTGCAGGAGGCAGCCGATCCGTGATTCTCTCTCACCGCTGACGCCTCCGGTCTCCTCTCCCCCGCCCTTCCTCTCTGAAACCAATAAAGATATACTTTTTTCAAAAAAAAAAAGCACAACACACAGCAGCTTGTCCACTTGAGCCAAATTAACCTTCCACGATGGCCAGCAGGGGGCGCCCCCCACCCTCTTACCATAGGACTTGGTAAGAAATCGCCCTAATTCCATCCCCTCAGAGGGAAACCCCTGACTTCCGCAGGCAGGGAAGGCCCTTGCCTTTGCTCTGGTCTGCCTGGGGCGGGGGCGAGGAAGCCGGGGTCCTGCTGGCCACCGTGGGGGTCCCTCGCAGCGGGCAGGGCACTGCATCCCCGGCGGAGCGGCACCTGCAGCCCCCCCACGCTCTGACCTTTCAGGCACATGAGACCATAAGTCCCCTTTGTTGGGTAGAGCAGATTATTTGCAGCTTGAAGCCAACACAACGGTCACCCTCGCTCCTGCCTCCGGGGCTGCTGCCCACGCTGCTGCCCACGCTGCTGCCCACGCGGTCCACAACAGCCACCCCGCCCTGCGCGGGCCCCGCTCATCCTCCAGGCCCGGGCCGGCGGCACCGACGCCAACGCCCGGGGGAGAGAGGCCTGCCCACTCCAGGTGCCCCAGAGCCCTGCCTGCTCTGCTTCCGCACCTGCCGCCCTCCCGCCCGGCGGCGGCAGTGGGCGGAAACTCAGCCTCACGCTCCGTGGCCCCGACTCCGTGGCACACCCGTGGCATTGAGGAAGGCAGGCGTGAACGGGGCCGAGGCCGGGGCTGGCCGTGCACAGGCTTTTCTGGGCGAGAGATCTCGCGGACTGCGCCCGAGGGTGCCCGCGCCCGCCCGGCCGTGAGGCCACGAAGAGGCCACCCGACCTCTCTGGGCCGTTCCTAGGCCTGGAAAAGGGGCCGGGAAGAGAGAGGCTGCTCACTTCTCAGGCTGTCAATCACGCAGCCCCTCCCAGGGCATGTGCTGGGCCCCGGTGAGGGGGGTGGGGGACGGGGGGCCGGACCCCGGGCTGGGTGGCCGAGACCCAGCGGAAATGATTCTAGGGCGTGAGCTCCCTGAGGATCCGGGAGGCCCAGCGCCTTCGGGAGGACGGAGGCCGGGGGGCCTGGCCGGGGGGGGGGCGGGAGGAGGAGGAGGAGGAGAGGGACCAGGTGTGTGTCTGCGGGGAGGAAAGCCACTCCCGAGACCAGGCTTTCTCCGAGGGACGGAGCCCGCGGCAGGGCCTGGGCTGAGCAGGCCTCCCTGTGGTGGCCGTGGCGATGGGCGGCCCCCGTGTCCCAACACCAAGACCGAGACGAAGCCACGCAAACAGATGCCCGGGAGCCACACCGAGGGATGGGATGGGGCGGGAAGGCGGGCCGGCTCCCCGCCACCTCCCGCTGCCTGTGGGATCCGGATGCCCAAGGCGGGCACGGGGGCGGAGGAGCCGGAGGGTGAGGCTGAGCTGCAGAACGGGGGTGGGGGGGGCTTAGAGGGGCACGGTGACACCCTCCTCCCTGCATCCGGCACGACGCAGCGGCCCCACCTCCCAGGCCGGGGTGCCCGTGGACTCCTGGCAGGGGCGCTGGTAATAATGAGGCCTTCAACGCACCGGAGAGAGCCTCGGGGGAAAAGCAGGAACGCCCCCCCTCCCCCCCCCCGGCCCGGCCCGGGAAGAAAGGAGGCGAGCGTGACTTCCCTGTTCTCTGCTAAGTGGGGCAGCCCGCCACCCACGGGGCGCGCCAGCCCTGGCTCCCCAGCACCGAAGCTGGGCCAACACCCCCCGGGCCAAGATCTCGGCTGCCAAGTACGCCACGCCTCAGCTAACAAAGCGGGGCGCGCACACACACACACACACACACACACACACACACACGCACGCTCTCGCTGTCCCGTCTGCAGCCGCGGGTCAGCGGTGATAGAGGGCGGGCGGCTACGGCCTGCCACTCATGGCCTGTGCCCCCAGCGCGGCTCGGGGGCTGAACGTCCAGCCCAGAACCCGGAGGTCACGGTTCAGCTCCCGGTCAGGGCGCATGCCCGGCTGCAGGCTCCATCCCCCGTGGGAGGCGGGCAGGAGCAATGGACCCACGATCCTCTCTCATCATTGGTGTTTCTGTCTCTCTCTCTCCCTCCCCCTTCCTCTTTCTGAAATCAATCTCTCTACACACACACACACACACACATTGAGTGGCCAGAGGAGGATGACCTCTGGGTGCATAATAACCTGGCCACTCAGTGTGTATCCTATATAATAAAAGGCTAATAGGCAAATTGTCCCCTCGACCAGGAGTTCATGTGGCAGTTTCCCCGTGAAATTCCCCATCTTGCCAACCGCCCATGTCCCCTCCCCCTGGCCAGGCTGGCCAGATCCCACCCTAAGCATGAATTCATGCACTGGGCCTCATATATATATATATATATATTTGCTCACACTAAGTAGCCAGATGATGATGTGTTCAGAGATCATAATACTCTGGCCACTCACAGTGTGCGGGTGTGTATTTTTAAAAATATATATCTTATTGATATTTTACAGAGAGGAAGGGAGCGAGATAGAGAGCCAGAAACGAGCAAGATAAGAGTCGATGAGAGAGAAACATCGACCAGCCGCCTCTTGCACACCCCCTACCGGGGATGTGCCCGCAACCAAGGTACATGCCCTTGACCGGAATCGAACCCGGGACCTTTCAGTCCGCAGACCGACGCTCTATCCACTGAGCCAAGCCGGTTTCGGCGGGTGTGTATTTTTTTTTTTTAAAAGAGAATTGTTTCAAATACTTGGAAAACCCAGGAATGGACAGAGTGGGCCTTTGCATGCTGAGCAGCCGCCTGCTGGACCGGGCAGCCGCTGTCCCGGGGCCGGGCGCCCTCCCAGCGCCGCGTGGAGCCCCCTGCGCTACAGGAGCTGTGAAATGGCCGAGCCCACACCGCACTTCGAGTACCAGGCAGTCCCCGCCGCCCGCCCGGGCCTCCTCACACCGGCTGGGCCAACCGGGGGCTCGCACCCACGTCCCTGACACGGCACACCGAGGCCCAGAGACGGCAGGCGGCCTGTGCGAGATCACGCCACGCAGGGAGGCGGAGGCCGCACCCGCACGCAGAGCCACGCCTCTGCCTCCTCCCGGGTCGCCACGTGGCCACGGCGAATCCTCCCACGGCCCCAACACCCCAACACCGGCTCTCCTCGGTGCTCCTGTTTTCCGGACGCTCCTCCTTGGGTTTGAAACCCGCGGTCGGTCCAGCTTCTTCAGGTGGATCCTGGCGCGGGCCTCCTCTCCTCCGCTGTGTCCGGTGTGCTTGAGTCACGTGTTCCATCCCTGCCAGTTCTCGTATTTCTCGGTTCCGGCATCTCCATCGGAGCACTTTTTGTCTGCGTGGTCGTTTCCCGCGAGATCCCCCCATCCTGTCATCCATCTCCCCGCGGTTAAGGGCCCCGGGCATTTTACAGTTTGCGTCTGTGCCTGTGACATCGAGATAACAAGGGGGTCTGTTTCTACCCGTCTGTTTTCTTTCTTTTTTAAAAAAAAATATATATATATATTTTATTGATTTTTACAGAGGAGAGAGGGATAGAGAGTTAGAAACTTCGATGAGAATCACCAGTCAACTGCCTCTTGCACACCCCCTAACTGGGGATGTGCCCGCAACGAATGTACATGCCCTTGACCGGAATTGAACCCGGGACCTTAGAGTCCGAAGGCCAACGCTCTATCCATTGAGCCAAACCGGTTTCGGCTCTACCCGTCTGTTTTCTCCCCGTGGCCGTGTGGCTCCGGCCTCAGCGTGGTCCGTGGGTGGTCCGTGCGTGGTCCGTGCGGACACTGTGCAGGGCAAACGCGCAGAGGCTCCGGCTGCGGCAGGCGGGCGGGCCTTGCTCGGGGAGGAAGCGGTTTCCTCCTGGCAGCAGGGCGAGCAGGGGCTGGTCCCCCTGGTGGCCGGGATGGCGGGGCCTGCTGCTCAGCCCCCCGGGATGACCGGCATTCCGGGTTCGTGCCCACTGACCGGGCACAGCCCTCCTGGAAGCACGGCTGGGAGGCCTCCCGAGGCGCCTCTGCCGTGCCCGCTGGAACCTCCGATCTCTTATCTCCCGGCCACCCTGGGCCGTGGCCAGCAGCTCCGTCTGGCCTCTGAGCCTCGAGGCGGCTGTTCTTGGCTCGGTGCTCAGGCTCCGGATCCAAGCGCCTCACGCTCTGCCCTGGCAGACGCCTTCACAGGAAAACGAGGTGCGGCACGCCGAGTCTCTCCCGGTCTCTCCGCGGGGCTGGGTGCTCCGATCCCGGCTCCTGACCGCGGCTTTTACCTGCGGCGTGTTTGACCCCCCCGCCACCGCGGCGTGACACCGCCTGGGACCCGGCCTCCGCTTCCTCCTCCTCCTCCGGAAGCGTGGCCCCGATGCCGAAGGGCCCGCGTGCGTCCGGCCCGGTCCGGCAGGGGGAGGGAGCACCGAGGGGCCTGGCCCGGCGCGAGTGCCCCTGAAGGTGGGGTTTCCTGACCGAACCCCTAGTGGTTCCCGTCTTCCCACGCGGAGTGACAACGAAGACCCCCACACACACCCTCTCTGCCCCCCATGACTGCGGGAGGTGGAGGTTCCGAGGACACACAGCGAGAGGGCAGCCGGAGCTGAGCAGGGAGCCGGCCCCGAGCTACAAGAGGAGCTGCGGCTGCCGGTGGCTGGCGCTCCGGGGAAGGAGCAGGCAGGAGCTGGGAAAGCGGAGGCAGGCAGAGCTGGGGGGGCAGGGGGGAGGAGGGACAGCCAGGGCGGGGCCTGCAGGGAAACGGAGGGGCACGGAGCCCTCGGCAGGGTGACCTCAGGGATGCCCCGTCCCTCACCGGGACAATGGAGGCTACACGCCACCCCCGCCTCTGCAGAGCGGGGTTCAGCTGAGCGTCTGTTACCAGGAAGGACAGACGCGGCTCCCGGAGGCTCTCGCTCTGCCAGCCATTGCTCCGGCTCACCCGCCTGGGCCCGGGACAGTGGCCGTCGGGGGCCGGGCGGTATCTCCACCTTCCGGAGGCGGCCACACAGGCCCCGGCAGCCAGAGACCTGCCCAGGAGCCGGAGCGCCAGCCCAGGAGGGGCCGGGCGAGGCGGGTCCCCCAGGGCTCGGGCCTGCCCGGGGCCTGGCCGCTGAGGGCTCGGAGCGGGACGGATGGGGACGTGCAGACGGGGGCGCGAGCCCTGCACGGGGTGTGCGTGCGGCCCAGCGGAGCCCCACCCGCTGAGTCACCCCGAGTCCCGCTGAGTCACCCCGAGTGGGTCGCTCAGACCCGGACGGACCGACGGGCTCTGCCTCCCTCCTCCCGGCTTGGAACGGACCAGCCACCGCCGCAGCTGCACAGGACCCTCCGGAAAACAGCGCGGAGAGAAGCCCGCCCGGTGAGGGAGCCGAGAGGGGGGGGGGCAGTCACAGGGGTCACCCCCTGTTCCCCGGGGACCGGCTCCAGCGGGAACGCCAGGGGCCCTGGATACACAACCGCGGCAACTGCAGGGAGAGAAGCTCTCAGCGGGGACGGCCGAGAGCCGGGGCTCCGACGGTGACGGCAGAGAGCAGAGGGAACGGTGAACTGGGCAGCTCCCCGGAGTCCGGGCGGCGGGTGAGGGCAGGTCACGGACGTCCGCAGCCGTGGGCACGTGGGGGCGAAGGCAACGGGGGGCCACAGAGGGTCCACGAGCAGCAGAGGGGGACGGCACGGAGGCTGCTGGGCCGGCGGGGGTGCACAGACACCCCTGGAGTGGGAGCCCGTCTCCTTGGGGGGGCCGCAGTGCCCCCCACTCCTTCCCGCGCACACCTGACTGCCGGCCACACCCCCACGCCTGCCGGCAGCCTGGGAAGGCCTGTCTGGGGGGGTGCAAATCCTGCTCTGTCGCTGGCTCCTGCGGGGGGCGCTGCAGAAACAGAGGTCCCCGCCGCACACCTCCCAGGCCTCCCCCGACCATCCGCGCTCTCGGCGGCGCTCAGAATCCAACCCATCCCGTGAGCCGGCGTCGGCCGGGGCCTGCGGCTGGTCCCCGAGGATGCGGGGGCGAGGGGGAGCCGGCACGAGCCCGAGGCTCACGCTGCCGGCGGCGCCTGAGCGGCCGCGAGTCCCTGGTCCCTGAGCCGGGAGACCCGTGTCTTCTGCCGACGCCGAGGGCCACTGCCCCGGGGGCTTCTTAGGGGAGAAAAAAGTAGATCCGGGCAGAACCCCTTTTCTGTCCTGTGTCCTGAGTCCGGGGAGGGGGGAAGGAAGTCACATCAGCACAAGGTCCTCGCTGGCGGGGTGACCTTCCTTCCTGTCCCACCTGGGGAGCCCCCCCTGCCCCCCCCCCCCCCGTCCCACGGAGCTTCCCCAGCCCCCCTCCCGCTTCCGGGATCCATAGGAGACTCTGATGTGTCCCCATGACCGGGGCCAGAGGGGAAACCCGATTTGATTCTAACAGAGCCATTAGGGTTGGTTAGTAAACACAGAACATCTTAACCCGGCGGATTTGGGGGGGCGAGAACAGAAAACAGAGGGAGGCGAACGTGTCTCCTCGACATTTGCATGTTTATGGCTGGAGAGCCAGCGCCCGCAGCGAGAACTCTCTGGGATTCGGCCAAACGGAAAACGCGGCCAGCCGGCCAGCCGGTGAGCCCGGCCGTGGAGGGCACGGACTGGTCTGGTTCAGTTCGGCACCCTGGCGCCGTGCCCGCGGCCCCGCACCCTCCCGGGGGCTGCTTCCCGGGCACACGGACAGGTGGGCACCCGGCGGACCTGCTCTCCGGCTGTTCCCTCTCCCGCGGAAGGAGGCTCAGTCCGTGGAAGACGACCCGACGCCTTCTGGGCCCCGAGGAGAGAGAGGCTGCTGGCCCTGCGGCGGCGGCCACAGGCCCCAGGTCGGGGAGGGGGGCGAGGGCGGGGCTGCTGGGAGGCATGGGGTCAGGGCATCTCTGGTCGGGAGGGCCACGCTCTCTGGCTGCCTTTGCCCCTTGAGGAAACCGAGGCTCAGGGGGGAGGCGTGACCTGCCCGAGGTGGCAAAGGAAGTCTCCGGTGGCACCAAGCCTATAGAACCTGGGGATCTTTTTTCTTTTTAAAAAAATATATTTTATTGATATTTTACAGGGAGGAAGGGAGAGAGATAGAGAGCTAGAAACGTCACTGAGAGAGAAACATCGGCCAGTTGCCTCCTGCACACCCCCCACCGGGGATGTGCCCGCAACCAAGGTACATGCCCTTGACCAGAATCGAACCTGGGACCTTTCAGTCCGCAGACCGACGCTCTACCACTGAGCCAAACTGGTTTCGGCGAACCTGGGGATCGTAACTCCCAAAGCCCACCCACCCCACCCCACCCCCAGCACGCCCAGCCTGGGGCCAGACAGGCACAGATACCAACACAGGCGGCGGGGAGCAGTGCGTTCATAGCTGGGAGCATGCGAAACAGAGTTATTCCTGCATCATCATCATCATCATTATTATTAATTATTATTCTCCTGCTCCCCACTAGAAGAACTGTGAGCCTACGCTGCCCACTCCGACCACGTGGGCTCAAGGCGGAGGGACCAGTGCTCCCGGCGCCGGGGCGGCGGCTCCCGCGGGGCTGTGCGCAGCGGGCGGTGGGGGCCTGGGTCCGAGCCGGGCCTCGGGGTCCCCACGTGGGAAAATGGGACGGTTCCAGCAACATCTCCAACCTGCCCCGCCCAGGCGCCACCTGCACCCGCTGCCCCCCTCCGGAGCCTGTGCTCGGAGGGTGCTCTCCCCCTTCCCCCCTCCCCCCCTCCGCCCCCGCCCCCGCCTGACCCCTACGTGCCCCCGGCTGAGGCGGAGCCGCTCGGTGGCCGCCTAAGACACACTTCCCCGGCTTCTGCAAAAACAACAAACTAAAAATACTGCAAACCGCACCGCGCATCTGCACAGCCGCCCGGGGGGAGCGAGCAGGGGTGCACGCCCTGCCGCTGGCTCCCCCGAGGCCGGGCAGGATGTGGGGCCCCCAGCGCGGGAGGAAGGGTCCTCCCAGCCCGGTTCCCACACAGCCTGGAGCCCGGGCGGAGAGCCACCCTGGGGCGCTGAGATGGCCTGTCAGCTCGATCTCGGACCCGGGGGTGTGGGAGGCTCTGGGTGGGTCCTGACCGCGACTCCAGGGCGGACGGGGTTGTTTTTCTCAAATGTCACCACCCCCCCGCCCGCCTCCCACCTCCCACCTCCTACCTCCCTGCTGCAGCTGTGCCTGCCCTCAGCCCACTGTGCAGATGGGCAGACCGAGGCCTGGGGAAGGGCCGGGCCCGGCAGACCCAGCCCGTGCTCCCCACGTTTCTGGGGGGTGGGGGACAGCGGCCATGCGGCAGCGGGTTCACCTCCTCCGGAACCCGGGTCTCACACTCACCGCGGGGAGCAGCCAGCCACCGAGGCCGAGCTTTTCCGGGGGAGGCCGGGCTGGGGACCCCAAGCCCCGCTGTGGGGCTCCCTCCTCGCCCCCCAATGCGGTGTGGAAACCTAGAGCCCTTCACCCAGCCCCGGCTGGTGGCCCCCAGCACGCCAGGCCCACCCGGAGCCACCATACCCCTCGAGGGGCCCCCGAGGTGTTCAGGGACCAGCAGGCGGCTCACTGACGCCCGTCAGCCGAGGGGCCCGCCCCCCCTCGAAGGTGCCTCAGAAACGGCTTCTGGGGAACGTCCCGAAGCGAAGGGTGGGTCTCCAGATGGGCACTGGGCACTCCCGGGGACGGGTGAGGGGCCGGGGGCGGCGGGGACGGGGACACGTGGGTGCCTGGCCGGATGAGGGGAGGGGGCCCACGCGGGGCCCCGTCTCCACTGCCGGCCCCGCTCCCCTTCCCGCCACGAAGGCCGGGGCCCCCCTTTCTCCACCACCAAGCGTCCGCACCCCGTCGTGGGAGCAGGGTGCCTCGCTCCCGCGGTCCGGTCCGGTCCGAGGTGACTTTGCACGCAGCCAGAGGGGGCCCTGGGTCACCAGGGCTTCCTAAGGACCCGATGGACACCCCATTCCCCCGAGCACCGCCCGACCACGTGGCTCAGCCAGGACTTCCCGCAGTCCCAGAGCCACTGCCACCGGTGCAGGGAGACACCCCACAAATACCACGTCACGGGGCCCCCACACGTGGGCAGGGGGGCGAGGGGGTGGTCCTTTCAACACGGTTTCAGGCAGGCAAAGCAAGGCAACTGGTTCTGGAGCCGGAGAGAGCGGGGTTCAAATCCCGGCTCCGCCACTCACCAGCTGTGTGACCTCGGGGGCGTTCCTTAACCTCTCTGAGCCTCAGCTTCCACATCTGAAAAACAGAAGGAAAAAAAAAAAACAAAGCTCAGAGGTAAGGCAGGGAGAGGGCAGCCTGCAGCGAGCTCGGCTCGGACCTCTGTGGTGGGACACCCCCGCCCTCCACCCCCCGCCCCCCGCCCCCCGCCGGGAGGAGACGGCAGGCACCTGCACGTGGGAGCCCGGGGACCCCAGCGCCGGGTTCGAGTGGCACGCCGTTCATGGCAGCCCTGCAGCACGAGGGCCCCGGACCACTTCCTGCTCTGGGCGGCGGGAGGGGTGTGCTCTGCCGAGGAGGGCCCTCCCGCTGCGGCGCCGGCTTCCCGCCGGTCAGGGGAGGCCGCCGGCCAGGCCCCAGGACCCTGGGTGGGCGCAGGGCCGTGCAGGGCGAAGGAGGTGCCCAGAGAACGTGTCTGAGGACGAGAGGCCCTTCCACAGCCTCTCGGGGCTTCAGATGAGCAACCAGAAGCCGCCGCCGGCCCTTCAGCAAACGCCCCGGGGGCCCAGAACCGGCCGGGCCGGATGGGGGTGCCGGTGCCACACCAGTGACCCAGGCCGAGGCCCTCTCCTCGAAGCTCACCCGTCCCGTCAGGCAGAGCAGTGACACCCCGCAGGGCAGCCGGCGGCCGGAGGGAGGGAGCCAGCCGGGCGAGGACAGGGGAGGACAGGCATGGACAGGGGAGGACAGGGGAGGACAGGCGTGGACAGGGGTGGACAGGCAAGGACAGGCGTGGACAGGAGAGGACAGGCGAGGACAGGCGTGGACAGGCGAGGACAGGGGTGGACAGGCGTGGACAGGCGAGGACAGGCGAGGACAGGCGTGGACAGGCGAGGACAGCCGGAACCAGGGCAAGGGCACGGGGGCGGGGAACCACGGGCCAGGCGGCAGGAGCCGGCGCTCAGCCGAGTCCCGGGATCGCGTCACGGGATGAGGTCGGGAGGGGAGGAAGGACAGAGGCGGGTCACCCAACCGACGGGCAGGGCGAGGCTGCTCCCCGTCCCTGTCTAGCCACGTCCTCTGGGCTGGCCGGGCCCCTGTGCACACGGAGCTCCCGGCCCACACCCCCCACGTCCTCTGGGCTGGCTGCACCCCTGTACGCACGGAGCTCCCCGGCCCACACCCCCCACGTCCTCTGGGCTGGCTGCACCCCTGTGAGCACGGAGCTCCCCGGCCGACACCCCCCACGTCCTCTGGGCTGGTTGCACCCCTGTGCACACAGAGCTCCCCGGCCCACACCCCCCACGTCCTCTGGGCTGGCTGCACCCCTGTGAGCACGGAGCTCCCCGGCCCACACCCCCCACGTCCTCTGGGCTGGCTGCACCCCTGTGCACACAGAGCTCCCCGGCCCACACCCCCCACGTCCTCTGGGCTGGTTGCACCCCTGTGCACACAGAGCTCCCCGGCCCACACCCCCCACGTCCTCTGGGCTGGTTGCACCCCTGTGCACACAGAGCTCCCCGGCCCACACCCCCCACGTCCTCTGGGCTGGCTGCACCCCTGTGAGCACGGAGCTCCCCGGCCCACACCCCCCACGTCCTCTGGGCTGGCCGGGCCCCTGTGCACACGGAGCTCCGAGGCCCGCACCCCCCACGTCCTCTGGGCTGGCTGCACCCCTGTGTGCCCGGAGCTCCCGGCCCACACCCCCCACGTCCTCTGGGCTGGCCAGGCCCCTGTGCGCACGGAGCTCCCCGGCCCGCACCCCCTTTTCGGAGCCGGAGGTTAAGCCCCCAGAGAAACCCGCCGTGGCCCCCAGAACACAGTTCCGCCTCCCGCACGCTTCTGGGGGCCTCCGGGGAAGGTGCCCGCCAGCCGTGGACAAGCAATGACCTCACGGCCCTGCACCCCGGCTCCAGCTCCCGGTCGGGCTGCCAGGGGAGCCGGCCCAGGGTCACGCCCGGCAGCACCGTGGCTGGGCAGCCCCCGAGAGAAGGCCCCGAAGCCCAGCCCGACCCCGGACGCCGCCGGGACGAGCTGCGTGACCTCTCCGTCCCCCGGGGTCGTCCCCTCCCTCGTTCCCTAACCTGTCCGGAGCGGCGCCGCGTCAGCGTGACCTCTCCGTCCCCCGGGGTCGTCCCCTCCCTCGTTCCCTAACCTGTCCGGAGCGGCGCCGCGTCAGGGTGAATGGTTGCCTCGGCGTGGGGTGTCGCGTCTGCGGCACGCCGCCGTGGACAGAGCTTTCCATCAGCTGTAACCTATTTGTTTGTTTTTTTAATATATTTTATTGATTTTTTACAGAAAGGGAGGGAGAAGGGTAGAGAGCTAGAAACATCGATGAGAGAGAAACCTCGACCAGCTGCCTCCTGCACACCCCCTACTGGGGATGTGCCCGCAACCAAGGTACATGCCCTTGACCGGAATCGAACCCGGGACCTTTCCGTCCGCAGGCCGACGCTCCGTCCACTGAGCCACGCCGGTTTCGGCCATCAGCTGTCACTTTTAAAAATCAGAAAAACCTCACACACACACACACACACACACACACACACACACACACACAAATAATCTGGACTCTGGCTTTGCTTCTTAAAGGAAGGGAAGGCCCAGGAACCCTTTCTGGGCTCGCATTCCCCATCGCGACAATCCCCGGAGGCTGGGCAGCCGTCGCTGCCTTTGGTCAGAGCCTCGTCCGCTTGTGCAGGGTGCCCCAGGCCCCACCGCTCCCTGTGGCCTCGCCCTGTGGGACCTCTTTAACCACTGACCTCACCCCGGGGGACCCCTGCGCTGGGTGCTCTCAAGGTCTCCTCTTGCCACGGTTTCCCTCATGTTCCTCACATGCTACTGGGCGCTGTCCTGCCCCCCCCACACACACACACACCCCGGGGTGGATAGCAGGGCCCCCAGCTTGAGGCTGAGCCTCCAGGGCTGACTCCGGCCGCCCACCCCGAGTGGCCTGGCCCCGGCCTCTGCCAGGGTCCCGGTGCCCAGGTCAGTGAAAGCCGATAGCCTCGGCCGAGCTGCCCCCGCGTGGAGGAGGCGGAGGGAGGCGGCGGCCTCCTCTGATTACCCGCCGGGGTAATAAAGCCCGGCTCAGAAACCTCAGGCCGGGCCAGCAGAGCGCTCTCCTGGGTAATTTCCTGACGCTAGAATTTCAGGTTCGGCCAACGCGTCGCCTGACCAGCTGACCCTCCTCCGGCGGCGAGGCTGACACCGCCCGCACCAGGTCCCGCGGCCTGCCCAGCGCTGCGGGAGCCGGACGTAGGAAGGAGGGCGGCGGCGGGCCCTCCCCGGTCCCCCCAGGCCGCGGCGGCCGGTTGGCCAGGGAGGCGATGACCTAGCAGGACGGCCGGGCCCTGCCTCCGGACAGACGCCCCGCTCAGCCCCACTGCGCGCCCAGATGGGGCCTCACCGACCTCCCACGTTTCACCCCCGATGGGTGGGGGTGTCGGGGTGGGGGGGCTCCAGGCTCGGAAAGGCGAAGGCCCCTCGTGGAGGGGGCGGCAGCCCAGAGGCGCTGGGGCAGGCCTCGACCCCACGGCTGGGTTTGCAGAGGAGACCGGAGCCTGCTGGGCAGCTGGGGGGTGGGGTGGGGGAGTGGGCAGAGGAAGGCAAGCAGGGGCCAGCCCTGGGTGGGCGAGGGCCGGGCTGAGGCTGGGGGACACACAGAGGTCTGGGGCCTCACCAGCCATCGGAGAAATGCAAAGAAAGGAAAGGAAAAAATACACACACGGGCCGAGGCATCGCTTGACACCCTTCAGCCCGGCAAGACGTCCCAGGCCCGCCACGCCTGGCGTCCGCGGGTTTGGCGGACCGGCCGGCTCACGGGTGGGAAAGCGGGCTGGGGGCCACCCCGGCCAGGCCCACGTCCACACACACCCCGAGATGCACGCAGGCCGGGGGGGGGGGGGCCTGTGCCCGGTGGATTCCTCCGCCTCCCGCCCTGCTCCCCGCCCAGCTCCAGGGAGAGGGAAGGTAGACACTGGGACACCGGGAGGGTCCTCAGAGGCCTGGGGAAAGGCGTTGGAGGAAAAGCAGAACCAGATTCTGGGCGCAGCTGTTTCGACGTGGCTGGGGGGGGGAGGGGTCTCACATGCTCACCCCCCAGGAGCCCAGGTTCCGCCGGTAAACGGCGGGAAACCCTCGTCCCCGCCCGGGGGGAGCGCAGCAAGCCCGGGCTCCCTGCGCTAGCTCAGGACCAAGACTGTGCGGCTGCCGGCGGCCCCTCCGCCCTCCTGGAGGGTCGGCCTTCTCTGGTCTAACTGCAGAGCACTGTGCTCCTCCTCCTCCTTCTCCCCCTCCTCTTCTTCCTTCTCTTTCTCTTCCTCTTCCT
>OZ004717.1:2410000-2632608 GCA_963924515.1 Vespertilio murinus | reverse complement strand
CGCTCCCCGCCTGCAGCAGGGGCCTCCCTGGGGGGGGGGGGGGGGGAGGCGGGGTAGAGGGGAGCTGCAAGGCCTCCTGGGGGGGCGGTGGGGTGCACCCGTCCTGGGCGGCGGCTCCGTCCCTCACACACCGCAGGGCCAGGCTGGGAGGCCCATGCGGCCTTCGCCAGAAACCGGGCAGCCCGGTCCCGCCCCGGAGCACGCCTCCGCCACAGCCGCGTCTCGTCCAAACAGCGACACACGCCGCTGGGCCCTCCTCGCCCAGAGACGGCCGGCCCGGGGTTCAGCTCGTGGCCTCGCAGCCTCGGGGACCAAGTCTGAGTCCTGCGCTGCCCAAGCTTTGCTGCCCTCCCACACCCTCCCCCCAGCAAGTCCCCTCCCTCTCCCTCCTCCCCTCCTCTGTCAGGGCCATGCCCCCCACAAGTCTCCCCCCTCCCCGCCCTCCCCTCCTCTGTCAGGGCGATGGCGGTACCAAAACCAGCACCGGCCTCAGAGAGACACGTGGGGAGGGTCGGGAGCGTGCGTGAAGCTCCGTGTCAGAAGCACCTCGGCACGGCCACGGCCCGCCCTGTGCGGCAGCCCCCAGGGGACACCCCCCCCCCCGCGGCGGGGACCCCTCTCCCCAGCGTCGCTGCTTGTGACCACGTAACACATGCTTGCTTTCTGGGTATTTTTGCTGGCCGGTTTGTTTGTAAACCCTAACCACGGATTTCCCGTTGACTTTCAGTGAGAGTGGGAGGGGAGGGAGGGAGGGAGAGAAAGAGAGAGAGAAACGTGAAAGTGAGAGAGAGACACAGGGTTGCCTGCCACACACATCCCCACAGTGGGTGGGGATCGAACCTGCAGCCCAGGGACGTGCCCTGGACCAGGAGGAGAACCCGCGGGCCTCCAGCGAGCGGGCCGGCGCTCTAACCACTGGGCTCGCCGGCCAGGGCTGTTTGTTCGTACTACCGAGAGGACTGGATGAGTTGTTCCCAGCCCGTTTCCCAGAGGAAAGCCTGAAGCACAGAGAGCGGGGGACCTCGGCCCCCCCGGCCGCCCAGCCGGGGCGTGGCTGAGCCGGGACCCAGGGCCGGGCCGCGTCCTCCAGGCCGGAGCTGGCCACCAGCAGGCCCGCCCACCCCGCTGCCCGCCGGCCGGAGCCCGCGCTGAGCTGACGGCACGGCCCCCACGTTACAGACCGGACAGCCGGCCCAGCTCTGGGGTCTCCTGGCACCACACCCCCCGCCCACGACCTGGGCTCCGGCAGACTGTCCTCGGCCCAGGGGCGCAGGGCGGACGAAGGGAGTTGATGAAGGCGGGGACGGCTCCCCAAATCCACGTGGAGGCCTTCTTAAAAGCCCGACTACTGTAAGGCCACCAGACATCCCGCCAAAAGCGGGGCGTCTGGTCACCTTAGACTAATGTGCAGAGTGCTTCCACCAGCCCACACCTTCCTTTTCACCCGGACAGCACAGCCCCCCCCCCCCCAAGGCCAGGGACCCATCGCTGTGGGCTCCTGAGATACCACACAGGAGAGAAATAGAGTGCTGGGACTTCCAGGAAGCCTGCGACTGAAGGGCAGGGGTGCAGACTGCAGGGCAGGGGTGCAGATTGCAGGGCAGAGGTACAGACTGCAGGGCAGGGGTGCAGATAGCGGAGCAGGGGTGCAGATTGCAGGGCAGGGTGCAGATAGCAGGGCAGGGGTGCAGACAGCAGGGCAGGGTGCAGACAGCAGGGCAGGGTGCAGATAGCAGGGCAGGGGTGCAGATAGCAGGGCAGGGGTGCAGCAGCTAGCACCCGCCCGCCCACCCAGCCCGCCGGAGTGCAGGCAGCCCGGCCCGTTTCCGGGGCTTGCAACACCCCGCAGGATGTGAGCGAGGCCGGCAGGATGTGAGCGAGGCGGGCAGGATGTGAGCGAGGCCGGCAGGATGTGATTGAGGCCGCCGGCCCAGGAGGAAGCACAGGCAGCCTGCGGCGGGGAGCAGGGGGTGGGGTGCGCCCCGGCTCCGGGCAGAGCGTCGGCGGAGCCCTCAGCCGGACCGGGCCTCGCAGCCCAGGAGCCGGGAGAGAGAGCCGAGGACGGGCGAGGGGAGACCCGCCCCGCCCAAGCGCACCCCAGTCCTGGCTCCTGGACCCAGGTCAGGCCAGCGCCAGGCCCAGGACAACCGCCCACACACTGCTCCCCCCCCCCCAGAGGGGCTGCTGTCAGCGAGGGTGGGGCTGGGACCCCGCCTGTCCTTCTCCAGACCCCACGCCGAAGGGGAACGGGGGGTGAGGGCTTGGGGATTAGGAACGGAAGCCCCCCGCTTCCCCTCGCCTCCCCTCCGCATGCTGTGTGCTCCTGCACAAACGCCTTCGTCTCTCTGGGCAACGCTGCCAGCAGGGGGAAGGGGTGGAGTGGACGAGCCTGACCCTCCCCGGTTCCCTCCAGCTCTGAGTCGTCCCACGTGTGACGCGTGTCCTCGGGGCACTGGGTCACGAACCGAGGTCCCGGTGTCGGGGTGCGGGGTTCGAGCCCCGGCTGTGCCTGGAAATGGTGCCCCTGGAGGAGGGGGCTGGGCGTGTTGCCCGGGGGGCCCCCAGAGAGCCCACCCAGCCCGGGCCCGGCCTGGGGTGCTGGCAGGGAAGAGGCAGGGCCTCGCCCAGGTCACGAGGCTCTGGGGCTCCCCGAGTCACCCCCACGTCCTGGCTGCCCACCCCGTGCCGGGGGCGGCGCCGGGCCCCGAAGCTCCATGGGCACACGCTCACACCGGAAAACACTAGCAATGTCCACTGCCCAGCCCCTGGGCCACTGCGGTGCCATGAGAGCAGGCTGCCACCAGGGGGCAGGCCAGCCTGAGGGCCGTGGGCCTGGGGTGGCCTCCCAAGGCGGTGCGGGGAGCCGAGTTCCTGAGGGCAGGCAGCACGGGGCTTGCTGGCACTCGGGGCTCGGACAGCCGTCCGCGGACAGGAGCCTGCAAGCTCCGTGCTGGGGCCAGTGCAGGCCGAGGGCAAGGGGGAGGGGAGGGCGGGAGCTCCAGGGAGCGCTGGGCGGGCCAGCCAGCAAAGGCTTCTGGGGCAAACCTCATATTTGTGGGGGGCCCTCATCCTGACAGGACAGGGCAGCCAGCACACCCTTAAGGGGACCCAGCCTCTGCCCGTGGGATATAGCACGTCCCGAGAAATTGCACGTGACCCACGGAATTGAGCGTGTCCTGTAGAATTGAGCGTGTCCTGTGGAATGTAGCATGTTCTGTGGAATGTAGCATGTCTTGTGGAGTGTAGCGTGTCTTGTGGAATGTAGCATGTCCCGTGGAATGTAACGTGCCCTATGGAATTGCGCGTGCCCCACGATGCAGCATGTCCTGCAGGGATCTGACGGGCGGGTGCCGGGCACTGTGCTGAGCACCGGGGCCGGGCCCGGAGGGGGCGAGCTTCTGAGGGCCAGGCAGCCGCCCGAGGACACCCCCGGGCGAACACTGCCGCTGCACAGGGGGCACCGCCGGTGCCCTGAGAGCGCCCCGGCTCAGCGACATCACAGTGGGGAGCCCGTGTTGCCCACCGGGGCTGCTCCGGTCCGGCCGGCCCTAGCGTTCCACGTACACTGGCGGCTTAGTCCTACCAGGCTGGCGCGTGTGCCCACGTTGCGGAGGAAGACAGCTCAGGCGGCTTGCCCGGGAGGGCCTTGAACTTGGGCCACCTGTCTTCCGAGCCCCCGCTCGTAAAATTACTCTTAAAATCACTCCGGGATTCGCAGGCGAGGGGCCGAGGGCTGCGGGGTGTGTGTGTGTGTGTGTGTGTGTGAGTGTGTGTGTGTGTGTGTGTGTGTGTGTGTGTGTGTGTTGGGGGGGGAGGGCGCGGTCTTGGCGAGGCCCAGGTCATGGCCAGCCTGGTCCCTCCTGCTATGGAATTTGGACTCCGGCCCAGCGCCACAGACGACGTCACCCCGAAAGGCGGGCGCAGCCGGACGCCCTTGGGGAGCCAAGGTCACTGCTAAACGCCAGTTGTCCATCCGCCTGGCACGACCCGATAAAAGCCAGCGCCCTGAAGGTGACTCAGTCTCTAAGCTTGGCTTCTGGAGGCACCTGGGAAATTTCCAGCTCCTGGCCACCCCACCCCCCACCCCCACCCCCCCGTGCCCGGGGCACTGGCACTGCCGAGGCCTCTGGGTCCGGCCACCGGAGAGCCGTGACCTCCACCCGACCCTGAAGGCCAGCAGAATTTCAGTCACTAGCCTACGTGTGCCATGAGGTGTAAAAGGTTGAAACCCGCTGCTGCAGGCAGACACGTTCCCCGATCGAGCAGTGGGGGGCGCCCTCGTCCCACCCTCCCAGCCCACCCAGGCCGCCGGCGTGCGGCTCAGCTATAAATAGCCCTGGCGGGGCCCCGTCTATATTTAGTGAGCAGTTACTATGCGCCAGGCACGGCGCCCGGCGCTGTGAGTCACCGTCTCCCTCAGTCCTGACGGACCCGGGCAGGTGGGTGCGGGATCGCCTGCTTCCTCACCGGCCCCCCCCGGGGAGCCAGTCACCCACCACGGGAGCCAGTCACCCGCCACGGGTGCCTGCCCGGCTCCCGGAGCTGCCGCGACGGCGGGAGGCCCGCCAGGCTGGCTCACTCCGGGGCCCACTCTCTCTTGAACCCTCGACAACCGGGGGGGTCCACCTCCCCTGGTGGGTGGGACCGGCCCCATCTTATCAAGAGAACCAAGAGAACCAAGTGGGCATTAGGTACAGCCCCCACCGAACCCAGCACCGCGTCTGTGCGTCCAACTGTGCGTCCATGGGTCTGCCCCGCCCACTGCGTGACGAGCATCTTGAGGACACGGCTCCGTCTTATCCTGTTTCGCCCCCGTCGCGTGGCCTGGTGCCAGGGGCCTGGCAGTGTTCGCTGAGTGAGTGAGTGAGTGAGTGAGTAGTGAGTGAGTGAGTTAGTGGGAAAGAAGGAAGAACAGTCTGAACTGCCGTCTCCGCTCCAGACCTTTGGCCCTGTCTCCCCTTCTCTCTTCCAGGGAAAGGACCCCGCTCCGCTCCGGACCTTTGGCCCGTCGGAAAGGTTATCAGCTGTGGAAATTCCACAGCTCCCAGGGGCCGGTCTCTCTAAACTGTCAGCCTCCTCTTATCTCCTCGGAATGCCTGTCTGGGTCAGCTTCGGGGCGAGCTGATAGCAGGCAGGGAGGGGTGTGGGGGTGGGGTAGGGGGAACGCCCGGGGGGTTTAGGGAGACCAGACTGAGTCCCGGGAACACCCCCAGGGCCATCACACCCCAGCTGTCCCTATCCCTCCCCCGCCCCACCACCCCACCCCCCGCCCGCCCAGGCCTGACATTCATACCTCCTCTGGCCCTCAGCCTCCCCGCCCCCTGTTCTTGCTAGAATGTGAACGCTCTGGGTCTCCTCTGCACCTGGAAGGAGCTCAGAACTCTGTGTTGCTGCACGAAGCCAGCATTCATCAACACTCCCACCTCCTCCTCTGACTGCGACGCATAAAAGCAGGCGCAGACCTGCTGCTCCCCCGGCCTTCGCGCCACCCCAGGGAGGCTCTGCCTCCGGCCCTCTGGCCGAGAGCCCTCAGTCCGGCTCAGGGCAGCTCGCGAGCACTCTCTGCGGGCCCGATCATCTCTCACGGGCCAATAACGAATGTGGCCCGAATAGAGGCTTAAACAGTGCTCGTGAGCTGAAACGGGTTTGGCTCAGTGGATAGAGCGTCGGTCTGCGGACTGAAAGGTCCCAGGTTCGATTCCGGTCAAGGGCATGTACATTGGTGGCGGGCACATTCCCGGTGGGGGGTGTGCAGGAGGCAGCTGATCGATGATTCTCTCTCATCAATGTTTCAATTATATATATATATATATATATTATATTATTTTTTATAATATATATATATTTTTTTTTAATTTTTTTTTTAAAGTGCTGGTGCTCAGAACGTCCTCCGTCTCGCTGCTGGGCACGAGCCACGCTCCTGCCAGGTTAACACACCTGAGCCAGCCCCGCCCCCCGCCCCGGGAGGGTGAGGAATCACACAGACAGAGGCCGCAGGCCCCCCCTCCCCCCGCCGAGCCCCCACGGTGGTCTAAAGGAAGTGAGGAAATGGCCCGTCAGCCCACAGACTCACAGGCACGGAGGTCCGGGGCTCTTTGTTACGCAGAGGGAGCTGGCTGATACCACCCCCCAGGGGCCTGCAGGGTGCCGGCCCGCTGGCGAGGCCAGCCCGCGTGGGCGGTGGTCAGGAGCTGACGAGGGCCGGCACGCAGGCAGGGCTGCGGGCTCACGGGGGAGTGAGAGACTCAAGAGCTATTTTGGAAGTAACATCAACAGGACTCGGCTACAGACTGAGCCAGCCCAGATTCCGTCTCAAGGCAACTGGTGTTCACTATAAACAGATTCTATTTAGGGCTCAGTGGTGGAGGCGGCGTTTACACAGAAGATACCCGGGCGGGGGCGGGACAGAGCAGTTAGGGCTGCGGGTCCGTCCCGGGAAGGAGAGCTGGGGGAGTGGGTCCCTTTTCCGCCCACCCCGGCTGTTGGAGAGAAAAATGCAGGCGGGGGGGCTCGCTAACCTGGCTCCCCACTGCTGCCTCCTCCCCCGCCGGCCCCGGCCCCGGCCCCGGCTCCAGTTCCGGCTCCCAGCAGCAGCCAGAGAGGCTCCTCATCAACCGCCACCCAGACCTCCTCTTCCCTCCACAGCTCACCCCGTCCCCGTGCCCCCGTGCCCGCTGCTCCGCCTGTGACTCCAGCACCCGTGGCCCTGCCCGGGGACAGCTCCGCGGACCACCCCCACAAGGCGAGGCCTGGCCCCGCACAGTCCCGGGACCCCCCGCGTCCCCACAGAGCCCCCGCCCCACCACGGGGGGCAGGAGCGTGTCCCCTCGCCACCCGGCACGTGCACGCCCCCTGCCACAGGGGGAGTGAGTCCGTGACTGCTCTTTACAAGTCCCCTGGCTGTACGTTTGCCAGATTGGGTGAGGCCATCGCCAACTGTGTGCATACAGGACCTCCTGGACCACAGGTCGGAGCACAGCCCCTGAGCCCCGACGGCCGGCCGGGGAGGAGCGGTCGCCGGCTCCGCTCTTGGGCGGCAGCTTGGCTTTCGGGGGCCGCCTCGGCTCTCCGGGGCGAGGTTCAGCTCTGAGAGGGGACACCGGGGATCCCGGGACCCGCCTCTCTGCTAAATGGAACCGAATGAGGTAAAACCTTCCTTAAGGGGCACAAGGCCGGGGCCTGGGTCCGGCCCTCGGCACCCACCGGGCTGGCCCCCAGGCCCGGAGGCTCACCTCCGAGGGGCTGGGCTCCGCCCTGCCTGCGGGTCTGGGCTCCACACGACAGAAGAAGGAGGGCTTCTCTGAGACCCGCCTTCCACGCTCCAGGCTGGGTTAGGGGCCTGGCCACCTGGGGTCTGGGTCGCTTCCTTTGCTCATTTCCCTTCCCCACCTGTCTGCGCCTCCATTCTGTCGTCTACCAAGCGTTTACTCGGTGTCAGCCATCACCTCTGTCCTTTTCGCCGTCACCCCTCCTGGGCTGCCTGCCGGCCTGAGGTGTGGGCGGAGGGGAGCAGTGATCTACTCGCCGCCAGATTCCCCCACCCCGAACCCCACGTGGCTAGTAGGGGTGACGGTGACAAGTGAGTGGCTGAATGAATGAATGAATGAATGGATGAGTGAGTGAATGAAGCAGGTAACCCTCTGAGCGTCACCAGGACGCGGCCGATGTCCCACGAGCAAGAGCCGGCGGCGGAGAGCTCCGGACGCCGCCACGTCTCACTAATTACCAAAACCGGTCGCCGCTGATAACCACGGTCAGCGGAAGCCCCAGGACCCGCCGTGAGGCCCCGGGGAAACCTGTCAGTCCCGTCACACACCCAGCCCGCCCCTCCCGGCCGAGCCTCGGGTGTCCGGCTCCCCCGCCTGTGGCCCGCGGGGGCCGCCGCCTGTGGCCTTTGGTTAGAGCCTCAGACTCACCTCGGAGCAGAACATACCCCCGGAGCCATTCTGCCCTCCGTCCTCCTGGCTTTGGAAATGCAGCTGGCACCCAACAAGGCTCAGCTCATGGTTCAACGCGCGGTCAGGGCACATGCCCGGGCGGCTGGCTTCATCCCCAGCGTGGGGCGTGCGGGAGGCAGCCGATCGGCGATTCTCTCTCCTCGCTGGTGTTTCTATCTCTCTTTCCCTCTCCCTTCCCTCTCTGAAATCAATATATAAACTGCATCGCCCCCACTGGCAAACTTACAACGCTGGGACTCTTAAAGACAGGGCGCGCTCAAGTGCGCCCCCCATCCCGGCCTCCGTCTCTCAGCCCCCCTCCCAGGGAAGGTCATTGTCCCAGGACAGCCGTGGGCAAACTACGGCCCGCGGGCCGGATCCGGCCCGTTCGGCTGTTCTCTCCGGCCCTCGGAGCCGAAAGAGCGGAGGGTTCTCTTGCTCTCCCCTCCGCTCCTTCACCAGCAGCCCAAGAGGAGAGTGCCGGCGTGGTCAGGTTGCTTTTGTTCCGGGCCCCCGGTCCAGTGTAAGAACCCATGGTGGCCCCCGAGTCAAAAAGTTTGCCCACCCCTGTCCCAGGACCTCACCTGCTGGTCTCAGGAGCAGTCTCCTCAGCTACTTAGACTCTCCTCGCCCTTTTCTTTATCTCAAGGGCCCATGCCCCGCCACGCCCCGCCACGCCCCGCCACGCCCTGCCACGTCCCGGCTTTAGTATCCCCCGCGTCCCGACCCTTCCACCAGGACTTCCAATCAGAACCGAACTCTTCCAAACAGACGAAGCGTGTTTACGCACACAGCCCTCCGAGGAGGACGGATCAGACACAAACCACACTTCCGGGGAGGCCCAGAAGGGTCCCGTGACCCCCCCAGGTCACCAAGGGGAAACCGAGGCCCAGAGAGGCGGGCTCAAGGGGGGCGCACAGCCGGCGGGCTCCAAGGCGTGGCCCCTGGTTCAGCGTGCCAACCCGGGCTCCAACCCAGAGAGACTCGGAGGCAAGGAAACCGCCCAGCTGGTGCACAGAAGATGAGGACAAATTCCAGTGAAACACACACACACACACACACACACACACACACAAACCCACCAGGCCTCTCTCGTCTCCTGTTCCGCATCGCAGTTACCCCTTCTCTGCCCCTGCCCGGCCCCTGGTGCAATGCACGCAGGCCGCTGCCCTGCACTGTAACGCAGCCCCTCCCACGAGAGTCCCTCCTCCGACCTCGTGTGTTCCCGGGACGGAGCGGGGTCCAGCTCTCCCTCAGAGCTTCGTAAATCAACCGCCTTTCCCTCCGAGCCAAAGCGACCATCTGCATAACTGTGCACGCGAGCCGGCCGAACACCGCGCTGCCCTTTCCACTACCGGCCAGGCCTCTCCGCCGAGGCCCGCGGGCAGTCCCCTCGCGGCGTGGCCGCTGCGTGGCCGCTATGTGGCTGCTGCGTGGCCGCCGCGGACCTTGCCGCCCACCAGGCCTGGCTTCGTGAGTGCGGGGACAGTCTTTCGGAGTGTCTGTCTCCGTGGTTGCTTGAATACTCGGCGAGGCTGTACCGAGAACGGAGTGATCAGGAAAACGTGTGATCACCTCAAGAACCACCATCAGGAAAACCAGCAGCAGTGGCACGGAGTGGTGGCAGATGCCGCTTCTGTTTGTACTCAAAACTCCAGCTGACCCGCTCGGCGGGCCCGGAGGGGGGCGGGGGGTGTCAGCATCTGCATCCTTCTGCAGGTGCGCCAACGGAGGCTTGGAGATTAAGGAACACGCCCAAGGTCACAGGGCAGAGGGAGCCCGAGAGGTGGGCTCCACTGTCGGGTGGGTGGGGGTAACATCCGACTGTCCCCTGCCCTCCCCGCCCTGGGCCAGCCTGTGCCCTGCCCCGGGGATGGGGGGGGGGTAGCAGTTCAATCCTGAGCTTGCCCCTGAGCTGCCCCACTCCCCGGGGTGGGAAGGGAACACAAGCAAGGTGGGCCATGAGCAAGTGGGTGGTCCCGGAGCCCCAGTTCCTGTCCGGACACAGCGATGGCGGAGAGTGAGACCAAGACCCAGGCCGCCTGGCCGACCAGCCTGCCCAGAGCACAGGGACCAGAGGGGACAGGGCAGGCCAAAAGCGGATGGAAGGGTCTGGCACGGCTGGGGTGCCGGGCTCAAGGGGAGCCGCTGAAATGGCCCTCCCCCACCCCCAGGGGAGCCGTGCCCCTGCCGTGGGGCCCAGGCTGAGGAAGCCGGCCCCCGGGGCAGAGCCCGGCAGGAAGTGGGGTTTGGCAGGCCGCACAGCTGTTCTCTGGGGTGCGCCCTCCCTCTGGGAAATGGGCCAGCACTCCGGGGCCCTCAGAATGGGCGCTCGCTGCCGAGGCCTGGCTGCCTGGCCAGGGGCGGCATTATTATTAACAACAACAGCCCCCACAATGCGGCCAGCGCCCTGCTCGGCGTTCCGGGCGCACGGCTTCTGGAGGGGGCAGCCCCGTGGCCACCGCACAGACGCGGAGACTGAGGCGCTGAAGGTATCGTCACTCGCCGCCCCGGGCCACACAGCCAGAGGTCGGCAAAGCCACCGGCAAAGCCTCGTCATCTCCCAGACGGCAGTGCCGCCGCCTCCGTCCCGTCCACAGGCTCCTGACGGGAGGGGCCCGTGGACCGCCCTGTGGTCAGCCGCGGCGCCCCAGTGCCCCCGGCCCAGGACGGACGGACACCTCCAACGGGTTTCCAGGCTCCAGCTTCTCCATCCCCAAACGTAATCTGTCCCCCCTCCCCCCGCGGAGACAATGCCGCCCGATCTCCCACCGGAGCCACCGCTCCTGACCGGACTGCCTGCCTGCCCGTGGGGCCGTGTTCCTGAAACCGGGTCTCACTCAACCTCCTCCCTCCCCCAGGAAAAACCCGTGATCGCAGGTCCTGTCCAGCCCCCGCTGGCCCCGGGGCGACCCCCACCCTCTCCCGGGTCATTAGCTCCACCTCCCACCTGGGAGGATGGGCAGGCTCGTGCCCCAGCCCCGCCGCTCATGGGATCCCCGCTCTCCCTCTGGCCCTGGCTCTGGCCCCCACGGGCCCCTGCCCCAGGCCCCTGACAGGAGGCGCCCGGGCCGGCCTCCCTGCTGGCCAGGCTGGGTTTGCTCTCCGGGAGGGAGGAAGGGGAGGGAGGGGAGAGGGAAGGGAGAGGAGGGGAGGGAGGGGGGAGAGGAGAGGAGGGAAGAGAGGGGAGGGAGGAGGGGGGGGAGGGAGGAGGGAATGCTGACGCTGAGCAGGCTCCTGGGGGCCCTGACTGCACTTTGCTCCGCGTCCACCCGGAGCTGGGCTCCGTTCCGGGATCGGGGAGGGATTGTGAAATGTGTGTGTTTTCTAGGCGACCACAGCTCCGCAGCTCCTCAGGGAGGCGTCGCTGGGCTTTTGAAGAAAGATCAGAGGAAAGAGAGAAGGGGGAAGGGAGGGAAGGGAGGAGGGAGAAACGGAGGCAGGGAGAAGGAAGGAAACTGCTAGCCAGGGACAGCCTGGCCCAGGGGGGCTGTGTCCCCGCAGGCCGTCCCCGTGCCCTGACCTCTGACAGCCTGGGGCCCTCTGACCTCTGACGGCCTGGGGCCCTCTGACCTCTGACGGCCTGGGGCCCTCTGACCTCTGACCGCCCGGGGCACGTGGCTGGGGGGGGGGGGGGGAGGCTGTGTGCTCCGGCCTCTCCTCTGGCCCAGAACCGAATGCAGGAAGAGGGAGGGCGGAGGGCAGGGGTCCGGGTAACCGGGGCGGGGAGGCCCCGTGGGTGTGTCAGGGGGGCACGTGGGGGCGTGGAGGGAGGGCAGAGCCAGCGCTTTCATGGGGTGACTCCACGGACGACGACGACGCCGCGGCGACGAGCCACGGAGGCCTGGCGTGGCGGAGGCTGGGCCGGGCACGGCTGGGCCTCCCGGCAGGCACACGGGGGCTGCCCAGCTCCCTCTTGTCCCCCGCGCTCCGGAGGGCGCGGCCTCGACAGTCTGTGGTCTGATGGACTCTCACCCCTCCCTCCCTCCCGCCCCACCCCAGCCGGGGACAGCTCGGGCCGACACCGTGGCTCAGGGCGGGGGCCCGGCCTCTCCCCCGGCCCCAGGGGCGGGTCCGGGCCCTGCGGACGGGTCCCCACACTCAAAGCCGCCCCCCGGGCCGGCCCCTCGCTCCTGCCCGTCTGGAGGCCGGCCCTCACACGCACCCGGTGTGCGGCCCCGTCCTACAGCACACGGAGCGTGCGGGCCTCGCTGCCTCTGCTCCGGCCATCGGGGGCCGGCACAGCGGCCCGAGGCCTCGGCCCAGAGCCCGTTCTCCCCGCCTGGGAGAGCCGCGGCCTCCACCCGGCTTCTCTCTGCCACCTCGCTGCCGCCTCCTCACCGGCTCCTCCGGCTGTGACCTCCCTTCCTCTGCCCCACGCCGGACGCGACGACGGCGCTCCGACGGCACCCGGAGTGCTCCCCGCAAAGGCGCTCCTGCCGCGGCGCCAGCGTTTCCCCAGCAATGGCCCCGAGGCACTGACTCCCCACCCGGGGGTGGGGTCACTGCGTCTCCCAGGAGCCAGAACACCTGCAAACCTCCCTCCTGGCGGGCGGCGGGGAGGAAGCTCATTGTCTCATTGTGGAAAGGGCCTCCCTGGTCCTTCCTCTTGGCGCGGGTGCCCCAGGGCACCCTCCGGGGAGCTGGGTGGGGTGCCCACGTCCCACGTCCCACGGCCACCTTGCTGCGCAGGGCGCTGCCTCCGACCCCCCGGCCAACTCCCAGTCCGGCCTGCACCCCCCCCCCCCCCGAGGGTGCCAAGAAATCAGCGCTTGCCATCAGCCGTGGAAGGCAGGACGTGGGCTTCTGAAAACGCAGCCGGGTGACGGGGGCCCCCGTGGCGGGGAACGGGGGTGGGGGGGGACAGGCTGGGTGCCCAGCCTCGGGGGGGACTCGGGGCCCTGGGGGTGCGCACCCAGGAAACTGCGGGCGGAGGAATCCGGAGCTCCTTCCCACGGGGCTGGCCCAGAGCCTGGGTCCGCCTGCTGCGTGTGCCCAGCGGATAATGTCTGGGCTGGTCTGGGCTGGGCTGGCTCGGGGCTGGCGCCCACAGTGCCCTGTTTCACATCTGCAACTCTGAGGGGGGCTGCCCCGCCCTTCAGGCTCCCCTCCTCCCAACCCCCCACCCCCCGCACCCCCCAACCCCCAGGTCCAGGCACAGGAGGATCCTGGGAGCTGCACGGCGTGGTGGCAAAGGCGCAGCCGGGCACCGTGGGGCCTGCCACTCGGCAGTGTGGTGGCCTCGGGCAGGTGGCCGGGCTCAGGGACGGGGAGAAGGAGCAGCTGGGGGGAGGGTAGCACACGGAGGAGGGTCCGGTGGAGGAAGAGGCGGGGTGACCTCGGCTGAGCCCCTTCACCTGCACCACCGGGAGGCGCCTGGGAAAGAGCCGGCCTGAGGGCCGAGGAGGGTCAGGCGGCAGGCGCCAAGAACCCCGGGAGCTCTCTGCGGTCCTTGTCGCGAGGGTCCAGGGCGGGAGGGAGAGAGGGCAGGCCGGCACAGCCCGGCCACGCCCTGTCGACGCGCTTGTTCTGGGCTCCGGTGGAGCCTTCCAGAACAGAGGTGCGTGTGTGTGAGTGTGGGTGGGTGTGTGTGTGGGTGTGTGGGTGTGTGTGTGTGCACAAGTTTCCTTTTCTTTTCTTGCCACTGAGCCTCTCGTTTCTGAAAGGTAAATGCCCCAAATCAGACGGATTTTCGTCTCTCCTGGGGCGCTGCGTCAGGCTCTCTGAGCGTGACCCGCGCCTCTGGAGCCGGTCCACCCCGGGGCGAGGAGAGCCAGGTTTGCTCTGGTTCCGTGTTTCCCGGTCGGGCTTTTCTCAAGAGCCCTCGGCTGAGTCAACATGCACGGAGGGATTTCAGCCAGATGCGGCTGCTCCTTCGACGTGGACCCAAACGGGTTTCTTTCTTTTCTCTCTCCTTCCTTCTTCCCTCCCTCCCTCCTTCCCTTCCTTCCTACGGGCACCTGGGGGAATTCAGAGAAAGTATTTCCTTATCCACCAAACATGAACCTTCCCAAGGTCCTCTCTCAATTCTGCCAAACAATTTGGAACTAATGTCCTTTTTTTTTTTCCCTCAGCTCCCCAGAACTGCTGTAGGTGAGCTTTACCTCCTATTCTACATGCTCTCCGGGGCTCCAGGGCCAGACCTGGCTAGAGAGCTCTGATGTGTTTGAGAGGAGAAAAAGGTACACACACACACACACACTCACACAGCAACACACACAGAGACACATACACAGCGACACACAGACACACACACACACACACAGTGAGACACACAGAGACACACACACACACACACACACACAGCGACACACAGACACAGACATACACACACAGACACACACAGTGAGACACACAGACACACACACACACACACACACACACACACACACATATCAGAAGGAATGGTTCCAACACTCTCAGATGGTTTGGGAAAGGAAAAAAGCTTTTAACGTGAAAACGCCCAAGCCGGCCTGTCTGAGCAGTGGCTGGGCAGAGGCGAGCCGGCCCCCCACCGGCGCTCTCGGGGACGAACACGAACAGTGCACCGTGGCTCCGGCCTGTTTTCACACGAACCGCCTCACCTCCGCGACAGATGGGGAACCAGGATGCTCACAAGGCAAGCCAGTCCATCCCGGGCCCCGAGCGATGACCTCCGAACCTCGGCAATCCCGAGTGTCATGGGATAACACCTCACCCTCCCGAAGGGAAGCAGCACACACAGGGGTGAGCCCGAGTCTCCGTGGCCACACACACACACACACACACACACACACACACCCAGTGGCACAGGGCTCCGGGGGCAGGCAGGACAGAGCAAGGTGGCGCTCTATCCCCCCGGCTCCTCCCTGCCAGGCTGAGGAGGGGCTGTGCGTCTCTTCCAGGGGCACCGACTGACCGGCTCTCCCGGCTCCCTCGCCCACCCCTGGCTCAGCCTCCTCTGGGGAGGGAGGGGTGGGACCCAGGTTCCTCAGGGCCTCCGGATGTCCCCACAAGCATCGCCTCCGCTGGCAGGTTTCGGGCAGGACTCTGTCTCTCAGTAACCAGGCTGAGCGCTGCGGGGGGATGACTGAGCCGGGTGCCCGGGGAGGGGGGGCACGTGGGTGGGCACAGAGCATCCCTGAGGGTCCTGAGGATGGAGCCGGCGGCAAAAGCAATTGGGGCGCAGGCTGTCCCCACAAAGGAAGGCTTCCCTGGTGGGCAGTTACCTCCTAGGCCGGTCTCTTCCCTGCCATGGTCAACCTTTCCCTTCGCTAGCCCGTCTGTCTTTTTTTTTTTTTTTTTTTAATATATTTTATTGATTTTTCACAGAGAGGAAGAGAGAGGGATAGAGAGTTAGAAACATCGATGAGAGAGAATCATCGATCAGCTGCCTCCTGCACACCCTCTACTGGGGATGTGCCCGCAACCAAGGTACATGCCCCCGACCGGAATCGAACCCGGGACCTTTCAGTCCGGAGGCCGAAGCTCTACCCACTGAGCCAGACCGGTTTCAGCGTGTCTGTCTTTTTGCATCTATGGTAACCCACCCTTGACGTGTCTGGGTAACTTGTAACCTCCCTTTCTCGGGGGCCCCTGGGGCACAGCCGGGTGTGGTGGGCGTGAGGACAGAGACCCCAAACTCCTTCACTATCCTGTTAGGTGTCCCTGCACCCACCTAACTAGGTGCCCACCATTTCCCTTTTCATCCAGTCCCAGGGGGTTCCCACCACGTTGCTTTCTCCCGCCTCCTCACTCTCCGTCACCAACGGATTTCTTGTCACCCACCAATGTCCCTCCTTTGATGGCGATGTATAAACACAGGTGTAACCCGCCATTCTCCGGAGCATTGTCTCAGTCCATTGAGGTTCTGCTCCCCTGCATCTGTCGACAGTTTGGCTCAAGTAAACTCACAAAAATCCTTTACAGGTTTCAATATTTTTTTGTTTTTGTTTTATGTTAACAAGTCTCAAGCCCAAAGTCAGAGAGAGAGAGAGAGAGAGAGAGAGAGAGAGAGAGAGAACGGGAGGCTAGGGGAGCCCGAACTTTACACCCAGGTCTGGGCAGACGCAGGGGCATGGAATGGGGAACCACGGTCCGTCTTTCAGCCAACAAATGCGGGTTTCAGCAAATAGCGGGGCCGTGCCTGGGGTTGGGGGGCCGGGAGAGAAGGTGGGGGGAGGCCCCTGGAGGACCCCGGGCACCCACCCCGCTGCTGGCGCCCCCTATCCTCCACCTCAGCGCCTAGCGCCAGTTCCCCCGGCGGCCAGCAGGGGGCAGTGCACCGTGCCTTTCGGAGCCTCGGGGCTCTCTCCTGCGGCTCTGGGGAAAGGAAACCCCACCAGGAGGTCCTGCCAGCGGCTTCTAGGAATGGGCCCGCTGAGAGCCGCGTGTAGTGGGTGCTCACGGCACGGGAGAAGCCGAAAGGGCTTGCCCAGGCCGATTCGCGCGTGCCCGACAGCTCAGATGGGGCAGAGAAAGGGGTGTCCAGGCCCCCGCCGGCGCCTCCCAACCTGGAGGCCTGGGGGACGGCCTTTGCACCGACTACGTACCACGGCACGCGTCCACGGGCACGGCGGCCCGAAAGCGTGGTAGGCAGTTAGACACGCAGGGGCAGAGCGGGGCGGACGGGTCAGGTACCACGGGGCCACCGGGGCAGAAAGCACCCCCACCCCCACCCCAGGTGCCTAGCGACTGGATGGCAGGGTGAAACCTGACCCCCAGGGCGACCTTTCCCCCCTAGCATATTGCTGGTCATGCCGGGAGATAAGGATGATAACATCGAGGCCGAGATGTTAGCTTTTCGGCTCCAGGCCCAGACAGGCAGCCACCAGCCAGGCCAGCGCCCCGGGGCTGACGTCAGGCGAGAAGCAGCCTGCCCTGGGGGGGGGTGCACAGGGCCACCAGGGGGGACCCAGACCCTGAGCGGACACACCGGACACTGCTGGGCAGTCCGGCCAGGTGGTGGGCAAACTCACTCGCCCGCAGGGCCAGATGTCAACAGCATGACGGCGGGCATTTCTCCGGAGGGTCCCGTTTTTTTAAACTTAAAACTTCTTCTAGCGCCACTTCTTCCACAACGGACTCGCCCGCCGGAGTGGTATCTGGTGGAAGAGCCGCGTGTGGCTCTCGAGCCGCGGGCGCCCTTGGGCCCGCTGCTAAAACCTCCATCCCTGCAGCCCTCAGGACAGAGGACTCTGCTCCCGGGGCGCTCCCTCCTCTGGGTCCCTCTCCCTTCCCGGCCCCGGTCCCGGTCCCCCCACACCCCCAGGCACATGACCACCGGGAGGCCCCCCACTCCCAGACGCCTAGGCCCCTTCCTTGGCCTCTGTACCTTGTATCCTCGGCCCAAAGTACCGCCACCACCTCTGTGATTTCCTAAACAACTGCTCTTAGAATTGGCGCCTTGCCTCTGGATGCTCTCCTAGCCAGACCTCCAGCCCCGAGGCGGCTGAACCCCCGCCCCCCTGGTCAGACACCTGGTCAGACACCTGGGACCTGCCCCTGGGCGCCTACAGAGGTGGAGGAGAATGGGGCAGATAAAGGGCCGGGGGGGGGGGGGGGTCCCCGGAGGTGCAGACCAGAGGAAGAGGTCCCTGCCCCCAGGGTCAGCGCTGTCTCCCTCTGCCGGACGCACAGAGCCCCAGAGCCCCGGGGCCAGCGGCTCCCCCAGCCCAGCCCCAGCCCAGCCCAGCCCCAGCCCAGCCCCAGCCCAGCCCAGCCCCAGCCCCCGCCGCCACTCTGGGCGCACATGTCCGGGCCAGAGCGCCCCCACCAAGCCTGCCGCGCGCGCGGTGGCTCCTGGCAGGGGCTCTCTGGCAGGAAAGGCGGAGGGACCCAAGGGCTCGGGACAAGAAACACCAGAACCGAGGCGACCCACCATCCACCCCTCCCGGGGCCCTGGCGTTGGGCTCAGGCCCGCCGGCGGGGGGACGCGGGTGCCAAGCCGGGCGCAGGCTCAGCCCCCCCTCCACCCCCAGGGCGGCGGCGGCGGCGGCGGCGTTTCCGCTCTCAAGGTCAAGCTCACAGGCGCTCCCAGCCGCCGGGCGCGAGGAGCCGCGAAGTTGCGCCACCGTCCCAGCTCGGAATCTAACTGTAACCCCATCCGGGCGGCCTGCCCCGGGGTCAGGGCTCCCCGCCCCCCGGGGCTGTGCCGGGGGAGCTGCCCGCCCCGCGCGGGCCGCCCGGCGGAGGCGCCAACAAGTGGCTCCCTTCGGTCCGGTCCCGGCGCGGCCGCGGCGGCGCCTAACGGGGCGAGGGCGGCCCGGAGTCTCCGGTGGCGCCGGCGCCGCCCCTGCCCAGCTCGGCTTCGCCCACCCCGGGCTCTCACCGCCCGTCCCCGCCGCCCACGCAGCGTCCAGCTGCCCCCGCACCCCCAGACACCCCGCCCGGGTCCCCCTCCACGAGGGCCGGCCGGGACCCCCGGGTCTGCGCCCGCTCCGGCTCCGGAGGCGGCACCCGGAGACCGTCCCGCGGCGCCGGCCTCCGCGGCCCCGGCTCGCCTGGAACGCGCGCCCGGGGCGAGCGCCCGGCCGGCGGGGAGTCCGCCCACCCGCGCCCCGCTGGCCGCTCGGGGCTCCCCGCGCGGCCGCCGCCGCCAAGGGGAGACTCCAGCCCGGCCCCCCGGGAGGGAGTGTCACCGGGGCCGCCCCAGGGACCGCTGCCCGGGACTGGCACAGGCTCCGCCGCCGGCTCTCCCCGGGAAAAGCTGGAGGTCCCTCGCCCCAGCCTCCTCCCGACCCCCCGATCCCCCGAGCCGGTCCCCCAAGGTCCCGGGGGAGGGCGCGCCGCGGCGCGGGCAGGGGCGCCCGGGGTCTTGGACCCCCACTTCCACTGCCACGGCCTCCGAGGCGCCTCCCCACCACCTGGGTCCCCGGTTCGGGGCGATCCCCCCGGAATACACAGAGCGAGGAACTGCCCGCGCCCCAACTCCGCGGCCGCAGCCCCGCGCCCCGCGCCCCGGGCGCGCGCACTCACCGCGGCTGGGGACGCGCCGGGACTCCCGCGGCTTCGGGGCGCCGGGGGGCGTCGGAGGGGCGTCGGGGACACGCGCCCCGAGCTCTCCCCGCTCACGCCGCCCCTTCCCGGGCCCTCCCCTCCTCCTCCTCCTCCTCCTCCTCCTCCTCCTCCTCCGCTTCCTCCGCCGCCGCCTCCCGCCTCTGGCCTTTGTCTTTGCAAAGTGTCGAAACTGCCTGGCATAGCGGAGCTGCGCCGGCGGCGGAGGGAGGCCGGGGCCGGGAGGCGGGGAGAGGCTGGGAGCGGTCCCGGGAACACCTTCCCCCGGGCGGGGCGGGAGGGGCCGGCCGGCCGGGCGGCGGCCGCGGCGACCCGGAGCCTGGGCGGCCGCGCGGGGCGGGCGCCGGGGCCGCGGGGCCCTCCCCTTCCTCCGCCCCGCGCCGCGGTCCCCTCCTCCCTCCGCGCGCCCCGCGAGGCTCTCCCCGCGCCGGGGCGCCCCGCAGCCCAGTCTGGGGGCGCTCCGCAGCCACGTGGGCCGCCGCCGGCCGAGCCGAGAGGCCGGGCCCGGGAGGGCGCAGCTTAGGCCGCCGCCGCCGCCGGGGGATGGCGAGGTCCGGGCGGCCCCGAGGGGGCGCCTCGCGGGCTCAGCCCGGGGTGGAGGCTGCCTGGGGCGCCCCCTAGGAGGAAGGGCGGCGCCCCGAAGAGCCCCGGTGGGGTGCAGGGCAGCGGCCCGGGGCCCGTCCCCCCCCCCCCTGCTGGCGGCGGTGCAGAGCCGCTGACTCGCTCTAGGAAGTGGGCGACTGGGAGCGGGGCGGAAAGAGGGGAAGGGGAGGGGCGAGGCCGGGCTGGGCCCGGGGCAGGGCCACCCCAGCTGGTCCCGGGTGACCCCCCCCCTGCCTGCCCCTCTGTTCCTCCTCCCAGGTTCGGCCTCCAGCATGGTCCAGGGCAGGGGGACCCCAAGCAGTGGCTGGCCCCCCAGGTGCCTCTGCCAGCCAGGGCCAGGCCCTTTGGGGCAGGTGAGAGGAGGGTGCGCCCTCCCTCCTGTCCAGGGAGGAGAGGAGCCGGGGAAGGCTGGCTGGAGGGCCGGATGCCGGCCGGACGCTGTGTGGGAGGCTAAGTGCCAGGCTCGGGTTTAAGAGGCATTAAAAGCGTCCTGGCTGTGCAGGTCCAGTGCCCTCGCCGGCCTCCGCCTCTTTCGCAACTTTTCTGAGAAATGCTAGAGGACAGAGGTGCCGCCTGGGCTCGGGGTCAGCGAGTTCCTCCAGCTTCCGGCCGAGAGGTCAGGAGGAGAGGTCAAGTGGAGAGGTCAGGTGGAGAGGTCAGGAGGAGAGGTCAGGCTTCTGCAAGAGCCTGGGAGCCCATCAGACACCCCGAGGTGCCCGCCCCGGGAGGCCTTGGGGCCAGGGCGCCGGGCCAGACTCCTTGTCTTTCTCTTTCCACCATCATCTCATCGAGTTTATTTCCATGACGCAAAGTTGGCTCCACAGCCCCAAACTAATCAATGTCAGACAGAGACACAGGGAAGGGTCAAAAATCGCGTGACCATGTTCAATAGATGAAGAAAAGGCACTTGAGAGAGCCCAATACCCGGTTACGACGAGGACTTCGGGAAGAGCCGGGTTAGAGGAGACAGACCTGGCCAGTCACGATAAAGGCCGGACACAAACGCTCACAGCGAACCTCATACTAAGTGGTGAAAAGCTGTATTTCTTGAAATTGAAAATGTTTTTATATTTATATTTTTTTCGGTTACAGTTGGCACTCCATATCACATTAGTTTCAGGTGTACAGCGTAGAAGATAAGGCATTCATATACGTTATAAAGTGATCCCCTGATGATTACAATATTATTGACGACTAGAGGCCTGGTGCATGAAATTCGTGCACCGGGGGAGGGGGTTTGCCCCTCAGCCCAGGCTGCACCCTCTCCAATCTCGTGACAACGTGGGGGCGGCCATCTTGTGATGCGAGGGCACGAGGGCCAATTTGCATATTACCACTTTATTAAATGGGCTATTCCCCATGCTGTACTTTACAGCCCCGTGGCTGTTTTGTCGCTACCCGTTTTTGCTTCTTAAACCCTCCCCCTTTTCCACAGAGCTCCCCGCCCCCTTCCCCGCCGGCCATACAGACCTCTTTGTTCAAACACTGGGGGTCACCTGCCGGGCGTGGGCTAGGGCTGGGTGCGGAATCGCTCAGCTTCCTCGGCTCTGCTGGACCGACCTCAGGCGTGGGCAGGGGCCTGATAACTGTCCATCGTGGAAGGTGTTTGTGATGATTAAGCGACTTCCTATATCTCAGACCCTTAACACGACCTCATGTGTGGTAGTACGTGCTCAGTAAAAGTGAGCGATGCCCACCATGGACCTCTCCGGGGCCAGAGACCCCCCAATCCTGGAGTCGAGGTGCTGGGGGCCACGTCCGGGCCTTGGGGGAGAAACGGAGAGACGCTCAGAGGAGAGCGGGGTGGAGGAGAGGTGGATCTCCAAGGGGCGGGGAGGACAAGAGTCGGGGGCGAGGGGCGAGACCAAACAGTAAAACAAAAAGCATGCGAGTCTAAGCGTTGTTTATGAGTCCTGCCACGTCCCCTGGGGGCGCAGGGCCGGGCCCAGGGTGCTGCCTCCGCGAGTGGGAGACACGCGGGGGGTGTTTAGTGGCCCTGCGGTTTCTGTTTTGATTCCGGGGGGCCGGGTGGGCCTCTGACCTCCCTCGCAGCATTGGGCGGGCTTTGCCCTCTCCAAGCTGCGTTCCCGCAGCTGGCATCCCAGGAATGCGTTCGCGTGGGGGAGGAGGGAGCCGGACATTCACCAGGCGCATCCGCTGCTGCTGCTCCGGCCACGGCGGCCTCTCCCCGCCTCTCCCCGCCTCTCCCCGCCTCTCCCCACCGCGTGGCGCGTGGCGTCCTCGGCGCCGAGTCATCTGGGAATGCAGATGCCCCCTCCCGCCGCCCTCAGGGACCGCTGCCCGCCGCCCTGCCCTGCTGGTGGGCGTGGTGGTCGCATACCTGGCAGCTCTGTGGACAGGGGGTGGGTCTCACTGCCTCCGGGCGTGACAGCTCTGTGGACAGGGGGTGGGCCGAGCTTTGCCTCCGTCTCCCGCCTGCCACAGGGTGGGTGCCCCATCGGACGGCCCGGACAGACTCGCCCAGGAGCGTCCTGGCTGGCGGGGATCAGACAGGCTCACTCCGGGAGAGCAGCTGGGCGGAGGGGGAACGAGGGGGCGCCACAGGAGCAGACGGCTCCTCTGGCAGCGCCCCGGGAGGGTCAGACGGGGCCGGTCGGTCAGTGGCCCCCGATCTGAAGCCAGGGACCAGGCCGCTCCCCCTTCCGCCCGGGGCTCCCCGCGGTGCCCCCGGGTGACTCCCCGGAGAGACGGGGAGCGTCCTGAGATGGAGTGACTCCGCGGTGAGGCGCACCTAAGTCATCACCGGCTCCGTGGCAAGCGCGGGCCTGAGGCGCAGCGTTCCCCAGAACTGGGGTGGGGGGGAAGGGGGGCTCTCTCTCCCACCGCCCTGCGCCCTGCGGCCAGGGTGAGTGTCTCCGGGAGAGCGCCTCTCCCGCCCCCCTCTGGAGCAGGCACAGCTGGCAGCCTGCGCCCCAGGCGGGAGCCCAGGTCTGGGGGCAGGGGGCGGGCGGGGTGCGTTGGGATGTGTGGGTGCGCACTCCTCCCCTCGCCCCCCACGTGTCTCCTGGCAGGCACTGCCGGGGGACGACTGGTGTTAGTCATCCCTTGGGGTGTCTGCACACAGAGTGCCCCCCGGGGGAGCCCCGACATTGACTCAGCGTCCCCCCTTCCCCTCCCCACGCGGCCAGAGCAGCAGCAAGGCTCCGGGTGAGGATGGCCCACCCCTCCCCGGCACCTCGGGGCGGAGAGACCCTGACAGTCCGGTGCCCTCCGGCGATGGCACAGAAAAGCCAGGGCCCTCAGGGTGAGCTCGGGCGGCTGCAGCGGCGCTGGCGTTTTGGACAGTGTTTTCCTCAGGGCCTTGGGGCCAGCTTTCCTTCACTAGAGAGAGGGAACATTCCACGGGTCTGTGCAGACCGAGCTGGACATGGGGAGGGGGCCGCCGGGTCTGGCTTGGCCCTCAGGTGCCCTGCCCCCCCCCCCTCCCAGCTCAGCTCTCCCCCTGCCCCTAGGTTTTCTCGGTTCAGATGGGGGGGGGGGGTCGGTGCCTGTGGCCCCGCCCCCTCCACACCTTGTTGACAATCCCTTCAGCTTCACATACACACACACTCACACACACACTCACACACACTCACACACACCCACACACACAAACACTCACACACACACACACACACACACACACTCTCACACACACTCACACACACTCAAACACACACACACTCACACACTCACACACAGCCCGATCACCCACGGTGGGTTTTAGCTTTTCTAGACCAGGAGTCTGATCGGCAGCCTCTAACCACCCGGCAGCACGGGCCACCTTGGGAGTACAGGGCGCCACGCGGAGACTTCTCACCACGAGGGGTGAAGGCTGTCACCCCGGGGGCCCCCTTCCAGGAGCCCTGAGAGTCCTGGGGGCCTGCGAGGCGGCAGCACCAGACATGCCGTACCACTCCCACGTCCGCGCCAACCGCCTGTGGGTCTTGACCGCCCGGAGGCCGTGGCCCCGGTGTGGCTCCGGAAGGAGCAGATCTGACCTCCGGGGGGACCGATGAGAGCGAGAGAAACATACCTGGGGCTTCCTTAAGGGTAAGCCGGGGACACTTCTCTTTACCCCCGACTGCCGCCGAGCCAGGAAGCGCTCTTCTAACCCCCCCACACCCGCACCCGGGGCCACCCTCCATGTCCTCGCCGGCGATGGCCTGGTTCGGTGTACTCGGTGGTGGGTGTGGTGTTTATTTGTTTTTGTTTTTTGGTGGCACATGGTATTTGCCTTTCTCTGCCTGACTTGCCTGACTGAGCACAGCGCCCTTTCCGCGCCTGCGTGCCGCCGCCAAGGGCGGAGCTTTATCCTTCCCACGGCCGGGGAGAATTCCACGGTGAGCGTGCACCACGTGCTCACCCACCCGCCTCCTGCTGGCTGCCTGGGCCGAGTCCGTGTCCTGGCCGCTGGGAATGATGCCGCTCAGGGGCATGTCTGTCTTATTTTTTTTTAAATATATATTTTATTGATTTTTTACAGAGAGGAAGAGAGAGGGATAGAGAGTTAGAAACATTGATGAGAGGGAATTATCGATCAGCTGCCTCTTGCACGCCCCCTACTGGGGATGTGCCCGCAACCAAGGTACATGCCCTAGACCGGAATCGAACCCGGGACCCTTCAGTCTGCAGGCCGGCGCTCTATCCACTGAGCCCCGCAGAGGCCAGGGCTCAGCAGTGGCTCTGGCTCGGTCACACGGTGCCATGCCCTCCATCTCGGCGGCAGCAGAGACTCTCGCGGGCCGGGCTGCTGGGTCTCGGGACTTGGGGGGACGCAGGAGAGCCACGGGGGACGGGGTGGGCGGGGGCGACCCACCCGCTGTCCACCTGGGGCCGCGGTGGAAAACAAAGGGGACCAGGACGCAGCCCCGAGGACGCGGCGGCTGCCAGGAAATGCTTATGGGATGAATAATTCATTCCTGAACAGGACTCTCTATAGATAAGCCCTGGGTCAGCGGGTTTCGGAGCCTGGCCCCACATCGGAGGGAGGGCGAGCGCTGCGGCTGTGGCTGGTGTTAGGTCAAGGCCAGGGCGGGGGGGGGGGGAGCCCAGAGCCGCAAGCATCTGCAAGGTGGGTGCAAAGACAGCTGGCGCCTTCCTAGACCCCTGGCCCGAGGCCCGAACCCCACACCTCTCTGCCCTCCCCTCCCCAAACAACTGTCCAAAAGAGGTACCTAGGCCACTTTTGGACCAGCGAGTTTCGCCCGGGAGGGCAAGACTAAAACCTCCCCCCTGCCGAAACCGGTCTGGCTCAGTGGATAGAGCGTCAGCCTGCGGACTGAAAGGTCCCGGGTTCAATTCCGGTCAAGGGCATGTACCTCGGTTGCGGGCACATCCTCAGTAGGGGGTGTGCAAGAGGCAGCTGATCGATGATTCTCTCTCATCGATGTTTCTCTCTATCCCTCTCCCTTCCTCTCTGTAAAAATATCAATAAAATATGTATTAAAAAAAATACCCCCCCCTTTTCAATCGCCTGAACTCTGTCTCGCTTCTGCTTCAGTCGCAAACCTCTGGGCTGGGCCTCCGGTTTCTCCCGGAGCCGCACAGGGGAGCCCTCGGCGCCACGAGGGGGACGGCAGGAGGCCTGTTCGGTGTGTGGCTCCTGGAGCCACTCCCTCGAGGTGGGTGGCCTGCGGTGGGGTCCCGGGCGCCCCCGTGGGACGGCCTCCTGCGGAGAGCAGCCCCCGGCTCGGCCCTCAGCCACGAGGCCCAGAGGACCCGAGGGTGCTCTTATCCACCCGTAGTCCCGGCTCCCCGTCCCGGCTCCGCCGCTCGGCCCCACCTGCCACTGGGCAGTTTTCTTCTTTGACACCCGTGTCCCCGTCTGTGTCCCCTGAGGAGGCTGGGTTAGAGCAGCCGTGGGCAAACTACGGCCCGCGGGCCGGATCCGGCCTGTGCGGCTGTTCTATCCGGCCCGCGGAGCCGAAAGAGCGGAGGGCTCTCTTGCTCTCCCCTCCGCTCCTTCCCCAGCAGCCCAAGAGGAGAGTGCCAGCACGGTCAGGTTGCTTTTGTCCCGGCCCTCCGGTCCAGTGTAAGAACCCATGGTGGCCCTCGAGTCAAAAAGTTTGCCCACCCCTGGGTTAGACCGTGCCTTTAGACTGGGCTTGAGGGGACCGGGGATCCACAGTGGGTGCCTACCGGTGCTCACCCACTTAGCCAGCGGGCATCGCGTGCCAGCTCCCTGGGGGGGGGGGGCTGGGCCGGTCCTGGAGATGTTACAAAACCAGTGCTCAGTGGTCCTGATGAAAGGTGCTTCGTGAGGGCAGCACAAGAAGGGACACAAGAGGGCACCCACGTGAAGGGACACGGAGGTGGCCCACGTGGCCGTGGGGGGCTGCCCATGGGCCGGCTGTTCCGGGCATGGGAACCCCCGGCTCAGGGGACCTCTGAGGGTCCTTGCAGCCGGAAACCTTTGGTCCTGAGATTCTCCTCTTCAAAGGTTTTACTTCCGAGTGAGTCAAAGCAGGCGGGACGCAATTCCCTGCACTTGAAACCTGTCCGAGCCCCAAGGCCCACGCTTCACCGTGGAAAGGCCACTGTGGGGCTGAGTCTTTAGGGATGGGAACTGTGCTGTGTCACGGCTGTAGGATATTTAAAACCAGCCTCTGAGCCTGGGAAATGGAGCGAGGGGCGGAGCCACAGCCCTGCCTGCAGGAGGAGGCGGCCAGCAAGGGCGCTGGGGGGAGGGGGGGAGGGGGCGGGGCTCTGGCCTCTCCCACGGGGGTGGGTGCCGGCTCAGCTGTCACATCCGAGGACTGGCACCTTCCGAGTCTCCCCCGTCTCATCTGCAGAATGGGCCCGTGGCACCTGCCTCGCAGCCTCAGTGGAAGGAGGAAGATTTTATGTAAAAAAATGACTCGGTGCCAGATCCTTAGTAAGCATTAAATAAATGATGGCCATCATTAATTTAAGCGTCTTTCTTATGCGCAGCGTGCCTGAAAATGTTTTATAAATGAGGATGGGAAATTACACGCTCTGGGAGCTGCCAAATGCCAGGGCCCCGAGAAGCCAGCGGCTCCTCTCTGGGGAAGGCGGCTGTGATTCCCTCTCCCCTGAACTGCGTGCCCCGTGGCGCTGGCCGCCTCCACATTTTGAATTTGTTCCCCCCACCCCCACCCCCACCCCCAAAAGGAGGGCAGCCTATTTTTATACCAGTTGAAACCAAGCTTACATATCTACATTTGGGATGTGTGTGCCATGCTTTTAGAGAATACAGGTCGCACCCCTCTGGTGGTTGAGAATCAAAAAAGAAGCCCCATATTTGTTGGTGTTGTTGATGTCTCTGTATTTTTTTGTAGTTTAATAGATTACCTCTCCCTGAGACTAAATCTGCAAACATCTTTTACCCCTCCCCCCTTTTTCATTTTAATTGTGGGGTGTTCAGGTTTGTTTGTTTTATTGATTTGAGAGAGAGTGAGAGAGAGGAGGGGAGAGGGAGAGAAATATCCATCAGCTGCCTCCAATGGGATCACACCTACAGCCCGGGCATGTGCCCTGACTGGGACACGAACCAGCAACCTCTCAACCTCTTGGTGCACAGGAGACGCTCAATACACCGAGTCACGCTGGCCAGGGGTCCCCTCTTTTGATAGTGAAAACAGCACCCGGATGCGTGCTTGCTGGAGGGTCTCTGCCCCTCCGTGGTCTGTGCAGCTGCAGGGATGAACGTGGGCACAACGTTTGGCTTCAGCTGATTTACGTCTAAAATGAGGACGAGGATGGCATCGAGCCTCCGGGATCGCTGGGGGGTTAAACGGCCATCACACGGCCGTGCCCGGGGGCGGGGGGGCCCACAGGAACTTAGCTGGGGCTGTGGCTGGCGTGTGTATTGATTGATTGAGCATTTCCGTGTCGACATCTATTTTAAAACTGCAAACTCATAAAGGAGAAATTGATGTTTGCTTCTTGCACTTAACGACCTGTGTTTAATGACTCTGGAGGCAGCTGCATCTGCCTCGGGGCCCTGCTGGAAGCCACGGCCTCCGTGTTAAGAGACGTGACACCTGCTACCAATCTGGGGAGTCGATTAGGTAAAAGCATCGACGTCATCAGGGTGCCGGAGGCCCGAGGCCCGTAGTCAGACCTGGAAGGAGGCAGGACCCCCAGGAGGCGGGGAGATAATGGACTAGGACATATTCAGAATTCCACCCGTGAAATCAGGGGACAGGGTCTGCCCCAGTTCGGGTGAGGGAAAGCCCCACCTACCAGTAGCCAGGTGGGATTTGAGTTCTGCCCGTGACAATCCCCAGGCTGCTGTGGCATTTGACGCCCTGGGACCCAGGCTGTTCCACGGCGGTGCACGCCCCACACCCCCCAGTTTACCTCCTGGTCCAGGCTGGCTGCTCCAGCTCCAGCCATCGCATCTTCATTCCAGGCATTCGGGAGGTCGAGCACGCCCCTGGCCCTCAGGGACATCTCCTGCAGGCGGCCCACGCCACGTCTGCCTCCCTGGCATTCCCAGGCCACGCCCCGCCACCTCGCTGTGAGGGAGGCTGGTACAAGCGGTCTTGAGCCTGCGCACGTGTGCTGAGGGAGGCGGGTGTCCGGGGACAGTTAGCCGCCTGTGCTACAGGGGTCCCGGGGTTAGGTCGCTCCGCTTCGATCAGGGCAGGAGGGCAGAGACGAACCCCACGTGCACAGGCGTGGACTTGGAGATGCTTGTTGCCATAGTAACCGGGGGGGAAAAGACCGAGCCTGCCAAACTGTCGTGAAGGAAAACAATTGTCCTTGTACCTCGGACCCTGTGTCCCGGCCGGAAATCTCCGGTTGATGCGCTCAGATGTTTGGGAGGGCACTTCCTTGTGATGTTAAAAGACAACAATACACGCTCGTTTACTCTCCTTGAGCCAAACGCTTTTCCACCGGGGAAAGCTCGGACATGCCACGTGATGCCACGTGATGGGAAGTGAGTAACCTTGGTGGGGAAGTCAGCACGTGTCTGGTACCTGTAGCGTGTGCTATACACATGAAAGACAAGTTTTCATGCCTGACACGCTACAGGCATGAGCTTGAGAATGTCGGTTTAAAACGTCAGTAAGTAGTTTCGTGTAGACATGTAAATTGTCGCCGGAAAATGTAAACAAAATATTAGAAAGCTTACCGTATTGGACTCTTTGGGAGAAGTGAGAGTCTTTAAGTCCAGTTATGGGTTTAACCATTGCCTCACAACGTGTTCTGAACACTGATGTGCTTGTCACATCAGCTCACTAGTATAGGTTGGGTAAGGGGTTTAATGAATTGTTATCGCTTGTTTGAAGCGACTTAGGTCTTGTCAGATATTGAAAAAGAGACTCCTTGATTGCAATTGTTAAAATACAGCCTGTGTCGAGAGAAACTGGCAAGTTGGATTGAAAGACCTAAAGAAAAAATGGATTTTTAAATGATTTTGTGTCAATACATTTTTTAAGAAATCACCCTTAAGTGGTTTTCCGTGTGTAAAAGCTGGCTGGTCAGAGTAACGCAAGCCGACAGCCACAGCTTTTTCTGCTCTTATTATCGATGATCCCTGTTTGCCCTTCTATGTGAATAAAAGGAGAATTCCTTTTCCCTTGAGGAGTGAAACTGTTTGTGTCTTCATTTGTTGCTCCAGGCTACGTCTGATGGGGAACCCAGTTTGGCCTTTGTTCTGAGAAATGGCTCTCCCTCCTCCCAAGTAGCTTGGGGAGGCCACTGGTCAAGGGACTGCCTCTTCCTCGGTTCTGAGGTGGCAGGTGTCACATGCCAGTCTGGTCACACACGCCGCCTCCCCGCTAGGAGGGAGCTTCATCTCCTTCTCCGGGGGCACCAGCCCCCCCCCCCCATCCCACTTCCTGCTCAGCACCGCAGCAAAAGGGCAGGCTCAGAAACCAGATTTCACGAGCACAAATCCCAGCTCCGCTGCTGCCTCGCTGGGGGACCCTGGGCCCATTCAAACCTGCAGAGGACGTCAAAGGCTCACCCCCCTCCCCGGCCCCCGTGCCATCCTCCTATGGAAGTGAGAAAAGAAACCAGATCTTGTGGGGTTTTTTTTTTTATGTGACCGTTTCTTTAATAAAATATGACGCGTTTTATGCCAACACACAGACAGCAGCTTGCAAAAAAAAACTGCCCGGCCCGCACGGCTCAGTGGTGGAGCGTCAACCTATGAACCAGGAGGTCACGGTTTGATTCCTGGTCGGGGCTCGTGCCTGGGTTGTGGGCTCGATCCCCTCTCCCTTCCTCTCTGAAATCAACAAAAGCATATTTTAAAAAACACCCATCCGCCTGCTTCCACATCTCTCTGTGTGGCCAGTGCACGCGCACGCTCCCCCTCCGCCTCGCCCTCCCGCCCTCCCGCCCGCCGGCCACCCTAATTAATAATAATGAGGGTGAAATTACTTTCTCAGAGAATCCCACTGCGCAGAGGCTGAGGGGAGGCTTGTGTTACTGCTTGAGCAGAGAGGAGAATTCCGAAGGAGCCGGGGAGAGGGGAGGGGAGAGGCAGGCAGGGTGGAGGGGGGAGACCACATTGGTGGGGTCAGGTTGCTGAGCTGGTCACCTGTGGTGTTGTTATGCTCCTGGCACTCATAGGGCCTACTGCACGGGGGGAGGGGGGGGGAGGGACAGCTGGGGAGGGCCGGAGGGAGAAAAGCATGATCAGTGGCTCCCCCTCCTGTCAGTCAAAGGTTTGGTCAGTGGGGGCGGGGGGGAGGCAAGGGGAAGGGGGGAAACCTCTGTTCTGGGGCCCCCCACGCAGAGAGAGGCCTCGAGAGGGTTGTCCTGGTGGGGAGGCCTGCAGGGTTGGGGTGGAAACAGCTCTGGGGCAGAGAGGGGGTGCTGTGAGGAGCGGGGCAGGGCCTGCCTCACCTGCGGGGGGCGCTGTGGAACCCTCCGGTCCTGCACATCTGGCCACAGCCCCCGCGGCTGGGTTTTCCTCAGTCCCAGCGTGCCCTCGGCTGCGGTCTCTGCGATTTGTGGCTGTCCTCTTCACTTCCAGCACTTGTCCATCCATTGAAGGGACATCGTGAGGATTGGATAAACCAGTCAGCAGGAAAGGGGCGCTTCCAGGCTCACTGGTGGGTAGGTGGGAGGCCCAGAGGCTCGGGGATGCTCTCCGAGCCGCGCCCCGGGGGAGGACGTCCCCATGCCAGCCGTGGGCAGGAACCCCAGCACGAACGTCCCCTGGGCGGTGGGCCACTGCCCCCCACCGAGGCCACGCGGGGGGAACGTATGCTCACGGCGGATCCAGAAAGTGAGTTCTCCTGTTTCCCTAATGTCCCCCCCCCCATTTTTTTTTTTTTTTTTTTTTTTTTACAAAAAGTTTATCAGTGATGCCGCTGGCAGAAGGCGGCGGCAGCGGCTGAGAAGCTCTCTCTGTGCCTTGCTGGGGCTCAGGCTGTGAGGCAGGGAAGGCTTTGATAATTTTGATAAAACGCGAGGCAAGACAATGATCACGTACGAAGCTCCTCTGGTACCAGGGACCGTGCCGGGTGCTGTACACCCGTTAGAATACTGTGAACACATATTGTGAACACATATTGTGAACACGTATTGTGACCGTATACTATGCCCTTGCTGATCGGCACACAGAGGCTCAGAGAGGAAGTGGTGTCAGGGCCATGGGACTAGAACAGGGGTGAGCAAACTTTTTGACTCGGGGGGCCACCATGGGTTCTTACACTGGACCGGAGGGCCGGAACAAAAGCAGCCTGACCACGCTGGCACTCTCCTCTTGGGCTGCTGGTGAAGGAGCGGAGGGGAGAGCAAGAGAACCCTCCGCTCTTTCGGCTCCGCGGGCCGGAGAGAACAGCCGAACGGGCCGGATCCGGCCCGAGGGCCATAGTTTGCCCACAGCTGGACCAGAAGGTGGCAGGTGAGGGTCCAGACGCCGCTCAGCGGGGTGCCACGGCCTCACGCAATCCTCCCGGCAGCCCCAGGAGAGAGGAACCGGTGCGCCTCTCTCCACCTGACAACCGGGAAAGTGAGGCGCTGAGCAGGCCAGTGACTAGCCCCCCGTCACACAGCGGGGGGGGGGGGGGGCTGGGAAGGCCTGTCGGGCCCCCGGCTCGGGAGTTCCCACCCCAGGCCCTGTACCTGCGGATGCTTGAGCCTCCTCTGGCCCCTCGTGTGGCCCCCAGACATCCGGGCTGCTGTCTTGTCTGCCGGCTCAGCTACCCAGCTGCCTGTCCCCTCCCCACCGCAGCCTCCCCACCCCCCGCCTTCCGTGACCCTGGACTGCTAACTCTGAATGCTATTCCCCGACCCCAGAACTGGGGGTGGGGGGTGGGGGTGGGTCCTGGCTTCTTCCTTCCACGGGGGACTGGACATTTGGAAATCAGCCGCAGGAGCGGCGGGCCGGGGGTCGGGAGGGGCCCGCCACTGCCCACCGAGCCGCTGGTCACCGCGTAGTCCCGGCGCCCGCGTGTCTAATTGGCATTAGGACGCGTCTCCGGGGAGAGCGAAGCCCCGAACACTTAATGGCGGTAACGATCCCGGGGAAAGCAATGAGCTGGAAAAAAGCCTGCCGCTTCAAAAAAAAAGAATATGATTTTCCTCACACGGTCCGGTCGATTAGACACGAATGGGAAAGCGCTCACAGTTAACGCACAGCTCGTACGGGCCAGCCGGGTCGCCCCCATCCCTCGCAAATCCGTTTTCTCCAAACAGGGTGAGATCGCCCCCACTGTGAACAGGGGGCGGCTGGCGCTCCAGATTTGTCGGAGCCGGGCCCTGGGCCACGCAGCTGTCAAGCAGGCCCGCCTGACTCCACGGCAAAGGCTCCTCCCGGGTCCCGGGCCTGACACCGGCCGGAGGTCACGGTCACGGTCACGTGGCAGGGGGCCGGAGTGTGGGCTGGGCCGCGGTGGACATTCAGGTTGGCCACCAGAGGGAACGTCCTGGCCCCGCAGCGGCGGGGCGGGCGGACAGATGGCTTTCACTTACTGTTTCGGTGATGACGGCGTCACCCCCTTGGGGCTCCCCCCACGTCCTCGGAGGCAGCCCCGTTTCTCAGAGCAGGACGCCGAGGGCGGGGGAGGTGGCCACGCGCACACTCGCACAGCCCCTCCACGCACACACAGCCGTGGTTCAGACAGACACACGTCTCTCTCCCCCCGGCACCCGCCCACGCCACCTCCCAAGGGTGGCCCCTGGCCCGGTGCCCCAGGGCCGGCCAGCAGAAGGGGGCTGGCTCCTGGCCGCGTGGGAGGCAGGGGGCGGGGGCAGGACCCGCCGGAGTAACCCCGCCTGGTGGCCCCAGAACGCGCCTGGCTTTCTCGCCTTCTGAGGGGAACCCCTCGAGGAGGGCCGTGGTGGGCTTGTCATGGATGCGGCGTCCAGATCCAGGAGGAGGGGCAAAGTCGGAGCGTGTGGAAAAGCCGGTTACACACCCTCACAGGCACGGCTCTTTCCCAGGGGAGGGTAAAGCCAGTCCTATCGGTGCTGCCGAGCTGGGGCGCAGTGAGGGGAACCCGCGGGAACTGGTGGACGCCAGAGGGGAATTACTGGGAAGAGGCTGGAGCCACGAATACGCGGGGGCCTCAGAATGTTGGGAGCGGGAGCCCCGAGGTCAGGAGGGCCCTCCCGCTGCCCCTGGCTCTGCTTCTCTCTGGAAAACAGGTCCCCCTCCGCCGTCCGCCCTCCGCGCCCACACCGTCCGCCCAGCCCCGGAGGGAGGCGGCCGCTTCCTCCCCACACGTGCGGGAAGGCTTTGAGTTGGCGCTTTATTCCATGGCCACGTGCAAGCCAGCTACCAGAGCCCGGGGCGTGGCTCGTGGCACACGCATGGCAGCGCCTCTCGTGTTGCTGGGGTGGGGGGCAGGAGACGAGGAGATTCTGTAAGAAGAGCTGGGGAAAGGGCAACCACCCCATAAGCACGTGGGCACCCCAGAAGAGATGGACAACACCGGAAGCCCTGGCCACAAGAGTGGAGACCCTCAGGGAGCCTGCCTCCCAGAGGGACCCGGCTGGAATGTCCACGCAAACCCCTTACCTACCGTCTTTTCCCCATGCCACAAGGTGGACACCCTATCCCATAGGCCCGCGGTCGGCAAACTGCGGCTCGCGAGCCACCTGCGGCTCTTCGGCCCCTTGGGTGTGGCGCTTCCACAAAACACCACGGCCTGGGTGAGTCTGTGTTGAAGAAGTGGCGTCAGAAGAGGTTTTAAGTTTTAAAAATGTGGCTCTCCAAAGACATTTCAATCGTTGTGCTGTTGCTATTTGGCTCTGCGGACGAATGAGTTTGCCGACCACTGCCCTAGGCCACGTGCAAGCACAGCCAGCAGAGACCAGCTCCAGGCCCGAGGCCAGAGATGACAGGAGGGGGGGGCTCACCCTCACACCACAGTCAGCCCTTTTCCTCGTGGAAAACCACGCCCGACCGATCCCCACAGCTTAGGACGGTGGGTACCAGTTTGGAAGTGTGCCGGGCGCATCCTGAGAGGAAGGGGTGTCTCCAACGCTCTCCACTCAACACGTGACACCCCCTCGCCACACCTACTCTGCTGCCTCTTGAATAAAACCCAAGCTCCTGGACTCCGTGGACGTGGCCCTCTGGCGCCAGGCCCTCGACCTCCTGTCCTGCTTCCCTCCGAAACGCGCCCCGAGTCACCTGACTCCAGCGTGTCCGCCGGTTCACTGATTTCCTGACTCCGCCGTTACACATTCACTGGGCCAGACCCTGGAGAGACTGGTGAGTGAGCCCTCTGGTTGTCGGGGGACCTCAGGGCCTGGGGGGGGGGGGGGGAATGAGGAGCCGGGGACCTTCTGTGGCGTGGTTCTCTGCCTTCCTAACGCCGAGACCCTTCAACACAGCTCCGCCTGTGGGGGTGGCCCCCGACCGTAACATTATTCCCGTCGCTACCTCATCACGGTCATTTTGCTATTGCTATGAATCATAATGTAAATATCTGTGTTCTCTGATAGTCTTAGGCCAGTGGTCAGCAAACTGCGGCTCTGTGGACTAATGAGTTTGCCAACCACTGGGATAGGGGCTTAATCACAAGGAACCACAACAGCCTGTAATTCTTGGAATCAAGAGTCTAAGTCAGCCGTGGGCAAACTACGGCCCGAGGGCCGGATCCGGCCCGTTCGGCTGTTCTCTCCGGCCCTCGGAGCCGAAAGAGCGGAGGGTTCTCTTGCTCTCCCCTCCGCTCCTTCACCAGCAGCCCAAGAGGAGAGTGCCAGCATGGTCAGGTTGCTTTTGTTCCGGCCCTCCGGTTCGGTTTAAGAACCCATGGTGGCCCTCGAGTCAAAAAGTTTGCCCACCCCTGGTCTAGGCCAGTGGTTGGCAAACTCATTAGTCAACAGAACGGCAAACCGTGGCTCTCGAGCTGCAGTTTGCCGACCACTGGCCTAAGACCATGGGAAAACAGATATTTACATTACGATTCATAACAGTAGAAAAATTGCAGTGATGAAGTAGCAACAATAATAGTTTTATGGTTGGGGTCACCACCACAGGAGGAGCTGTGTGAAAGGGCCGCGGCGTTAGGAAGGTGAGAGCCGCTGCTCTGCGGGGCGGTGCATGCCACGTTACCGGGAAGCCAGCCAGCATGCAGCATCTTAGTGGCAGAGTCTGCCCGGGGCCGCGGTGGGCAGGGCACGTGGCAACTCGGTTTGGCTCCCAGAGCCCAGGGCCGGCGAATCCCAGGCGACGCCTGTTCCAGCTTCTCCCGGACTCGCCCCCTAAGCTCTGTGCCACCTCCACGCGGCTGCCTTGGCTCACCCCTTCTTCAGCTCCCCGGTTCCCAAGAGAGGGGGCGCCACGGAGACAGGAGCCGGTGCCTCTGCCTCGGGCCGTCCCAGCCCCCGCCTTCCTGTGCCGGCGGGTGCCTCCCGCGGGGATGGATGGCCGGCACGCCCCCTCTGCGCATCCCCGGCCCACCCGCTCCGTCTCCATGGCCACCAGCAGCGCTGCGTGCACCAGCCCGGCCTGCCTGCCGGCCTGCCACGCGCCCGGGCCTCTGTGCCGCTGTCAGAATTGACATTTCACTTCCCGGCTGTCGACGCGCCTTCTGTTCTTGCCTCGCGTGTAATTGCCCGGGGGGCTGGGAGGGGGATCGGTGGAATCTCTTTTCTTGGGGGTGCACTGCTTACCTGGTAATGGGACCACGCTAGGAAAGAGCGCTGAGTCCGTGGGATTCATTACGGAGACACGCAAGGCCCCTGCGGGGGTCCGCGCCCAGGGCGTCCTGGCTGCAGAGAGAGGAGGCGCCGGGGGCTGGGTGAGCAGCTGGGGGGCAGGCAGGTCCCCGCTCCCGGCGGCACGTGGGCGTGTGTGAGCTCCTCTGTGTGTCCACGCGTGCGTGTGCGGGTGTGTTTGCGGACACCTGTGGGCCTGAGGCCGTGTTGGCAGCGTGAAGGTGAGTGTGCGCGCCCCACACTCCCGGGAAGGCAGGAATTCACCCCCGCACACGCCGCTCTGGACTCTGACCCCGTGCCGGGCTCTGAGCTGGCACTGGGCGAGTGACCACGAAAGAAGGAGATTTCCACCCTCAAGCGGCACGGACACGCAGGAGGGGGTTGATCCCGCCTCGCGTGATTGACACCTGGGGCCCGCGCAGTCTCTGCTGGGGGCAGGCGTCTGGGACACGGTCAGGCGTCGGGCAGCAGCTCAGCCTCCCCCTCGAGACGAGGGGAGCAACGCCCACTCCAGCGCTGATCGACACTGTCCCCCGGGGAAGATCCTTAGTGGCACGGGCCAAGTCCCTCTGACCATCCAAGTGACGCGCTCACAGGTTCAGAGGATGAGAAGGCGGCCGGGGTGGGGGAGTCTGACCAGGACGCCCAGGACGGTCATTTCCAGAGCCCGGGGCAGAGGTGGGACCACGCAGCCAGTTCTGGAGAACCTGGCCCCGATTTGTGTTTTATATATGTACATGTAAATCTATTTATATATTGACTTCAGAGAGGAAGGGAGACGAAGAGCGAGGTAGAAGCAGCACTGATGAGAATCACTGACCGGCTGCCTCCTGCCCGCCCCCTCCTGGGGATGGACCCGCAACCGGGGCCTGTGCCCTGACCTGGAATCGAAACCGTGACCCCTGGTTCTCAGGACGATCTCAGCCGCCGAGCCGTTCTGCTGGGCTCCTGTCCCACGCGGAAAGCTCAGAGGTCCCGACCTCTGCTCTCCGTCCGGGCCTCCTGTCTCCGGGGCTGGGTCCCCGATGCCACCCTCCTGGGTGGGGCTCGCCCTGGCCATGCCCACGCTGGGGGACCAGCCCTCTGAGAACTCTCAGTGGAACCTTGAGACCGGCTCCTCTCGTTCTCGACCCCCCTACCCCATGCATCCCCCACGTGTTCGTGTATCCACGTGTCTTTTCAATGATTGTCCATGAGCGTACCTGTCCCAGCCACCACGGTAGGGCCCGGGACACACCGTGAGCACAGCCGGGACCCCTCCCTGCAACCCCCCCCCCCCAACCTCCAGACGCTTCCCCGGGAGTTTCTGTGGCGGAAAACACCGCGGTCTTTTCCTGACCCCGGAGAGCGGTCACACGCTCCCTGGCCAGGCGCAGACGGTGGTGACAGAGCACGGGGCTGCACGGGGCCGAACCCTGAGCCCGGCGACCCGGACTTTCCGTTGACCGATGGGGCTGTCACAGTGCGGGGAGGGGGTGCGGGGAGAGGAAGTAACTCCCCTCCACCCTCCCATCTCCTAGCGTTCCGGCTGAACTTCTCTTTCATGTCAGGAAGGAATGCTTGCTTAGAAAGTCGCAGGCGGAGGCTCCAGGTCAGTTCCTCCTCTGAGGCCTCGTGAAGGGGTCTTGCTGGCAGCCCACCTCCTGGTGCCCACGGCCTGGGTACAAGGAGGGGGCATGCCTTCGCCCGGCTGTTCCCGGCCACAGGGGAGCCCCCGTCCCCGAGGGGTGAGGATTATGCCAGCTGACCTCCTGGGAGATTAATTGGGCCTCGCCGGAGAGACTTTGAAGTCCTGGGAGGCTCAGGAATCCAACCTAATTTAATCCAAGCCACGGGAGACAGCTTAACTGGAGAAAATGACCCGTTTTATCACGTTTGCGCTGACGGGGATCCCATGAGAGTGTGGGGCCCAAGACACACCGGGCGGCCGAGGCTGAGGAGGTGCGCTCTGAGTGAGGAGGAGGCGAGGGTGTGGCGCCTCCCAGGGGAGGTGGGCATTCCGGGGCAAGCACAGGGCACAGGGATTCTCGCTGGCCACCCAGAAACAATGGGGCGCAGGGGGGCGTCCGGCAGGCAGCCCGTGCGGGCTCCTCCCGCCTGCTCTCCCCCCCCCCTCCCCCGGCTCCCAGTGGGCCGAGCACGGCTCCCGGAAGCAGGCTCCCAGCTAACTCCAGCAGGCGGGAAGGGTGGGGCCAGCGGTTCTCGCTTAGTCTTTTGTTTTTTAAAAATAACCAGCTTCCTATAATCAATGTCCCCCCAAAGGCATGTTTTGGTGTGGCCAAACGTGCTTCCCCTTAATACATCAATTAAAATAATCAAACAGCCGAAACCGGTGTGGCTCAGTGGATAGAGCATCAGCCTGCGGACTGAGAGGTCCCGGGTTCAATTCCAGCCAAGGGCATGTACCTTGGTTGCGGGCACATCCCCAGTAGGAGGTGTGCAGGAGGCAGCTGGTCGATGTTTCTCTCTCACCGATGTTTCTAACTCTCTGTCCCTCTACCTTCCTCTCTGTGAAAAATCAATAAAAATATATTTAAAAAATAAAAATAAATAAAACAAAATAATCAAACAAAAATAATCTTAAATACACACACACACACACACACAAACACACATATCTATAACTAAAAAAATAAATATTTAAAATGCATGTACCTATAGTAATAAAATATTAACAAGATAATAAAGACCAGGCCACCAGATACCAAAATGTCAATAACGTTTATCGTACCTGAAAACAGTAAAAAGTGGATCAGGCCACTAGCAGCCACTTAGCGCCCGGAGGAAGGAGAGGGAAGGCGGGTCTATAAAATGGGGTCTGTAATCAAGCCACTGAGATCCCTCCCCTGACAGAGGCTGAGGCCTGAGGAAAGGACCCTCCTCATTCTCACCAGCCTGGGGCACTTCGCCTTCGGAGCGTCCCAGCCCCGCAGCCACGCCGGGAGGAGCCTCCGGCCCCCGAGGAGCCCCACTCCCTCCTGAAGGGCTCAGGACGGAGACCCCCCCGGCGTCCCTTATCCAGCCCGCCTGGCACCTGACTGACTGGCAGCCCTCCTGGACCAGTCGCAGGGCTGGCAGGGCAGGGCTGGTGGCTCTCGGGGATGTCCCTTCCGCTCCCAGAACCCCTCACGCTGCCTTCTTCCTCGCAGCGTGGGGGAGCCGTGGCCGCGCCTCCGAGGCGTGTTTCTGGCCAGGCCTCGGCTCCGTCTGCGTTCCTGTGCGCTGGGAACCGTTCCAGAGCCCGCGGCTCCGGCCTGGAGGGGCGGTGTGTGAATGTGTTTTGTAGTAATTAGCACTCTACACAGACTATTTTCAGCTCTCCGCCCTCTGGCAGGACTGCAGGCTGCCTGCGTTCGGCGTGTGCAGTGACTGGCTTTGGCCAATACCGGGAGCGGAGGTGACGATGGTGAGACGGTGCGTTCAGCTGTCATTCCAACCACACGTGGGCTCGGGGCAGGTTAGTCAGAGGCACTGGTCGCGGCATCAAAGGAGTCCACAGAGCGATTTCCCCGCCTGTGTGCCGGAGAGACGGTTTCAGCTCCGCTCCCTCCTCTGCTGAAGCACAAAGCCCACAGGCGTCGCATGAGAACACGGCCCATGCCCAGCCTGGCCACCGAAGGGCGCACAATTACACTTTTGGTGAAGAAAACAGAGCAGGCCCTGAATGGATGTGTGTGTCTGTGTGTGTGTGTGTGTGTGTGTGTGTGTGTTGGGGGGGGGAGCAGCTCTGGACCAGTTTCCCACTAAGTAAAAGACAGTCTGCCAGCTGGTGCCTCGGTTTCCCCATCTCAAACAAGCATGACCATTGCAGCCGCAAACACGGCGACCACCCCAGGGCAAACGTCCAATTTCTGAGTTAAATAGCTGTTACCCTTCCTGGACTGCTTGTTGCAAAAGCAGAGGTGAGTGCACAGCCACAGTCCTCAATAATAAAAGAGATATGCAAATTGACCGTGCCTCCCCCTACACCCACCGGCCAATCAAGAGCAAGTATGCAAATTAACCCGACCAAGATGGCATTTAATTTGCATATCCTGGTGCAGAGGGAAGACCGAAGACAGCGTAGGAGGAAGCCAAGTGCTACAGAAGGGAGCCAAGCTGCGGAAAATCAATTACATGGGATTCAACCCTGTCTCTGGCAGCTCAGACCCACTGATTGTCCCGTTACAGCTGGAACTGTGAAAATCCACAAGCATGTGGGCAGATGCTAGGAAGGATCTGCACAAAGAAACTCATTAGGTAAAAGGCACACAAGCACGCTCTGATTGCAAGTGTCCCAACAAATCTTCCAGCTACGACAAACAGAGACCTCGGCGTTGCTCGACTTTCCGTGCTGTGGAACGAATGAACACGGGCCCCATGCACGCTTCCGCTCCCTGCAAATATTTCCCCAGCCTCCTCTTCCTCCGCGTGCCCCTCAGCGCTCCTAACTAAAGCGATCGCAGCCCAGCCAACCGTTTCTAAAGGAAGAGAGACAGGCGTGCAGGGCTTCGGGAGGAGGAAAGGAGGGGAGGTGGGGGAAGAAGGAGTGTCTCCTTTTCATCTTTCTGAGCTCGTTAGCGGCTCGGAGCCGAGAGATGGAAGCCCGAGGGGACACACGTGGAGGTGAATCTATTGCCTTGCCGGGCGCTCTAACGAGCGCATTGATCAGAAAGAGACGCGAGGAAGCAGAGTCCGGCGACACCGCGATGGATGTAAATTTAGCCCTGACTGGAGAGCCCGCAGAACCCGCCGCTCCCCACCGCTGACAGCGTCGGGAGAGGAGAGAAAAGCAATTTCCGTCCTCAGCCTGGATTCTCTTCGCGCTGCTGGCAGTTTCGAAGGAGGAGGAGTTATGACTATTTTACCTCCCAGAGCAACGGGATCTCGTCAGCGATTCCTCCCCTGGAAGCCACAACCAGGCGCGAGTCTACTCCTCTGCATTCGAAATCCATCCGTTCCAACCCTGGAAGGACGCTCACAGACCACCAGGGTTGTCCGGAGCGGGCAGGCCGCCTCCTCGGGCAGTGAGCGCCCCGTCGCCAGGAGAGTGCAAGTGGGAGCACGCGGCTCGGTGGACAAGATGCTTCTGAGGGGCTCAGGCATGGGAAAAAGAGGCCCCGGGAGACGTGGAGGGCTCGAGACCGGGTCCCCTTTCCCATTCTAACGTTGACCCTCTGTCCCTCTGGAAAGCCAGCCGGTGGGACGAGAGGATCACCGGGTTTGGGAACCAGACACGGGGAGTTTGGGGTTCGGGCTTCACTAGTTACTACCCTGTTTCCCCGAAAATAAGACAGTGTCTTATATTAATTTTTGCTCCCAAAGATGCGCTAGGTCTTATTTTCAGGGGGTGTCTTATTTTTCCATGAAGAAGAATACGGTACATGTTTATTGTTAAGTGAAAATAAAGGAAATTTATTACCTGTCTACAGTACGGTAGTACAGTAGTTGTCAACACAAACCAGACAAACTGTGAATCCTACGGTATCAAGAATTGACTCATTTATTCAATGACAATCATGCCATCATCTTCTGGAACATCGTCATAACAATCCAATTCCTGAATTTCCTGGTGAATTTCTTGTGACTCCATTTCTTTCAGAATCAGTGGGCCAAATCTCTCATGTTTAGCAATAGCACTGTCTTTAAATGAGTACTTCTTGTCAAGGTAGCCTGCTCGCAGTGCATTTGCAATGCAACTGTCAGTGATTTTCTCCCATGAATTCTTCACCCAAGTTACAACTTCCTGTAGTTTAGGTTTCCCAAAGTTTCCACGCTGATTTCTCTCCATTCACACAGCAGTGACGTCAGGACTCTGCGTAACGTCACTGGCTGCTAGATGCCAGTCGGTGCGGCCCTAGCGACCAGTTTACGGTAAATTAATTTTCATTCTGAGACAGAGCCTGGGGGCCTTATTTTCGGGGAGGGGGATGCCTTATATTTCACTCAGAAGGAAACCTGTGAGTAGGTCTTATTTTCGGAGGATGTCTTATTTTCGGGGAAACACAGTATGTGACAGGAGCCAGCTTCCTGTCCTGGTCTGTAGTCATCAAAGGGAGACCAGACTGTCACCTGCTCACGGGGTGGGGGTCACATTAGAAGATGCAGGAAGGGAAAGTGGCCTCCCCGTGGCCCGTGTGACGTGGTCTCGATAAATCCCCTCATGGGTTTGATTGTTCGGTGGCTGTTGTTTGACTCAGCTGCTCCACACGGACCCCTTCTCGGGAGCTTGGCGCCTTCCCCCTCGGTTCTCACCCTCCTGCCACGGGGTGAGCTGTGCCCCCCAAAAGGGCCGTGTGGAGCTCCAAGCTCCAGGCCCCCGGGACGTGACTGCGAGCAGGGCCTTTAAAGAGATAACGCAGGCAGGACGAAGGCCGGCGGCCGAGACCGAACCCAGCCTGCGGGGGTCCGTGCGGGAAGAGGAGCCTGGGACACAGGCACCCACGGAGGGAAGGCGGCGGGAGGACGCGGGGAGGAGATGGTGGCCGTCCGGACGCCAAGGAGGGAGGCCCCAGGGGAAACCAGGCCTGCCGACTCCCTGACCCCAGACGTCTTACCTCTCACCGTGAGAAAATGCCCCCTTTGTGGCGCTGGGTCATGGCAGCCCTGGTGAGCTCACATCCTCCTCCACCGCCTGGGAGGTGTGGGCCGGGAGCCTCACTGCCCAGAAGAAGACACTGAGGTTCTGAGCGGACCAGTGACTCTTCAAGGCCCCCCTGGCTCCCTCCAGGAACTGTTGTTTGCAGCGAATGCCACACTCTGAGGGTGACCATCGCACAGTAAACAAAGGGGCAGCCCCCCTGGTGGCAGAGCAGGGACCCAAAATCTCCCCCCTCCCACCATCGGCCCCTCCTCCACCCCAGGATTCCTCGCTCCCCGCTTCCCCCTCATGATGAGGCTACAGACCCTTTCTCTCTCTCTCCATCCTCCCCCTCCAGACACTGGCACCCCGTAGCCTCGGCGATTCCGGCAGCCGCTCCGCAGAAGTGTTTTCGACACAAACCATAGTCCCCGTTTTTTGCCTTTGCGGGCGGGAGCCAGCCGCACCATCCTGCCGACACCGGCGGCTCCTTTTGATCATCGCCTTAGAGCTGCCCCCCCCCCCCCCCCGTGTGTGCCGGGGAAACCGAACTCTATTTTTACGGCCTTTCATCTCTCTCTGAACAGCCTCCGGCTTAGCACTCCCGGCCCCAGACCCGCAGAGCGCAGCGAGGGAGCGGCGAGGACACGCGTGGCCGGTCTTACCCAGGCCGGGCCCTCAGCCCGTCCAATGCCCTCCTCCGGCTCCCCGGCTCCGGTCTCCCTGGGAGCCGGCTTCTCCCACCTCCTCACTGCAGGCTCTGCACAGGGCGCAGTCAGAGTTACTAAAGGGCCGGCCTTTCTGAACCGAGCCATGCCACTGGGAGGTCATCACAACAGTGACCCCTCCGCGTGGCTGCCGGAGCGGTCGGCCGCCCGGACAGCCCGAGGCCAGCGCCCGCACGCTGCTCCTGCCTGTCCCTGCCCTCAGAGCCTGGCACGGCTGCTGGCATTTACGTTCCGCCGAACGCAGCTAGCACCGCGGAGGGAGGGCTGGCATGAAGCACGCTACTGTGTTCCCTTCCGGGTCTTCCTTTGGGTCTCCGCAGGGGGTTCCTTTGTCCGGTTAGAAGCTCACGGTGGGGCCACGGGCTCAGGTCGCCTGCCCTCTGCGGGTCCAGACCAAGGGACTGGGCCCACGAGAACGACAGCCACACTGGGAGCGGCTCCGTTTCACTCACACACGAGCCACGCGGGCACCGTGTGTCCTTGACGGGGCCGGGGCCCTGGGGCGCCGAGCTGGAGAAGGAGGCGAAGGGTTGGGTGCCCTGTGGGTGCTCCGACGTCCCCCGTACGCGTCGGCCAGGCCCCGGGGAGGGGCCGAGACCACCCACACCAGCGGCCGAGTGGGTGAAGGTCTGTCCGCCGAGACCCGTGGCTGCTGAGGGGGGGGAAGGCGAAGGAGAGAGAAGCCCGGGTGTGGGGCCCGGCCGGCTGGAGTCCCGGCCATCCCCTAGGCCCGTGGTCGGCAAACTGCGGCTCTCGAGCCACATGCGATGGCTCTTTGGCCCCTGGAGCGTGGCTCTCCCACAAAACACCACGGGCTGGGCGAGTCTATGTTGAAGAAGGGGCGTGAGAAGGAGTTTAAGTTTAAAAAATGTGGCTCTCCGAAGGAATTTCAATCGTTGTGCTGCTGATATTTGGCTCTGCTGACTAAGGAGTTGGCCCCCCATGCCCTCCCTCGGCGTTGCCAGGAGTAAGGGAAACGCAGAGAATGATGTCGAAGGGCCGAGCCCCTCGCAAACGTGATGGCTGGTCCGAGTCCCTGCTGCTCAGCTGGGCAAGCACAAGAGTGGGGGGGCCTCTCGAAGGCCAGGAGGTCCCCCGTGGGCAGGGGGCGGTCTGCGGTGCGGGCGCTCACTCCCTCGGCCTCCCGCATCCTGGGGGCCTGCTGGCCGGGGGCTTGCCTTGTCTGATGATGGGGTGCAGCCACCCTCTGCAGGAGGGGTGAGCTGGGGCCACCGGGAGGAGTTTCCCTTCCCTCCCTGCTTTGCCTTGCAGATTAAAGCGTGTCCTGGGAAGAGCAGGTCCCCGGTGGAGAAGCCTCCCTCCAGGCAAGTCCTCCCTGCTCAGCCAGGGGAGGGAGGGATTTGCTTTCCTGCCAGGAGCCATCGGAGCACTGCGCTCCCCTCTCCCCCTCCCCCTGGTCCCACCTCCGAGCTCAGAGGTCTAGCCAAGACCCGCAGTGGAATGCCACCTCTGGCCAAGCACATGAAGACGGCAGAAGGTTCGCTCTGGGGTGGGATCCAGCAGCTGGGGGGAGAGGGTTTGAGACATGGGGGGGGGGAGCAGGGCCTGGCTCCACAAGGGGGCCTGGGCGTGACAGCTCAGGCCTGTGACCCCAGGTCCCAACACCTGGAGACCAAGCTCTTCGTCCACGGAGGGGTGAGGCCGAAACAGTGCCACGCGCAACCATTTCCATTCCCGGGGACCCTGCCAACTCCCCGCTGAGCGAGGAACAGCCGTATCTGGCCAGCTGCTCAGAAGCCTTCCCCCCGCCGCCGGGGAGGTATGGGTGTGGGTGTGGGCAGAGCTGGGAGCGGAGGACGGCTCCGGAAGGGGACGTGCAGGGTCTCTGTGCTGGGGACGCATCTTCTGCGGGAGCTGCCCGGGCCCAGCTCAGAGCTGGCCGATCCAGAGCCCTGACGGTGCTCGCGGGAGGCCGAGGTGGGTGAGGAGAGCCGATGAGCCTGGGAGGACCATCCGGGGACAGACCCCCTCGGCTCTGACACGTCCCCCCAGGTGGTGGAGGGCGATTTCTGAGGGCATTTATTTGGAACCTATCAGATGTGTGTGTGTGTGTGTGTGTGTGTGTGTGTATGTGTGTGTGCGTGTGTTTAACATATATTTTTATTGATTTCAGAGAGAAAAGGGGAGGGAGAGAGAGATGGAAACCTCAATGATGAGAGAGAATCACTGATCGGCTGCTTCCTGCACCCCCCACACTCGGGATGGAGCCCACAACCCGGGCATGTGCCCTGACCAGGAATCGAACTGTGACCTCCTAGTTCACAGGCCGATGCTCAACCCCTGAGCCACGCCGGCCAGGCAGCCAGATGTGTTCGGGGAAGGATGTCCACCTCCAGCTCAGGTGGGGACACACGGACCACACTCATCCTCCCACTTAAAATGTCAGACCCCGGACACATGCAGGGAGGAAGGGTGTCAGAGACGGGGGCAGGCCTTGAGGGGCAGCGGTCCGAGAGAAGGGCACGTGAGGGGAGCCCCACGCACGCCCCTGGGTCTGGCTGGGAAGTCCCCGGGCCGTGGCGCCGGGAGCAGAACCAAGCCGGCGCTGGCCCTGGGTCTGGAGATGGAACTGGGACCTCACAGGGCACGGGTGGCTGGGTTCTCGGGCAGCGGTTCCAGAGAGGAGAAGGCTCCTCTGTGCACCCCAGGGCTGTGCCGGCGGGCGGGGCGTCATTCTCTGGGCCCTGACCTCCAGGCGGTGCCCACTGGCAGCCTCGTTCTTCCCTGCATGTCCCGCCCGCAGCGTGCTGAGGTCCCAGGGCCAGCCCACTGGCTCTGCAAAAATCGCGTGAGGTCGCACCGGCGAGGGGCCTGGCTCATCGCCAGGCAGGGACCCGCTCAGTGCTGGGTGCGCAGGTCATGGGGTCTACTCCGGTCCCCTCCCCCCTTCCTGCCTCCTGATAGACCCTCCCTTCCCCCAGTTGACTGACAGACGCAAACCCCACCTGTGGCCAGACATTCCTGAACTCTGAACCACCAATCAGCACCTGCCAAGTATCCTAAGCCCCCCCATTCCTAAGCCCCTAAGTCCCTAACCACCAATCAGCGTGTGCTGAGCACCCGAAGCCCCGTCCCCTATCCTCCCCTTAAAAGCAGACCCCCGGGTGTTTTACAGGCCTCTTCCAGTCTCTTCCTCTTTCCCTCGGGAAGCAGCCGGCGGGGTACCCATCTCCAATAAAAGCCTGTGTCCTAGCCTCCCAGTCTCAGCTACCTTCTTTAATCTATCACCTCCCTCCCCCCTTCCTGCCCCCCTCCGCTCCTGCCTTTCCCCTGCCTCCCTCCGCTCCTGCCTTTCCCCTTCCTCCCTCCACTCCTCCCTTTCCCCTGCCTCCCCTCCAGCACCAGGCGCGGGTGTATTTCACCCCGGCCGCTTCCAGGCCCCTAATGACCGCGCTGGTGTGTAACGTGCGGCAAATTTATTTCCTCTCACGCTTCTTGTAAGCGTCGCTGGAGCAGAATGAGCGCCTCACATCCCTCGGGGCGGACAAATGAGGCGGAAAATCGGCAGGGAGCCGGGCTGGAGGCACGTGTTTGCAGAAAGCGGTCCTCGTCTTCGTCTTAAAGGGTGCGGCCAGGGGGGGCCTGTCTGGGGACCCGAGTCCCTCCTCGGGTCCTGGAGGCCCGGGTCCCCGCCCTGAGCCACAGGGGAGCTGGGAGGGGAGGGTCCCCGGCCACAGCGGCGGCAGGAAGGGACGGGACCTCGCCGCCATCCTGTCCGGCCAAGGCCTCGGCGGGTGGGCCTGGCTGGAAGGGGGGTCCCACCTGTCCAGGGTCCCTTCTCGCCTCTCCAGTTTAGGACGCGTCCTAACGCACCCAGCCAGTCGGTTTGGATCCTGTTTTTATTTTTAATTCATTAATTCAGCAAAAGTGCGCGGTCGCCTTCCCGGAGCTGGCATCCTTCCGGGCGCCGGGCGGGTGAATGAGGCTCTGTCCCGCCCCCAGGTGCTCCCAGGTGGCCGGGGGCGGCCCTGAATGGGCTCTTTCAGGGCCGCGCGGCTGGAGGCCGGAGGAGGGGTCCTTTGGGGACGACAGAAAAATATGACCGCGTGGGGGGCCTCGGGGAGTTTGTGGGCGAACCGAATGTTAAGCAGAGGAGAAAACGGAGCTGGTCCAAGGAGCGTTAGGACGAGGAGGTAGCAGCCACGATCTGGGGGTCGAGGGGAGGGCGTGGGGAAACCTGAGCGGGAGGGTAGAGGTGGGACTGTGAACTCGGGTCTGCTTGGCCCGAGGGCCAGCCTCACTTCTCCAGGGCGAGAGCCTGCGGGGGAGGGGGCGGCCATCTGCTCAGCCCGGCGGACAGCAGGACGCTCACCCCTCCAGTCCGGAGCCCAACCAGGAGCCCAGGTGGCCACCTCCGAGCCCGGGCCCTCGGTCACGGTCGGGAGGGCTCACCGGGGCCCGGGGCCCACGCCTCTCGCCTCCACCCTGGCCCACCCTCGCCGCCACCCACTCCGTCTCCCTGGGGCGGCCGTGCGGGGCTGTGGCGTTGGGAAATGCAGGGCTTGTGGACTTGCAAGGTGCTCCAGCACACCACCTGTCCTGGTAACATCCCGGATGGCGTGGCTCAGTGGCTGAACACTGACCTATGAACCAGGAGGTCACGGTTCCATTCCCGGTCAGGGCACATGCCTGGGTTACGGGCTCCATCCCCAGCAAGAGCCGATCCACGATTCTCTCTCATCATTGATGTTTCTCTCTCTCTCTCTCTCCCCCTCCCTCTCTCCCTCTCCCTTCCTCTCTAAAATCAATAAAAAATATTTTTTTTAAATGACAACAATCAACCCAATAGCTGTCTAGTGAGAACGAAACAAGATTACATCTATTTTTTTGGTCAGATCAGCAAAAACAAAAACAAAAAACTTTTTGGTGTGCCACAGAATTTTAGCAACTAACGTGTGCCATCCAATGGAAAGGTCTGGAAATCACTGTCCCGTATGCACGGCGCCCTGGACGTCCGCAGCACGGCGGCTGGCTCCAGGCGGCTTCTCTGATCGCCTTAGAGCAGCGGTCCCCGCCTGTCCTTGGCTGTGCCCACCCCTCTGCCCCAGCATCGCTGACATCCCGAGGCCCGCCCCACATCGAACTCCCATTACTCACACAGTGAGCTCCCCGTCACGGGGAGGAAACCACAAAGGCCATCAACGTGGTCTAACCACGCTTCCAAAGAGCATGGCACCCGTGACGGAGAAAAACGAAAGAGCGGAAGGACAGCTGAGGGACTGAGGACGCAATCACTAAGAAACAGTGATAAAATAATAATAATATGAAGAAATAGCAAGTAAAGTTTCAGACCATATAAGAGGGAACTGGAATGCATAAATATGTCACAATATATATTTATATGCTGTATAGGAGGCCCCCAGAGACACAATATATATTTATACGCTGTATAGGAGGCCCCCAGAACCACAATATATGTTTATACGCTGTATAGGAGGCCCCCAGAACCACAATATATGTTTATACGCTGTATGGGAGGCCCCCAGAACCACAATATATATATTTATACCCTGTATAGGAGGCCCCCAGAACCATAAGAAATGCAAAAATTTCCGCTGTTAGTAGCTCATTCTCCAATTGCCCCCCGAGGGGTGTGGGCCCCATGTTGGGGACCACAGCCTCCGAGGGTCACTCCCAGAGCCACAGGCCAGGGGCGACCCCCCCAGCCGCCCGTCCTGCCTGTGTCAGCTCCGGCCACGGTGAGGAGAGGGACCCCCACGGGCCTTGTTCTCCAGGCGCTCGCTCACTGCTAAATCAAAGCCACGCCTGCGAGCATCTCACCGGCCGGTCCCACATCGTGTGGCGGTGCCCCGCCGGGAACGTGGACTGGACCGCAGGGGAGGCCCCGGCCCCCGGGCCACGGGGTTCGGCTGATTCACGGGGAGGGTCCCACCACCCGGTGCCGCCCACACACAACACGACGTGCTCCGAGGAGGTGCCGTGCACCGCCGTCCGGACTTGTAAGACTCGAACGAGTGACTTTCATTGTTCAGTGCTCTTCCCCCTTCGGAGTCTATCTAGCTGTTCCTCACGGGGCTTGTGGAAAGCGCAATCTCCCTCTCCCAGGAGGTTTTTGAGAAGCAATCGATGGCACGCATTTTATTAGCATTCCACCGCTCAGCAGTGCCGCCGCCCACGGCTGCAGGGCGCTCAGCCGCCCACAGAGGTGCCAGCTGGAGGCGGCGTGGGCTTGGTATGTGCAGCTGTCTCCGGGGGGAGGGGGGGGGATAGAGCCCAGGGAGCCCAGACAGCTGTGTTCCAAAACAGCTCACCTTCTCCCAGGCCGACTCCAGGCGAACCGCGAGGGGAGACCTCCTCGGAGGAGAGGAGACGTGGGCATCGGAGAGGGAGCGGCGGAGACCTGCCAGGTCCAAGGGGCTCCCCCAGACTCAGTCGTCACGACCCCGATTTTAACGCCCGATTGAAAAATTAGCCGTCCCTGGCTGGTGTGGCTCGGTGGATAGAGTGAACCCTTCTCGCGCCACGTCTTCAACACAGACTCGCCCAGGCCGTGGTGTTTTGTGGAAGAGCCACACTCCAGGGGCCAGAGAGCTGCATGTGGCTTGAGAGCTGCAGTTTGCCGACCACGGGCCTCGCGCACCGCATGGTGCGATGGAGCCGTCCCAAAGAGCCAGCCAAGAGGCCTGCAGAGCCCCCCGTCCATCAAGCCACACAGTCGCCCCAGGAGAAAGGGTCTGGACACACCCACCAGGGTTCCGGGGGCCAGCCAAGGAGGGGCGTGTGAGTGCCCGTGCTTCCTGTAGGAGCTTCACGTCTGCTCGCTGCATGAGTAACTGCGGACTGACTGAGTCACACACACGAAGCTCGTCGTGCGTGGCCAACAGGAGGGGGCGACCACAGGGGCCGCGCTGCCCGGGCCAGCGGCTTGCCGTCCAGCTAAGGCTCCAACCCAGCAGGGGCCTTAAAGCCCAATGCCCGGGCCGCTGGCCGTGAGCCCGGGAAGGCCGTGCCAGCTGGGCGGGAGGGAGCGGCATCCGTGACGTGGGGCCCACCGTGGTGTGGACGCCAGGCCGGGGCGCGGAGACGCCGGGAGGCTGCCTGCCCTCGGCCAGGACCGTGGAGCCACCGGGCACGGCTGGCCCTCCTTGGGTGGGGCCCCCGGGTCTACCACGGGGCAAGCTGGGGGCCTGGGGGCCGTTCCTCCTTCTTGACGGGAAGCATTTCCTGTTTCCTTGGATGCCAGCCGGGCTTGTGGTTCTCCCCGTGGGGGTGAGTAACGAGGAGGAAGTGAGCCCACGCCCGCTCCACGCCCGCTGCATCCCTCGCTCTGTGTGGCCCCGGAGGCCCCTGCCCCCGGCGTCACCGAGGGATCCAGTGACTCCTTGACTTCAGGGACCGCGCGCCGCCCGGCGGTCACTCTCGTGAGGTCTTTTGGGTGGCCAAGTGCCCACATTCCCCCTGGGCATTCCTCTCCGCCGGGATCAGCCGGCCGTGGGCTCGGAGGGGCGGCGTGTCTCCACGGCCGCAGGCCTCCCGGCTCCTCGCCCGACCAAACGAACCCCCCAGCTCATCCCCTCGCCCTGTTTGGGCGGCAGCCCAGGTGGGTAAACCACGGCCGGCACTTCCCTGGCTCTCGGGGCCGCTCAGGAGCCGGTCCGGAAGGTGCAGACACGGCAGAGACGCCAGGTCCGGCCGTGGAGGGGCCGGCCTCTGCCGATGCCGCCGAGAAGGGGCCTGTTCCGGCTGCGGTGGCTCCTGCGATCAGAGGCTCCACAGACCCCCTCCCACCCGAGCAGGGCGTGCTGTGGTCGTTGTGCTGTCGGTATTTGGCTCTGCGGACTCATGAGTTTGCCGACCACGGCCCCAGATGAATCCTGATCCCTGGTGAGCCCAGGTCTTGGGGAAGGAAGGTGGGACAGCAGCGAGGAAGGGTCAGTGCCTGCTGCCCTGGGTCTGCCCCGGAGCTCCCGTCACGCCCCGTCTCTGAGCCGCTAGGGGCCAGGGGTCAGCGGGGGGACCTGTTTCATCTTATGGGAGAGCCCAGTTGGCCGAGTAAGGCTGCCTAGGAAGAATCCTGAGAGCCTTTATAAAAAATCAATAAAAATGTCCTCGTTGCTTTAAAAATAAGTAAATAAATGAAATGACACTTTCTAAAAAAAAAAAAAGAATCCTGAGACTGCCCTTAGGCCTAGGGGGAAAGTTGTGTGGGGTCAGCCCCAGGTCCCCTTCCGGGCAAACCAGACTTCTCGGGTCGGCCGGACGATCCCTGCTTCCTGTCTGAGCACACCGAGGCTCAGAGTGGGGAGACTCGCCCGAGGGCACACAGCTGGAACACGCTGCGTCCGGGACTCCGTCCCAGTCCTGTCCGATGCCTACGGTGTTTCCTCCCCGATCAGTGCCCTCTGCCCGCTGTGATCCTGTGTGGCTGAGGCTGAGGGAACATTTGTGCACGTGTGCATGCATTTGGTGTTGTTGTTTTTTAAAGACCCCAAGTCGGTAACTGAAAGTCAGCTTGGCATCACCCCTTCTCCAGACGTGGGAGAGGAAGTCCCAGAGCGGGGACACTCCTGGAGCCTGTCCTGTTTGTCCCGGGCCTTGATCCGGGGACAGCCTCTGAGAGCGCCTCCGGATGCCGAGAAGGTGACCTCGGGCCTTCCCGAGATTAGCCCCGAGCGGATGAGGATCAAGTGCTTTCACCGCGGCTCTTAGAGCCGGCTGGGGACGCCCGCTCAGGGCCACTTAGCTACTGGACGGCCGGTCCCTCACGGCAGAGGAAGGGCCAGATCTGCCGCCGCTGCAAAGCGAGAGACCGCCACATGCTCAGGGACCGCCCTCCACTCGTCTGTGTGACACGGCACGTGATGTAACTTTTTATTCCTCCCGATCTCTGATGCATTGCATGTGGCTACATGAGAAACAAGGGGAGATAAGAAAGATACTAATTTGCCCAAGGTGTACAGTCCTTAAGCTGCTCCCTTTAAAGAAAAAAAAAAAAAAAAATATATATATATATATATATATATATATATATATATATATAATTGATATTTTACAGAGAGGAAGGGAGAGGGATAGAGAGCTAGAAACATCGACCAGCTGCCTCTTGCACACCCCCTACCGGGGATGTACCCGCAACCAAGGTACATGCCCTTGACCGGAATCGAACCCAGGACCTTTCAGTCCGCAGACCAATGCTCTACCACTGAGCCAAACCGGTTTTGGCTTAAGCTGCTCCCTTAACTGATGGAAGTCTTTAAGACACACACACGGGTACCTGCTGCTAGACGTGTTCTGGGCGTGGCAGGTGACAGACGTAACGGGGCTCGATCATGGACTTTATTCCGTGGGTAATGGATACTCATTTAAAAATATATATATTTTATTGATTTTTTTTTTTTTTTTACAGAGGAAGGGAGGGAACTAGAGAGCTAGAAACATCCATGAGAAAGAAACATCGATCAGCTGCCTCCTGCACACCCCCCACTGGGGATGTGCCCGAAACCAAGACACATGCCCTTGACCGGAATCGAACCTAGGACCCCCCAGTCCGCAGGCCAACGTTCTATCCACTGAGCCAAACCGGTCAGGGCAATAATGGATACTCTTGAAGGGGGGTGGGGATGGGCAGGGCCAGATTTGCATTTGCACAGGCCACTCGAGCGAAGTGTGGAATGTGGGAAGACGTGAGGGGGTCGCAGGGGGAAGGGGCCAATGGAAAAATGACTGGCTTCTTACTCAACTTCCCCAATGAGCTTGTGCTGACTCGCTGTGATTCAGGGCGAAGGACAGTGCCTGCCACCTGCAGGCCGGTCATACATCCCGGCGAGGGGGCTGAGCCATGTCCTCTGAGGGGCCCCGGGGACAGCGCGGCCTCGGGAGAGGAGCCAAGAGAAGACGATGGGTCTGAGCAATGGGGGGTAAAAGCCGAGAGACCTTGGTTGTTGGCAGAACCGGGTGGAGTCTGAGATATCGCCAGGCCTGTGGCCTGGGGGTTGGGGTTCTCCCTGAGTGAGAGGGGCCAGATGTGGGGGGGCACCATTGGTTCAGGACGAGGCTGACATGCCCGAGGACCTGCAGGTGGGGATGTCTAGACGTGACCTCCGAGCCTCTGCCCTCAGCTCCGGCCCTCTGCACATGCTGCCCATCCAGACCTTCCTCCTGTCACTCTTCCTCACCTCGGACCCAGGTCAACCTCACCTCCCAGGGCCCGGCAGCCAGGTCCCCTGGCATCGGGCTCTGCCCACCGAGCCAGCGCCTTCCTTTCTTGCCATGGCCCTCAACTGGCCACCGACCCCCACGAGGGTGGTTAACAGATAAATGTCTACGTCTCTCTGGGTCCGCTCCCTAAGCCAGGTCCATGTCTCCTTCTGGTCATCAGTGAATTCCTAGTAAAAGGCCCATGCCGGTACCCTGTAAGCGCTCAATCGATGTTTGCTGAGTGAATAAATAGGCGGGAGAATGAATGCATACTTGTGCACAAATAAACACAAGTGCCATCCATCTGATCTGAGTCCCAGCGAGCTTCCTGGCGGGCTCAGACAGGCCGTGGGGGGAGCAGGACCAGAATGACTTGCTGGGCTTGAGCCCACGTGTCTGTCCCCTCGTAGGTCCGCGGTGAACACCTGTGGGAGGGTTCCTGGCTTTTCCTATCCTCTTATCGTAATGTCTTCAGGCAAGAAATGCACCCTCAGGGGGCCTCGGTTTTCTCACTTATCAGTGGGGAATGAGAACATCTGCTTCAGTTTATTTTATTAAAGAATGAGAATGTGACCAGATAACATGCCGATGTCAGGCGCTTAGTAGACACTCGATAAACGCTTATGATCAACAACTGGGCTGTGTGACGTACGTTCCCAGGAACTTAAAGAGGAAAATAAAGATGCAAAGAGTGCAGAATTGCCAGGGGCGTGCGCACACACACACACACACCCTAACCACATTTCCCATCAGCTTTCTACAGCTGGCCACACTCCTAGAGAGAGCCCAGCTGTCTTGCCGTGAACAGTTTCCCAGTGTTTCCGGCTGTGAGCCAAGCTCAGAGGAGCGGCTGGGTTTGGATCGCTGCGTATCCAAGGGCAACGCCCACCACTCGGGACACACTCAGCACCCGCCTCTCCCAACGACCTCGCTATGCTCGGCTCTTTGCGCACAGTAGGTGCCCTGCGCAAGTTGGAGCTAAGGATAAAGGAAGAGAAGAAAAGAAGGGAGGAGGAAGGGAGGGGCAGGTGTGTGCGGGGTGGGGGCGGGGTGGGGATGGGGAGCAGGGTTCTGTGCGGCCACCAGGCCCGGGTCTCGGGGAGAGCGCGGCACGCGGGTCCTGGCAGAAGGCTCCTTGTCTGAAGCGCCTCCCGCCTTGATTTATGACAAACACCATGCGGAGCCCCCACATGCCGGCTCGGTCTGGCTCCGTGCGGCCTGCCGGGCAGGAACGTGGATCCTGCAGCTGCTGCTCAATTGTCAGGGATCCCGGCCACCTCCCCGCCACTTGCCAGACCCTATTAGTGGATGCAAGAATTCGGAGGGCTCACAAATGGCGAGGCGTGCCAGACATCCGCACAGCGGTCTGGAGTTCCTCCTCTCTCCCCAGACCTCCGCTCCGCCCCAGCCACCACCGCACATCTCAGCAGCGGCAGGGATCCTGCTACCTCCCAGCCCTGCCTCTTGCGCCTCCTGCGCCAACCAGCGTGCCCGTCGGCAAGCAGCTGGAGCCGGGGTCTGGAAGCCATCCTAGAACCCAGAGGAACTGGTGTCCGGTTGACTTGGATGCAGATCTCAGCTCCGCCCCTGAGGCTGCGGGACCGTGCGCGCATTCCTGAGCTTTGCTGAGCCTCCAGTCTCCTCCTCACCTGCGGGGCGGGGAAGGACGGACCTCACTCATGGGTGGCTGTTTGCCAAGGCGTGCCTGTGAACGAGAGAGAGTCCACGAGGCTCCGCCCACCCACGGCCACGCCTCAGAAATTATCCTCACAGGGTGGCCATCTTTCCGTGTTCCTCTCCGCACACACCTCAGCACACAGTAGGGCAGCAGGTCTCACCCCTCAGCGTGCATGGGGCCACATTCCGAGGCACATCCTCAGGCTCGCTTCAGCAGCAGCAAACTGACACTGCGCCTTCCCAGTCCCGCTGAGGCCTGGGGGATGCAAGGCCCAGGAGTCTGCATTGTAGAGACAGGCCTCGGGTGAGCCGGGTGTTGGGGGGAGGGATCCCCCCCTTGAGAAAGGCCCATTTTCAGGAAGAACCTGTGGTTCCGTGGTGCCCACTGGTTCCTGGGCGGACAGGCCTATGGGCCTGTGACAAAGCAGGAAAAGAATGGAATTTTGAGGAGGGTGGGGAGGGAAGGGAGTGGGGAGAGAGTGCCCCCACCCCCCTCCTAGGTGTCTTCTCTGGATGGGGAAGGTTTACAGGCCTCCATGTCCGTGCCCCAGGACGTCTGTCCTGCCCAGATCAGCCGGGTAACACGAGAGGAGGGCCGTCGTGGCCCGTGACCGTATCTCAGCGCCCCTGATGGAAGGCTGCTGGCGGGACGGCTCTCCCGGCATCCGAAAGCCCCCTCGGGGCAGCCGCCGACAGCGGCCGCCTACATGCCAGCCCTGGTTGCTAGGGAACTCCGTTCTAGAACATTCTTGTGTCTCCTGACCAGTGACGTCAGGCGTGCATGCCTACAACGCACGTGTGATTCTGCTGTCCGAACCCATGACCTTCTTTCCCGAGCCACACAGGACAGCGCAGGCCTGTGCCGGGGCCGCGGCGGCTCTGAGTCTGCTCCCCGGACAGACGGCACCTGGTAAACAGCAGGCGCGGGGCCGCGCTCTGGGGTTCTAGTCCTCGGACCCCTCACTGCACAGTGAGGTACACAAGGCTTAGGGAAGGTATGCATCTACCTATCTACTTACTTGTGTTTAAAATATATTGTTATTGATTTCAGAGAGGGAGGGAGAGGTGGAGAGACAATCCATGATGAGAGAGAATCGTCGATCCGCTGCCTCCTGCATGCCTCCCCTCCCCCAACACTGGGGATGGAGCCCCCAACCCGGGCCTGTGCCCTGACCGGGAATCAAACCGTGGCCTCCTGGTTCGTGGGTCGACGCTCCACCACTGAGCCACACAGCTCAGGCTATCGATTTATTAAATTGAGACATTCAAGCTACCATTTGCCTCCTCTATGAACCATTTTACAAATTATGAAGGCATTTTTGGTTAGCTTTCATGTCTTTTGCAGATGAGCTTAACTAAGCTCTCTCCACCATGCCCGGCCTCCACCAGAGCAGCCTCCATTCTCAAACAGGGAAACCGAGGCAGGAGCAGCCCGACGGGTCCTCCCGGTGCTGCGGGGAGCAGGCTGGCCACAGGGCAGCTGGGGTTCGCGCGAGGACACCCCGCTTGCAGATCCTGCTGAGGGCTGGACCGAGGCTGCCAGGCTGGAAGCACAGGCCTCTCTTCTTTGATCCAAACTGCGGATCAGAGCTGATCACCCAGGCGATGACTCACGGTACGGCTTCGGGCTGACTCAGCGCTCTCCGAGCCCACGCTGGCAACAGCGCCTCCCCCCTCCTCCCGCAACTGTCCTTCACAGTTTCCAGGTTTCCAGGGGAGGGGCAGGGGACCCTGGGAGAGACAGGCCATGGGGAATGCTCGGGGACCCGACTTCCCTGGGGAGAGTGCTTCTCTCTGCCAGTGCGGCCTGTGTGGTCTCATCTTTAAAATATATATATCAGGAATGGCAGATTTTAAATTTTAAGAGAAAGAAGACTGTAGCAATAGCATTTGTGGATTTGTCAAAAATAAAAAAGGAAGGGAAAATGTATCCCAGTTTGGTTGATGCTTTCAATGGTTTATTTCTTTAAAAAAATATATTTTTATTGCTTGCAGAGAGGGAGGGAGATGGGGAGAGAGAGAGAAACATCAGTGAGGAGAGAGAATCACAGGTCGGCTGCCTCCTGCATGCCTCCCATGAGGGACGGAGCCCACAGCCCGGGCCTGTGCCCTGACCGGGAACGGAGCCCTGACCTCCCGGTTCAGAGGTCGATGCTCAGGCCCTGAGCCGCCGGCCGGGCTGATTTCACTTCTTGACCCGACACAGGAGTGATGGGGAGCGGTGAGGGGTGAGGGGTGAGGGCGATGCTGATTAGAGCGGAAGCACACGGAGCCCCTCCGAGGTCCCGGGAGCTGTGCGGCGTCCGCACTCCAGGGACGTCAGGCGTGCATGCCTACAACACACGTGTGGTCCTGCTGTCCGTGCCCGTTACCACCTTCCCCGAGCCACACACGTACAGCGCGGGCCATTCCCATGCGATGGCGCTCCGTCGCTGAACGTGTGTGGAGGGTCAGCATGCCTGTGCTGCAGGCCAGGGGGACGCGTAGCTCTCTCTGCCCGGGAGGGCCTTCCTGTTCGGGGACAGAGTGTGTGCGACGCAGAGGGGAGGTGGCAGAGGAGGAGGGGACCTGCGCCCCTGTCCCGGTCCCACCGCGTGCACCCCCACCCCCACCCCTGCCTTCACCACACCGTCCTCTCTGTCCCTCAAAACCCCCTGGGCTCCCTGGGCGTTGGCCAATGCCGCTCCCCTGGCCCGTCCACGTCTCTTCCCTTTGCAGAGGTCACACCCACACCCTGCAGGCCCTCCCGTGACCCTCACAGACGAGTCCCCGTCCGTCATCCATGCGCCTTCCTTCCGGATGCTGGTCAAAGCCACCATGGCACACTCCCCTGGGGTTAGTGCTGCTCATGCCTCAGAGGCCACTCCTACCTCATTATTATGTATCACTGTGTCCCGAGGCCACTCCTACCTCATTATTATTCATCACTATGTCCGGAGGCCACTCCTGCCTCATTATTATGTATTACTGTCCCGAGGCCACTCCTACCTCATTATTATGTATCACTGTCCCAAGGCCACTCCTACCTCATAGTATGTCCCGAGGCCACCCCTACCTCATTATTATTCATAACTATGTCCTGAGGCCACTCCTACCTCATTATTATGTATCACTATGTCCCGAGGCCACTCCTGCCTCATTATTATGTATCACTATGTCCCGAGGCCACTCCTACCTCATTATTATGTATTACTATAAACTGAGAACACTCCTGCCTCATTATTATGTATCACTGTGTCCCGAGGCCACTCCTGCCTCATTATTATGTATCACTATGTCCTGACCCCCTTACCCCAGGGCATGGATTCAGCAGATGCTTGCTGAGTAATGGACAGCTGGAGGTGTGTTCAGATAGCAGGTGCATGCCGGTGAGAGATTCATTCTGAGCGGGCCCTCGTGCCTACGCGGGGGAAGGAGCCAGGTGTGGCGGCCTCAGCGGGACTCTGGGCGCAGGGCTGAACACCCGGGACACTTTTCGGACACCTAATAATGAGGTCGGAGTGTCCCAGTGGTGGTATCCTGGAGCCCGATGCCCGCGTGGCCTGGCTGTTTGGAGCTGGAGAGAGATACCCAACTGTGGGTGCTGGCTGCCCTGGCTGTTCCCCGGGCAGGGGTGGGTGCAAGGCGACGGATCCCCACAGACGCAGAGCTCTCGCCGCTCTGACGCAGGGCACGGTGCCCTGAGGTCTCTGCCGCAGGTGGGCGAGCCCCTCTGTAACCAGTTACCCCCGGCGGCCCCGGGTCCCGGCTGCCGCTTCCCCTGCATCACCCGGAGCACGAGCACCCGGACCCAGCGGGAGGGCCGGGCCGCCTGGGCCCAAACCCTGTCGTTGTGGACGGTGCGATGGGACGAGCTCATGTGTCACGAAGCAGTTTTCTCCCTTCGATCTTTCCCCTTCCCCGCAGCCATATCAAGCCGGGAAAGCCGCCCCTCGCTCACCCACAGGAGCAGGTGGCCTGTCGGTTCCGGCTCACGGGCTGGGGGAGCCCACCCCGATGGGCTCTCCTGTTCCAAAGCCCAGGCGTTTGCTCTGCCACCCACAGCCGGCGCTCCGGGCGGCTGGCCCAGGCCTCACACTGCCCTCCCTCCCGGGCGAGGCTGCGAGCGTCGCTCCCCCCACTCCGGCCCCGGGGACGCTGCCCACAGGCCGGTGTCAGGCCGGGCTCCCTCCCTGCCGTGGCCTCCGGGGGGTGGGGGCTCCCGGGGACACTGAGAGGGACGGGGTGGGGCTGGCAGACACCAGGGAGCTGCCCGCAGTGAGAGAGCCGGACGCCAGGCCCCAGGGCTCGTTCCCGGAGAGGCTCGGGCTCACACTCGGCCCTGGGTCGGGATCAGCCACACGCTGTCCTTTCCACCTCTGCGCACAACGGCGGGAAACCCTAACCCTCCCTTCTGCACCCCGGTTACAAAATAGGATTTGCCCTCCCTCGGGGCCGGGAGATAAGCCTCAGAGGGGGTCAGGGACGCGCAGAGCTTGGGAGGAAATCGCGGGGCGCCCTGGTTTATGTGTACACAAAGCCACCTGCTGGCCTGCTTCCCGCCCCAGAAAGGCCTGGTTCTCGTAAATGGCCCGAGCGGGTGCCAACCTGGGAGCCCGGGCCCCGGCCTCCCCCCTCGCGCCCACACGGTTCACCAGAGACCAGCGTGTCCTCTCTGGCTCCACTTCCCGGGGCCGTTTCATGGGGGACCTTCATTTCTGCCGAGTGGGCGGCTGTGGCTGACCTCTCGTTGTAGGTTCACGGCCCGTTCCCCGGGGGCCGGGGGCGGGTCGGGGGGCCGAGGTGGCGTCCCCTCTGCGTACGGCCAGGCCTCCTCCTCTGTTCCCGGGCAGCGGACCGGGCCCCGTCCTCTCTCGGGCTGCGCAGGCTGCTGACTGGGAGGTCACCGCAGGCTCTGAAAAGCGACTTGCTGTCAGTTTTGTGTGCGGAAGTGGCTCTCCCCGGCGTGGGCCTGTCTTTACGCGCTCTCGGTGGCTTCCCCAGAGGAACGGAAGCTCCGCGTCGGGTCCAGGGCCCACCCCTGCCCACACCGCCCCCTCGCTCCCAGGGCGACACCCAGGCCAGAGGTCCATCTGGTCAGGCAGCCACGGGGCCTCGGCCCCTCGGGACTGTCTCAGTTACTTCTGTTTCTCGGCTTTTCCACTTCTGTTTTATAATTAATCGGCCTGTCAAGTTTCACACCCACACAAAAACAAATAAACACAAAAACAAAACAACCATATTTGGAATCATACGATTCTTAATCATTGCTCTCATAGTGTTTTCCATGTACACCTACTCACAGAACCCACATCTTAGTGTTTTAATCCTCACCCACGGATATATTGATATTGATTTAAGAGAGAGAGAGAGAGAGGAAGGAAAGGGAGAGAGAGAACAAGAGAGAGAGAGAGAGAGAGAGAGAGAGAAACATCCATTAGTTGCCTCCCGTACGTACCCCAACCAGGGATCAAACTTGAAACCCAAGTGTGTGCCCAGCTCAGTAATCACACCAACAAACCCTTGGGATTGGTGAATCAGGAGCTGGGGGGATGACGCTCCAGCCAACAGAGCCCCCTGGCCAGGGCCCCGCCTTACTCTCCACGTGTTCACAGTCCTGATGCGCAGCAAGTGTCCTGAACGAATGAATGAGGGAATGAATGAATGATAAAGCCCTCTATGCAGCTGAGGCTCACTCTGACATACAACCCCACCTTCACAGCGCAGCCCAACTTCTCATCTTCCGAAAGGCCCAGGGGACGATGAAGCCAGGAGAAGGAAGAGGCCCTGTCATTATGTGAGCACCTACTATGCGCCAGGGGCGGGGGGGGGGGGCGCGGCGCCAAAGAGCCATTGGGCATCCTGCGAAAAGTCAAGCACTCGATCCGTGACCCTCTGCTCAAGGCCGCGTGGCTTGTGGGGGCTTCTGCATGCCTTTCCCGGGGAACCCCGGATGCTGGCCTGCCTGGCGCCCCGTGCCCAGTGAGACCAGGAGACTTCCGAGGCGGACGCTTCCTTATACAAGACGCACCAACAGGCCAACGCGACAGGACCAGGGCGAGGCGCGCAGCCTGCACAGGCCCGCGCTCCTCCTCCTGCGAGATTTTCCCGTCGTGCCCGCAGACAAGGGCTCTGGGATGCCGGCGGGCGAGGGAAGAAAAGCTCTCACTGTGTCCGGGAGGAGGGGGGGGGGTGTGTGTGACAGGGATGGGAGAAGGCGCTCGAGCAGAAGGCTGTCTAGAAAGTCATTACGGGCTTTTAAGCACGCCCTCCATTACAATTACGCTGATGGCTTTAATAAGTGTGCGACGTCCTAATGTGTCAGCCGTCGCGTGCCTCCGTGAAAGACTCTTTCTGTGTGCCGCTGGGTGAGAGCCGGGATTGAGAGGGCACCTGCCGCGGTGAATTCTGCCAAGCTCTCACTCAGCAGGGGTCGGGACCTCTCATCCTGTTCAAGCTTGGCTCAGCACCGGCCCGCAGTGCCCAGTGCTCACTGCCCAGCGCTCACTGCACAGCTCTCAGTGCCCAGCGCCCACTGCCCAGCCCGCAGCACCCAGCCCGGGGCCCCTCCCTGGCTCTTCCAACCCCGGGCCTCACCGGGCAGCAGGACAGACTCCCCGGGGGTAAGTCGCTCTGGTAGGTGCGGCTCAGCCGGGTGGCATTCGGCTCCAGCCTCTGCCTCGCAGCAGCTAGGGAACAATGACAGGCGAGCCGGTTCCCTTCCCCGTGCCTCGGTTTCCCCACCTGGGAAATGGGTATACTGCCCTTCCTCCAGGAGCTGGGGGGATAAACAATTCCGGCCACAGTCCCTTTTTGCACATGAGGGGAAAAGAAAGTTGTCCAACGTCACGTAGGTACAAAGCGGATAACACAGTGAGCTGTGGTCCAAAAAAGCAGAGAGAGGGAGAGGGAGAGGGAGAGGGAGAGGGAGAGGGAGAGGGAGAGGGAGAGGGAGAGGGAGAGGGAGAGGGAGAGGGAGAGGGAGAGGGAGAGGGAGAGGGAGAGGGAGAGGGAGAGGGAGAGGGAGAGGGAGAGGGAGAGGGAGAGGGAGAGGGAGAGGGAGAGGGAGAGGGAGAGGGAGAGGGAGAGGGAGAGGGAGAGGGAGAGGGAGAGGGAGAGGGAGAGGGAGAGGGAGAGGGAGAGGGAGAGGGAGAGGGAGAGGGAGAGGGAGAGGGAGAGGGAGAGGGAGAGGGAGAGGGAGAGGGAGAGGGAGAGGGAGAGGGAGAGGGAGAGGGAGAGGGAGAGGGAGAGGGAGAGGGAGAGGGAGAGGGAGAGGGAGAGGGAGAGGGAGAGGGAGAGGGAGAGGGAGAGGGAGAGGGAGAGGGAGAGAAGCACTCTGAAGTCAGAAAGGGCGGATGGCACCCCGGCCCTGCCCTGGGTCCCCTGTGTGGCCACGTGGAGGTCAACACCCAGCTGGACCACATTCAAGGGCAGGCGGGGTTCAAACAGACGCTGGTCACGGCCTCTCGGCCTCTGCCTTGAACTTCACGTGGAGCCTAGCGTTTACACAGCTGTGGGCCCCCCTCCCCCGTCCCCCCGCAGTGCAAAATGCTGAGGCCGAGAGGGAACCCTGTCGGTAAACAAACTAAAATAACTTCGTGTTTACAGCTAAAAAAAAAAAAGTGTCCACGTAAGTAACCGGGCTGATATTTTTCTCAGTAATTATCTGGGTCTGTGCTGCCCAATTCTGTCGCCATTAGCCACAGGTGGCCACTTACTTACAAATGCAATTAAAAAACTCTGGTGCGGCCCCCCCAGCGTGGCTCAGGGGCTGAGCATCGACCTAGGAACCAGGAGGTCACGGTTCGATTCCCGGCCAGGGCACAGGCCCGGGTGGCGGGCTCCGTCCCCGGCGTGGGGCGCGCAGGAGGCAGCCGATCCACGGTTCTGACTGTCACCACTGACGCTTCTCCCTCTGCCTCCCTCTCTGACATCAGGAAGAATACATTTTGTGAAACATTCCGTGGCCTGGTCGTCCTGGCCACATTCCACGTGCGTGGCGGTGGCATGGGCAGGGCGGGGACGGTGGGGGACACACAGAGAGAGACTTTCCACTGTCCCGGCGGCGTCTGCTGACGGCACTGGCTCCTGTGACTGTCCTGGGAACACCTGTCCGAGGAGACCCCGCTGGCGTGGGAATCCACAGCCCACGCCTGCTCCCGGGAGCGGCAGAGCCCGACCGAGGCCGAATCGCCGCAGGCACGCTGTAAGGGGAACTGAGTCTCGGCACGTTTTCATAAGCTTCTCGTGACCCTGGGGGTTTGACCGGAGGCTGTCAGTTGCTGGTAGGGGAGCCGATGAGGAGGGAGAGGCAGCTTCGGACAGACACTGGGAGGTTTTCTCCCCCAAAGGCAAGCCCCTGGGCCACCGTCCCTCCCCCCCGTGGGGGCGGCCGCCCTACTCACGGCCCCTCACCCGGTGACGACGGTGGGACGGGGAGCAGCCGGGATGGGGTTCGTGCCTGCCCTGTGCCCCGAGGGAGGAAATCCCCGCATGGCTGTGATGAGCTGCTCAAAGCAGGAAGAGACAGCGCGTGCCAGGCGCCAAACACAGCACCGCCCTGGAGACAGCGTAGCGCCAGGTGACAGGTGACGGCCGGAGGCACCGGCGTTTCCAGGCCAGCAGCCCTTGGCGCCGGGCCCAGCCCCTCTGGTCGTTCACCGCCTGTTTGGCCGAGTCCGCGTCTCCGTGGACGTCCTCACCCGTGAGCTGGGCACGGCACGGCGGCGCTGCTCCCCGTGGGGACGTCTGCGAGGAGGACCGTGGGAGGGAGCACGGCCGGGCACAGGGGCCTCTGCTCGCGGTGGGTGCGAGCTCCATAGAGGCTGCTGCGTCTCCCGGGCTGAGTCGCGCCCGTGGGGGCGAAGCTCTTCCGTGTCCCTGTTAAGGCTGGGACGACCTGGACCGAATGGAACCGCACATGGGTTTGCCCTCCCCCTCGAGCTGCCTTTGGCACAGGCGTCCGCTCTGCTCCCGGAGGAGGAGGTGGGCAGGAGCTGGAGGCCGCGTCCGGGGCCCTGGCTGGCGCAGAACAGGCAGGCCTGGGGGCAGGCCGTGGGAGAGAACAGAACGCTCCGCCGGGCGAGGGGCTGGGTCCTCACCTTCCCCCCCCCACCCCCATTTCCCCCCGAAAACCCGGCTCAGGGAGGCTGGGCCTGAGAGGCCTGGGGACAGCCCCGCTCGGGTTCAAGAAGCCACCTGAACGTCCTGGCCAGCGAGCGGCCACGCTCTGCCCGACGCGCCCTGTGTCAGCGAGTGCCTGGTGTGCACCGGGAAGGGGGCTGCCTAGAACCCTGGGGTTCGCTCCCCGGCTTCGGTCTCCAGGGGGTCCCCCTTCCCTCTTGGATCAGGTCCCAAAATGCCCAGCGTGAGACCCCAGGGCACCAAGTCAGCTGTCATCGTGGCTTCTGTGCACAGACACCTTTTCCCGGTCAGAGCTGGTGGAGCCCCTGGTCGGGGCATTAGGTGCCGGGGTTCATTTCCCCAGCCTTACAGCGGGCTCAGTATCTGCAGAAAGGGGCTGTGCAGCGTAGGTGATTAAGGAGCCCGTGGGCGAAAGAGACTTTCGAGAGGCATTGGGGGTCAGAGGAGCTTCAGCTGAAGGAGCTAGAAGACTCTACCCTTGACCAAGGACCCGTGCTTTCATTCAACACAGTTTGTCCCGAGGCAAGGTGGAAATACACACTTCAAAGGTTAAGGTACCAAAGGGTTTACAGGAATTGTCAGTTTCAGGAATAGCCCACAGCTGTTCAGGTGTTTGGCCAAGAGGAAGCAATAAAGAGCCCTGAGCTGTCGGGCAGCTAACAATCATCCTATTCAGGTTTGGGGGAAGTGCCTTAGCGGTTTCCAACAGGTGAACTACATGTGACTCAACCCTATTGAGCGCCCCAAGCATCACCAACCTCTTGGTAAAACTCTTGTCGTTGTTCCGTGCCGGAATTGGTTCTCGGCACAGAACCCAGTCACAGCTTCCCACCTGCCCGCTGCCTACCTCAGCATCTTCCCATTCCTCCCGGACTCGGTCCCCACCAGCGGCACACCACCCCCTGCAGCCAGGCCCGCCTCCCTTCCCAGGGCTCTGAGCTCCCTCGTCCGTCTCCTCCTCTGGGGACGCCCCGGAGGCAGGCTCTGGCTAGTCCTCGCCTAACCTTGTGTGGGGAAAAGAGAGGAAAGCAGCCAGAAAGGCAGGAAGGAAGGGAGGAGGGAAGAGGGAGAAATAGAGGAAAGAAGGAAGGATAGAGGGAGGGAGGGAGGGAGGGAGGGAGGGAGGGAGGGAGGGAAGGAGGGTTCCTAAATGGGCGAAGACAAGAGGACTAGCAGCTCCTACAACAGGGAACTTCACGGAGCAGAGGAACCGATGGAAGGAGCTCTCGGTGGCCGGAGCGGGAACAATCTGAGCAGGAAAACTAATTAGGATTGGATTAAAACGCAAAGGACAAAATCAATATTCACGAGGCTGTGCTGATATCCGTAAGGAACTACATTAATAGGAGAGATGTTCTCAGTGGATTGACATGGACACTCTGCCATCAGAGACGCCACTCGGACACCCCATCGCGGTGTCAGCTGCACGGGGTGCCTCCTCCCAGGAGCACGGTGGAGGGGGGGGGGGAGACGGCAAGTACCTCACGGCGGAGGAACCTGCCGAGCAGGACCGTGCCAGGCGGTCAAGGTTAGACACCGGACGTCATAACTCACGTCGACGGCACGCACCCAACACAGGCGATGGAAATGACACTTCGGGCTGCTTCCCCCAAACCGGTAACCTGGGTCCAATCATGAGGAAACCATTAACTGCCAACAGTGGCACATCCTGCATCCTGCCCAGCCTCCTCCCAGTCCTCACAGCCAGGGGTCAGAGAACAGCCCGGGGGTGGGAGGGGGTGGCTTAAGGCGCCATGGCGACGGGGTGCCCTGTGGACCTGACCGGCCTGGAGGAGGAGGAGGAGACGGGGAGGGGCTGTGCAAACCTGAGGGAACCGCGGGCTGTGGCTGACAACGAGGCGTCACTGTGAGCTCACGGACGGTAGCCCACGTGCCATGTCCGATGCGGATGGCAGGGGATCGTACATGTGTAGAGACACACTCTGTAACGGGTGCTCCATTTTCCTTTACATCTAAAACATTCTGAAAGTATGCCGAAACCGGTTTGGCTCAGTGGTGGAGCGTCGGTCTGCGGACTGAAAGGTCCCAGGTTCGATTCCGGTCAAGGGCATGTACTTTAGCCGAGGTCGGTTTGGCTCAGTGGTAGAGCGTCGGTCTGCGGACTGAAAGGTCCCGGGTTCGATTCCGGCCAAGGGCATGTGCATTGGTTGCGGGCACATCCCCGGTAGGGGGTGTGCAGGAGGCAGCTGGTCGATGTTTCTCTCTCATCGATGTTTCTGGCTCTCTATCTCTCTCCCTTCCTCTCTGTAAAATATCAATAAAAATATATTAAAAAAAAAAAAAAAAAAGGGCATGTACTTTGGTTGCGGGCCCATCCCCAGTAGGGGGTGAGCAAGAGGCAGCTGATGGATGATTCTCTCTCATCGAAGTTTCTAACTCTCTATCCCTCTCTCTTCCCCTCTGTAAAAAATCATATATATATATATATATATATATATATATAGATAGATAGATAGATAGATATAGATATATATTTAAAATAAATAAAACATTCTGAAAGTATTTGAACAACAGGAAAAACATAAGAGTTATCAAAAACCATCCAATCTTAATATCTTGACCTGATTTGGATCCTGATTCACCAAAAAGACAGAGAGGGAGAGGGAGAGGGAGAGGGAGAAAAAGACAGAGAGAGAGAGAGACCAGGACTCAAACCAAGGACTTTGGTGTCCCCCTGTGATACTCAGGGAAGTAGCCTTGCGTCTTACGGATTCTCCCTTCCCATGGACTACTCCGGGGAGGAAAGTCCCCACTAGCCTTCACCTGTCAGGATTGGGTGAGCTGCAGGAATCCACCTCCGCCGCCCCCACCCCAGACCAGGGGAGTGATTTGCATTCTGAAGACCAAAGTCAACAGCCCAGGTTCCTGGAGGAAGGCCACCACCCAGGTAGCAGCCACCTGAACCTCCCCAGCCACAGGCCGGTGGGCACCTGCTCTCTAGCTCCACCTACTGGCCCCCATCTAAACCACCTGCAGAGGGGCACATGGCCTGCCAGACCCAATGCTGGACACTGAGGGGGGGGGGGAGGGACACGACAAAATTTCCTCTACCCGGGAACCCTGGGCTGAAAGGAAAATTTCAAGAGGAATCTCTCCCGTTAGACCAGTGGTCGGCAAACTCATGAGTCCACTGAGCCAAATATCAACAGGACAATGATTGAAGTATCTTTGGAGAGCCGCATTTTTTAAGCTTAAACTCCTTCTAACGCCACTTCGCCCAGGCCGTGGTATTTTGTGGAAGAGCCACACTCAAGGGGCTGAAGAGCCGCATGTAGCTCTCCAGCCACGGTTTGCCGACCACTGCTTTATGGAAAGAAAGACCAAGTGTCAGAGGCACTGAGCGTTGCCAGGTGTGGGTCTACGTAAGGTGACCAGATCGTCCCGCTTTGGGTGGGACAGTCCAGATTTCTAACAATTTTCCCCACGCCCCGCGGTGTTTTAAAAAAGTCCCAATTTTTGGAAAGAATGGAAAGAATCTTCTTTCCAAAAATCGGGAGTTTTTTTTCCAAAAATCGGGAGTTTTTTAAAACGCCACGGGACTTGGGAAAAATTGTTAGAAATCTGGGCTGTCCCGCCAAAATCGGCTCCTCCCTGCAGAGAGAAAAGCACGCAGTGGCCACACCCACGTCCTCTTCCCCAAAGACCTGAGCTCAAGTGCCAACACCCCCCCCCACCTCCCACCCCCGCTGGCTCAGCTGCAGACAGCAGACAGACCTCTGAGAGGAGGAGGCGAGGAAAGTGGTTGCAGCGGGAACTGTCCCACCTACAGGTTGTTTCTGCTTTGAGAGAGAGAGAATCGCGCAGCGGAGAAAGGTTAATTCGCATTTAAACACACAAGTGTGTTTCCTGTTGGGTCTGACCGGGAGGAGGAATGATGTTTGTCAAAGTAGAGGCTTGCGGGTTATAATTGAAAACCCACCCCCACCACACACACACACACACACACACACACACACACACACCCCTGAGGCTGGATGGGGGGGGGGGGGGCAGCAGCGGAGGTGGGGGTGCTGCAGGCCGAGGGCCCCAGGCCGGGATGTGCCCCTGCCCTGCGGGAATGCGCCCCAACCCTGGGTGGGGGGAGGGGCAGGGGAGAAAGGCCCTGACCTGTTGCCTGAATATGTGGAGCCCCTGACGCCCCCTGCCCCCCCTTCAGAGCCATTTATGGAACTGACTCAGTCCGCCCATGTAAGCTGTGCCCAGGCCTGGGGTCGTGGGGGGCAGAGCGATGGATCAGAGCTTTCTGCACAGGGATTCCCGCGGGGCTGCCACCGCACAGCGGGCACCTCGAGGTGCAGGAGGGCACGGTCCGTCCGGCTGCGATGCCTCGGGACTGTGCTCGCCAAGGCACCCCGGCAAGGGGGTGCAGCTGCGCCCCCAGGTGCTCCTCCTCCCCCGTCAGCACCCCCTCTGCCGCGGGCCACTCTCTCAATGCTATCCAGACCGCGCCGCCGCAGGCCCGGGACCAGCTGGTGGCCATCCAGCCAGCCCAGGGCGCCAGCGGCCGCGCATTGGGCTCGGAGGAAGGCGAGCGGCCATCTCCCATCTGGGGCAGGCGGGGCAGCTAACCAAGCCATGACAGGGTGCCCCCAAACGGCCAGGCATTGATGAGTCATGGGCGCCCCCCTGATTTCCGTCCAACTTGGGACCAAGCAGAAAAAGCCCCGAATGCACCCCCAGCCAGTCACATCCGACGCCCTTCGGACCAGCCCGCCTCTGCCTCCCCACGGCAAGCAGCAGCCGCCATCCCATCGGGTCCAGCGAGGCCTTCCAGCTCCCTTCGCGCCTGCAGACCACAGCCTTTGCTGCATGCGGCCTAGTCGCTGTGTGTCTCCACCTCAGAGGCCCTAGGGGGTGACCCCAACATGCACCCCGAGGCGGCGGCAGCTGAGAAGTGGCCACGGCCCCAGGTCCCCCTCCCCCCTAGGGCGGACGTGGCATGGAGCCTGTGCAGCAGCCTGGCCTGTCCTGGGCACCCACACAGCTGCCTCTGGTGCTGGCGCCCCTACCCCCACGGCCGGCCCCGCCCTTCCCTCCCCTCTCCCCTCCCCTCCCCCGGCTGCAGGACCTGAGAAATCCAAGATCACTTGGCTCCTCCGCGGCTCTCCAGGCGCAGGGCAGTCTGCTGCCCACAATGCGGCTTTTGTCCGCTCGGCCATCGTGGGACCGCTGGCTTTCACAGCCCTGTGACCTCGAACCCCCGAGGCACCCCTCGGAGCGGACGCCAAGGCGGCCATCAGATCTGGCAGCGGCTCGGGACTGCCCTCCCCTCCCCGTGCCCCTGGGGTCCCCGTGGCGGCGGCTGGAACGGGAGACGCGGGGCAGTTAATACTCATGAGAACTGCAGGGGTGGGACGGGGCCCACGGGGAGGCTGGTGGAGAAAGGGGTGGAGGTGAGGGGGCGCGCGGGGCCTGAAACCCGACCTGCGGGGGGAGCCGCTTCCCAGTTGGGGCTCCTCCGGGTGTTTCGTGGGACAAAGGAGGTGGTTTCGGTCGCAGGACTCCGGATCCCCCGGGAGATAAGCGTGAAACGCTCTCACGCCCGCGGCCTGCTGTCCCCCTGCCAACGCCAACGCCGCCGCCGCCGCCGCCCGGGGCAGCAACAGGATTGCGCTGGGGCTCTGCCAGGGCCTCCGCCTGGCTGCCTGCCCGCCTGGATCAGGTAGCTGGTCTCATTCCTGATTCTGGGCCGTGGACCCCCAGAACGGAGACGTCTCAGCCTGCCGTCGAGGCTGTCCGAGCTGCCCTGCCTGACACCCCGTCGCCTTGAGCAGAGGCCAGGGCCGGCCAGGACAGGTATGAAGCTTGGCTTCCTCCATCACCAGGGGCAACCCAAGCCTCCTGCTCACTCCAGCTTCGTGGCGGCCACTATCTTTGTTGTGTTAATTTGCATACTTGCTCCTGGTTGGCTGGTGGGTGTAGCGGAGTGATGATCAATTTGCATGTTTCTCTTTTATTAGTGGAGATAGCCTATGGGAGCATCTCAGCACACATATCTGTTAGTCAATGCATATCCGATAATTGTGAGCTGGATGAATAATTATCCACTGGTTCTTGATGAATCGAAATTCCATGTTATCTCAAGACCGAGAAACCTAGGAGGTTCCCAGGGGTGAAATTCTAACTGTGGCGATGACTCGTGGAGTGTATCCCCCAGGGCCGAATACCACATGCAGTTTTACAGATGATAGAACTGGGGATGTGAGTGTTTAAAGCTTCGCCCGACACTGTGTGGGCTGGACTCCAGGTTCCACTGATGGCTGGGCTCCCAGCCTCCCGAGGCCACCACGTGCCTGCCAGGGACGAAGGGGAGGGAGACAGAGGTGCTATTCCTGGCACCCCGAACAGCGAGAGGCAATGGAAACAGTGTGAAGAGAAGGAACAGTGCGTCCAACGTCCTCCATAGTTTGCTCCAGCTGGCCGGCCAGGAGAGAAGAAAATCCCAACAGGTCAGTGTTTGCTCAGCTCATGCTCAGTGATATGGAGAAGCAGGTCTGGAATTCCGGTCCCAGGTGACCTAGCTCAGGTCTCTTCCCACTGACCATGGGAGATAGGAGTGTCCCCTATGTCCCCAGCACTAAGCATGGATTAAAAGAGTAAAACCAGCCCGACCGGAATTGCTCAGTGGTTGAGCATCAACCTATGAACCGGGAGGTTATGGTTCAATTCCTGATTAGGGTACCTGCCCTGTTGCAGGCTGAATCCCCAGTGTGGGGTATCCAGGAGGCAGCCAATTAATGACACTCTCTCATCACTGATCTCTCTCTCTCTCTCTCTCTCTCTGATATCAATTTAAAAATTAAGTAAAACCAGAAAAAAATATGCGTGAGAAAGAAGCAATTTCTGTTCCCAACTTGCAATTTGGAAGCACATCTGGGCAGGGCGGGGCTGGCAGCTTACGTGGAAAGTGATGTCGCTGTTGACTTTGGACCATACTTGAGGCTCCAGGAAGGAAAGAAAGATTCTCTCCCAAGAAATTCCTGGGAATTAAAAACAACACAAGTGGAGAAGAGGAACCAAGATGGAAGCAGAAGTAATCTGTACTTGCTGCCTCCCACAACCACATCAAAATTACAACTAAAATGCAGAACCACCATCACCCAGAGTTAGGTTTGAAAGGAAACAGGAAACAGAACAACGGGGAATTTTAAAGTAATGTTTATTCCCCGGTAATGGGCGGGACCCATCACGGAGGTAGAGAGACCAGAATTGGAGGGGGAGGGGACAGGGGACCCAGCCGGGCTGATGCAGCAGCAGCCACAGCCAACAGCCAACAGCCAACAGCAGCACGTGTCTTGCTTGGGGTCCCTCTTAAAGGACAGAAAGGGAGGGGGTTGGGCCCAGGGTGGAACAGGAAGGGATGGGCCCCAAGGGCACTCTGGCCCGTGTTGATTGGTGGTTCAATGTCTTGGAGATGTCTCTGTGGCAGGTGCCAGTCATGTGTTAGCTCCACCCACCAGTTTGGGAGTGGGGGAGAACCTTACACCGGCCTTGTGTTAAACTCCGCCCACCAGTTTGGGAGGGGGAGATAACCTTTCACCCAGAACTGCAGGAAAGCTGGCTGAATGGAAGTCCTACAGCTAGCGAAGTAGAGAAGAAAGCACACTGAGACGGGTAGGAAGTGGAGGCACAGAACAGGCTGGTCTGGCACCTGGGTGCGCCTCTTTTTTAATCAGGAGGGAGGCCATTTCTTTGGAGGCTTCCTGGAGGAGCGAGGAGTCCCAGCCCCACACCAGACCCCCAGCCCTGGGCCCCAGAGCTGGGGAAAGAAGTCCCTATAGGCCTTAAGAACTACGGACTGTAAAAATATGTGCGGATTGAGGCGGAGTGACACAGAGGCTTCTGGAGACCCAGCTGGTCCTCTTAAAAGACCGGCACCACGAACTGAATTTACAAGCTCCCACTTGCTCTGAGCTCCAGTGCTGGGCGAGGCTCTGGGCGACCCAGACAGATACGGGGAGAAACTGGACTGTCTGGTATCTGGGCAGGAATGCGGGGCAGCTTTATTCCACGCCGAGGTGCTCACAGCAATCATTGTTCCCGTGCTGGGACCTCCCTGGTGCAAGGCTGACTGGCAGCCACTTCTGTTGGCTCCTCCCTGTAGATTCCCCGAGGCCCCTCCCCACCCAGTTTACAGCCCCACCCAAGCTGTGAGCAGCAGCTTTTGCATATGAATGGCCTGTCCTTCCTCTGCCTAAAACCTATCCAACAAGCTTCAGCTGGGTCAGGGAGCCCCAGAGCTATCAATAAAAGGCCCAGGGCCAGCACCACCAGCAGCCCGCCTTGCTTCACAGCTGGGCCTCGTCTGGGCACTTCCAAACCAGATACAAAAAGGAGGAATCTTCGGATCTCTCTGTAGCTCCTGCTGGGAGCCCCTAGGCAGTGGCTGACTTTGCACCTCCCTGGAGATCCAAGAGCCGGTGTACCCAGTGGTCAGTGAGAGCCATACCAGATCACAACTCTACACATCCCTAAGCAACACACTCAAGGGGCAGACTCAGGGAGCACCAAAGCCCCACTGAAGAAAGTCCTGCTCCATAGGGGTGTCTCCTGCTGCATAAAAGCTCTCCCACTGTAGTCGCAGCTGGCCCTCACAGCCAATTGCAATAAAATCTCAACTACAACAAGACTGCTCACAGCTCACAAAGAGGTACACCCGGAGAGCCCAGCTCAGGTGAATGGGGAGGCTGAGCCACTGGGCCCTATGTCAACTACAAGAGGCCACTCTATCAACTCAAGGAGACTTAGCAGCTACCAAATACATAGAAACAAACACAGGCAAGCAGCCAGAATGTGGAGACAAAGAAACATGTCACAAATGACAGAAATGGAAGAAAGCAAACTACTGGATATAGAATTCAAAACCACGGTTATAAGGTTACTCAAGAATCTTCTAGAAACCTCCAAGGAACTTAGTGAAACCTTCAAGGATCTTAGTGAGAATGCCAAAAAAAGAAGAAGAAAAAAAAGAGAAAGGGCCAGTCAGAAATTAAGCATACACTGGTTGAAATAAAGAATAATATACAGGGATTCAACTATAGACTAGAGGATCCTAAGAATCAAGTCAATGAATTGAAATATGAGGAAGCAACACACACACACCAAAAAAACCAACACACACACACACACACACACACACACACACACACACAAAAACACACAAGAGCAAAACTAAAAAAGAATCCAAAAATATGAAGATAGTGTAAGGAGACTCTGGGACAACTTCAGGTGTACCAACATCTGAATTATGAGGATGCCAGAAGAAGAGAGAGAGAGAGCAAGATATTGAAAACCTATTTGAAGTAACAATGACAGAAAATCTCCCCTACCTGGTGAAAGAAATAGACTTACAAGTCCAGGAAGCGCATATAATCCCAAACAAGAGAAATCCAAAGAGAACCACACCAAGACATATCATAATTAAAATGCCAAGGGCAAAAGACAAAGAGAGAATCTTAAAAGCCACAAGAAAAACAAAACAATTAGTTACATACAAGGGAGCACCCATACGACTTTCAGCTGATTTCTCAACAGAAACTATACAGGCCAGAAGGAAGTGGCAAGAAATATTCAATATTCAAAGTGATGAATAGCAAGAACCTACAACCAAGAATACTCTACCCAGCAAAGCTATCATTTAGAATTGAAGTTCAGATAAAGAGCTTCACAGACAACAAAAAAACTAAAGGAGTTCATCACCACCAAACCAATATTATATGAAATGCTGAAGAATATTCTTTAAGGAAGAAGAAAATGGTAAAGATAAAAAAATTATGAACAATAAAGTGACAAAAAATACATATCTATCAAAAGTGAATCTAAAAATCAAATGAATAAAAAGTCTGATGAACAGAATAAACTGATGAATGGAATGGATTCAGGGGCATGGAAAGGGAGCGGACTGACAATTCTCAGAGGGAAGAGGGTGGGTGGGGGTTGCGGGAAGAGATTAGACAAAGATCTCATATGCATGTATGTAGTGCCTATGGACAGACAATAGGGTGTCCAGGGCCTGGGGTGGGGTGGGAACCAGATTTTGGGGGTGGGGGTGAAAGTGGGACATCTGTAATAATTTCAACAATAAATATATTTTTTAAATATCTTTTATTGATTTTTTACAGAGAGGAAGGGAGAGAGATAGAGAGCTAGAAACGTTGATGAGAGAGAAACATCGACCAGCCGCCTCCTGCATACCACACACCGGGGATGTGCCCACAACCAACGCACATGCCCTTGACCGGAATCGAACCCGGGACCTTCCAGTCCGCAGACTGACGCTCCACCACTGAGCCAAACCGGTTTCGGCAACAATAAATATTTTTTTAATAAAATAACAAAATAAAATTTATTTAAAAAAATAAAACAAAAAACAAGCAATAGTGTCCTTTGGGGGCTGAAGTCTGGAGGGAATTCAGGCTCCTGGTGCCAGTTCAGCAATCCCCTCCGTGCACCCCTTACGGCCTGAGGGCAGGGACAGGGACTTCGTCGGCCCCTCCGTTCCCACCCCCGACACCGCCCACGCGAGGGCCCCTTGGCTGAGTGAGGACCACAGGACGGGGCGGAGCAGCGAGAGGGTCATGAGCGACAAGAACTTGCAGGGAGGACCCCGACTGGTGGGCTCCGGCGCAGAGACGCCTTGCCCCCCGTTACCAGCCAGGGGTGGTGTTTCCAGAGCTGAACTGCCAGATGACGGGAATGTGTGTGCGTGTGAGCGTGTGAGCGTGTGCGTGTGCGTGTGTGTGTGTGTGTGTGTGTGTGTCCGTGTGCGCTCGCAGATCTGGTTGCTCAACCCCCCGGGCGGGAACCGTACTCTAAGTGGTTCCAGACCCGGGCGGGGGAAGGTCCCAGAGCCTGCCTCGGACGTGACCTTGGAGATCAGCCGACAGAGGAGGCCCCTCAAAGGGCAGCCGGCCGGCCGGGCGGATGGAACTCCCCCACGAGGGGCAGCTGCTCCTCGCTGCCCAGGAGGGCGGCCGTGCGGGGCCAGGCCACGGGCCCCTCCCCCCTGTCTCCGGCGTGGAAACAGCCGTGACCTCGTCCTCTTCCTGTTTTCCCTCCACTATTGTACCCTGGGTGTGGCCCCTGTAATGGGAATATCACTCATCCCACATGTTGACCGGCCGAGAAACACACACCCACGGAGGCAGCGGCGTTCCACCAGCCACGTGGACGGGAACCAGCCCGGCGCCGGCCACGTGAGGGGGGGAGGTGGGAGTGTCCTCGCTTGTACAGAGGGCAGCTCTCTTTCAGGAAGGGGTGTTTCTGGGGCCCACGGGAAGGTGGGAATCAGGGGTGAGAGAGACACAGTGGCCTCAGCCCCCCTGTGCCTCTGGGGGCACAGCCCCCGTCTGCACACAGGGTACACAGCGTCATCCTTCGGGAGCCCAGCCCTCTTTAGCTCTTGGTTCCCGGGTAACCGACGGTAACCGACGCTCCCAGACGTCGCGCCTGCAAACCACTCACCACGCCCCTGCCCGGCCGGCCGGCCGCTCTGTGTGGGTCCTGGGGCTGCACCGGCTCCCAGAGAGGGGAGAAAGCAGCCACCGGCCCCTGAAAACCGAACCCGAGAGGCCCCCGGTCACAGCCACCGTCTTCCTCACGTCCACGTGAACCACGAGGTCGGCTCAGGGTCAAAGGCAAGACGGACGGGGACAGGAGAGGAGACCTATTGGCACACCTTTTGGCTAGTGGCTTACTCCAGCTCGCCCTGGTCTACAGATACTCACGCCTCCCCGTGTGCACAGCGCCCCAGACTCCCAAGCGCCCCCACATCTAGTCCCATCGGGGCATCGGGCTCCCCTGACCCCGCTCGGCAGCAGAGGTGGTGACCACGCCAGTGACCAGGGACTCGCTCACTCTCTCGGCCTGGGGGGGCGAGGGGGCTGGATATTCGACCTCGAAACCCCCCCCCATTCTGAGGTCCCTTCCAGCGCCCACGTCCTGCGAGCCCACCCTGGGGAGCTCTGTCCTGGGGCCCGGCTCTGATCTTAGGTGGTTCCGGTTCTGTCTGTGCCCTACGACAGGCTGACACTCAACTCATCTTACGGCGAAAAGCCGGGCCAAGACGCCTCCCCCTCCCCTCCCCACAGTCCGCACGGCTGCCTGGCACACAGCAACTGCCCCGACTCGGCCGGATTGGGGGGCTCTGCGCCCCACTAACGTGACTCCCCTAAGGCAATGTGTTCTAGGAACAACGCTTTTTGACACACACAGAGTCTTCTGCCTCATGTGCACAGCTCTGTGGGATCGTTCTTGCTAGCCTCCCCCCTTTTACAGACGGGGAAACCGAGGCTGGGGGAGGGATGGCCACTTGGACCCGAAGTCACAGAGATCGGATTTAAAGTTCGGCTCTGGGCTCGAATAAACAGGAAGGGAGGAGCGAGGCGCTTCCCGGACCGCCGGGGCCGAGCCGGGCCGAGCCGGGGCCAGCCAGGAAGCCCGCTGGCCGGGGAGGGAGCAGCCGTGACCTCATCCTGACTCAGCCGCCGGCCGGCCGGGTGGCCTCCAGCGGGTCCCTCGGCCCCCGGCCTGCGTCCCGGCCGCTCTCTGTTTACCCAGACGGCGACGCGGATGCGTGGCCGTCCCGCTCCATTAGACACGACGAGGAAAGGGGTTCCGCTTCAGCAGAGGAGACGGGCCGACGCGGAACCCCAGCACACCTGTCACACCCAGTCACCCGGGATCACTGGGTGTTGCCAGGGAACGCAGACCAGTCTTGTCTCCGGTCCACACCTAGCGGATCTCCGGGGGATGGGCTCTCGGGGGTGGGGGGTGGCCAGACAGGACGCGTCCCACCCTGGCCACCCCGTCAGATCTGATGTGGGCTCGGACCTACTGCAGCGGACTCTCTGGGGACTGGCCCGGGCACCTGAACTTCAAAGGGAGGCCCTGGGACGGCGCCCCCCTTGGGCAGCCCCCGCCCCACACGCATCCTTTCGCCTGAGCATCGCAGAGTGACTGGGGAGCTCACCCCCCCCTCCCTCCCGCTCCCACGCCCGCTCCAATTCGGCCCGCGACGAGCCGCTCACGTCACCAGAGTCCGTCCTGGATGCTGAACAGGAACGCGTCATGTTGTAGTGTTGGTCAAAGCTGTGCAGTAGACGCCCGTGGCCAGGGAGATCGTTTGTCTCATGGGCGTGTTAAAGTTTAAAAGTCATTGTGGGCCAAAGAAAGAGAGCTTATGCAGACCTGGCTTCTGGAATACCAGGTCTGTACACCGAGGGCTGGTTCCCTAAAGTGGGGCACGGTCAGGTCAGTGGGCTCCGGGGACCCGCCCCGCCTCCGGCCCCAGCACCTCCTGTGTCACCGCCACGGGCCCACGGCTCCTCCTCCTCACCTCCCTCCGGCCCCAGCACCTCCTGTGTCACCGCCACGGGGCCCACGGCTCCTCCTCCTCACCCACCTCCCGCCCCAGACCCTCCTGTGTCACCGCCACGGGGCCCACGGCTCCTCCCCCTCACCCCCCTCCGGCCCCAGCACCTCCTGTGTCACCGCCATGGGGCCCACCGCTCTCCTCCTCACCCGCCCGCCCTCTGGAGATGCTGAGACGGAGACCCCCGGCTGCCCTGCCTCCAGGAAGGTCCACACGAGGCCCCTCCCAGATGCAGTGGCCACACTCTCCCGGGCTGCCACGCCCCCGACATGCCAGCGCTTTCTGCCCTGGCTCCGCGGGCCGGGGCTCCTGGCTTTTCCATCTCTGCTTCTCCTCTGGATCCTTCCGTTTGTCACGTTCCCCCAAGCAAGAGCCAGCATCCCCACAGCCCACGCACTCGGACTGTCGGGTTGATTTCCTGAGTCTGTGCGTCTTCCGATCCGGCCACGTCCTCCCACCACCACGCCATCCACGCCACCCATGCCACCCATGCCCACGTGCCTCCTGACGCCAGGCTCACGAGGCATCGGCCGTGGGAGCTGAGCAGGGGGTGCGGGTATGTGACCGAGCCGCCGTCCCTCTCGAACCCAGTCCCGCAATGTGGTCCACGACGGTGAGTGCCACCGGGCCCGATGGATGCTATCTACCTTCGTCTGCAAATACACTGTTCGGAGTCGGACTTGAACTAAACCCAAGCGCATCCTCTCACTCTGCGTGGGGTCCCGGGAGACTTCTCCCCACGCTGTTGTCCGGCACACGCGGCCTCCGTGCGTGGGCAGACGGCGTTATCTCTGCTCAGTTTACTGGGGAGCTGCTGGGGTCCCCCCCCCCGGGGGGGGCTGCGCTCCCTCGTTAGAGCACCGAAGGGGGGGCGGTTCCGTTAGCGCCCTGTGTTTCGCCAGCACGATGCCCCTGGGCTTGTGGTCGTGCGTTTCCGATAACGGCTCCGTTACTGCTCACCTGCTATCTGCGTCACGAGGGACCGGAAGGTGCGTTTTCTGCTCCACTGATTCTCGTAGACACACCGACGACCAAAAGCCTCTCCCAGCGACACTCGCTTTCCGGTCAGGGCGGCTGCCTAACCGTCTCCCCGCCACAGGACACCTGCTCCTCCGCCTGCTTTTCATCGTGTTTCTTACCCAGGAGGGAGGTTTGTGGGTTTTGTTTTTTTTTTTTTAATTTTTGTGTCATTTAAACATAGCGTTTAGAACTTATGAAGTTCTAAATTTTTCTTAAATGTGTGTGGTCCATGCTTCTCTATCGTTATAAAAAATATATTTTATTGATTTTTTTTTTTTTTTTATAGAGAGGAAGGGAGAGGGACAGAGTCAGAAACATCGATGAGAGAGAAACATCTATCAGCTGTGCACACCTCCTACTAGGGATGTGCCCGCAACCAAGGTGCATGCCCTTGACCGGAATCAAACCTGGGACCCTTCAGGCTGCAGGCCGACTGAGGCAAACTGGTCAGGGCTTAAAACGTGTTTGTATTGATCTCAGAGAGGAAAGAAGAGGGAGGGACAGAAACATCAATGATGCGAGAGAATCGTGGACCAGCTGCCTCCCGCACGCCCCCTACTGGGGAATCAAGCCCCGAACCTGGGCACGTGCCCTGACCGGGATTCAAACGCTGACCTCCTGGTTCATAGGTCGACTGTCATTTTTTTCTGTTAACACTTTGACTCCGAATCTGAACGTTTCAGAACTATCATTGCATGCAGGCTAAACCTGTTTTTGTTAACGTACTCGTGATTTCTGGTGAAGTGTATTTTTTATTTTTATTTTTTTAAAATATATTTTATTGATATTTTACAGAGAGGAAGGGAGAGAGATAGAGAGCTAGAAACGTCAATGAGAGAGAAACATCCACCAGCCTCCTCCTGCACACCCCCCACTGGGGATGTGCCCGCAACCAAGGTACATGCCCTTCACCGGAATCAAACCCGGGACCCTTCAGTCCGCAGACGGACGCTCCACCACTGAGCCAAACCGGTTTCGGCTGAAGTGTATTTTTTATATAAGTATTTGACACTGTACCAACTATTCTGGCTTTAAAGGAAAAGGGTTGGGTTGATACCTCCCTCCTGCTGGGAACGTGGTTTCTTCTTTATCTGCATGACTGAGCGTGCTATTTTACCGCCATGGCCTTTCGCCTCTCACCTTTGGATGGGGTGAGAACCGTGACTCCCGGGCCCGGTGTGAGCGAGCGCTGACTCACGGTGGACAACAGCATGCTGGCTGGACCGGGGCCGTGAGAAACAGCCGGGCACGCAGAGTGAGTCATAGGAACACGGTTTTCCGGGCGAAAGCTTAGCCTGCCTAAGTACGTCAACAAATAAAAAAAAGCTTAAAAAACAAATAAAATAAAATATAAATAAATACATAAACCCAGCTTAGAGCCAAAATGGACATTCACATCGCCAAGGTCACATCGCCAAGGTCACGCTCCACAGGTTCACCCTCCTGCCTCTCTCAGCTTCGGAGTTTCGCGGGCAATCCTGGGTGGTCTTTAGCCTATGGAAGCTCCCTTTCCACCCCCCCACGCTCCCCACCCCCGTCTCTGCCTTTATCTTCACGTGGCCTTCTCCTGCTTCTGTGCCTGAGCCCAAAGGCCCCCTCATTCTACAGAATGAACGTGGAGCTCAGGGCTTTAACCTTCACCACCAACTGAGTAGCTGTCAGGCTCCGCGTATCTATGTTTATTTGTCATCCTGCTTACTCATCTTATCCGTCCATCTACCACTCAATCATCTATCTATCGTCTATCTACCTATCTATTATCTATCTGTCCACCATCTGTCCGTCTCTCTATCTCATCTACCTATGCCCTGCCTCAGTCAACAAATGGTTGTGATAGGTTAATCCTTTTTAGACTTAAAAGCCTCCAGTGAAGAAAAGTACTATTATTATCCATTTTACACATGAAAAAACAAAAACCACCTGGAAATTAACTTCCTTTAAAAAAATAGATTTTATTGATTTTTTTTGCAGAGAGGAAGGGAGAAGGATAGAGAACTAGAAATATTGATGAGAGAGAAACATCAATCAGCTGCCTCCTGCACACCCCTTACTGGGGATGTGCCCACAACCAAGGTACATGCCCCTGGACAGAATTGAAACCAGGACCCCTCAGTCCGCAGGCCGACGCTCTATCCACTGAGCCAAACTGGTTAGGGCATGAACTTCCTTTTTTTAAAAAAAAAAAAATCCCATTTGCCACTTATTAAAATATCTGTGAGGTTTAGAATCAGACACTCCATCATCCTGACGAATTCCTCTGTTGAAGCCTTCCTGCTTATTTCTGAACGTCTACCCAAGACCCACACCCGGAAGCGGCCAGACGTGGTTTGGGCCGGAGCGCGCCCTGGTGGGCGGTCCTCGCCTCCTCTGTGTACTGTCCGGCCATCCATCCATCCTCACTGGCGGGCGGGTCCGAGCAGTGGAGGCTCTGTCCAGGGGGCGGCGATCACGCTGGGGAGAGCGTCCCCGTCCTCACGGTCCTCTGACTGCAGACATCCGTCTGGAGCCTGGGACGCAGGGCCGGCTGGGAGTAAGGCCGTGAATGAAACCGGGAGGGGGGTGCTGGAGCCACAGCCCCGAAGGGGTGGACGGCGGGTCCCAATCTGTGCGTCCGGCACAGCCGGGGAAGGGAGTTCCCGTTTTTCGTGTTCACACTGTGCAAAGGCAGGCCCAAGCCTTCTAGCTTTGCCTCTCACACAGGTGCCACCTCGGGCTTAGCGGGGGCAGAACCAGAAGGCGGGACGTGGAGACCTGAGCATCCCGTGGGCCAAATGAGGCCCGTCTGTTAGCATGACGATGAGCAGGACTCTGCGGGCTTTGGGGGAAAAAGAGCCGATGGCCACACGTTCGCACACCCGGAGAGAAGCTGGCCCGGGAAGGCACCGGCCGCGGGCACCGGAGGACTCTCTGACACAGCCCGTCGGGGCATCGCCGGGGCTGTAAGAGAAGCTCTCACACCGGAACCGGTGTGGCTCAGTGGATAGAGCATCGGCCTGCGGACTGGAAGGTCCCAGGTTCGATTCCGGTCAAGGGCATGTACCTTGGTTGCAGGCACATCCCCAGGAGGGGGTGTGCAGGAGGCAGCTGATCAATGTTTCTCTCTCATCGAATCGATGTTTCTAACTTTCTATCCCTCTCTCTTCCTCTCTGTAAAAAAAAAAAAAAAAAAAAAAAAAAAAATCAATAAAATATATATAAAAGAAAGAGAGAGAGAGAGAAGCTTTCACAATCGCAGCTTCTGTTCGCACGGGCCGCGCCCGCTCTGCAATCATCCCGCCGTCCAGCTTTGCATGGTGGAGGCCTCTGAGTGTGACTTCCTCCTGGGCGCTGGCCAATGGGAAGTCCGCGTCCGGCTGGGTGTGGGCGGTGATGACAGAGGGGGCAATGGGGCGAGACTGCATCCTCCCTCCCGCACACTTCCTCGGCGTTAGTGCGGGGCCAGAGGTGGCACGTGCCTGGACCCTCCTCTCGAGGTGACGAGAGCCCCTGCTTGGTAGCAGTGCCACCCTGACGTCATCGCTGAGCGGGCCACGGTCCCCAGAGGGTGGAGACTGTCCACGTCCACCTGCCTGGCCATCTGCACCTGACTCCTGGCGTCACACCCACCACAGACGCTCCAATGTGTGGGGAGGAGAACAGGAAGGGCTCTCTGCTAAGGGCTGAACTGGGGTGTCACCCACTCAACGCCACGGGTGACACGACATTTCATGGAAGGGCACATGGCAAACCCGGTGCTGAAGCACACCTATGCAGGTGGGCGGGCGGACGTGCCACCCTCCTGGCCAGGAACATCCATTCGGCGCCATGTAGTTGGAAGCTGTGAGGGTTAGGCAATCGTGGCATATTGTGTGCAAAGGGGTAAAGGGTAGTATATGACAGCGGTCGGCAAACTCATCAGTCCACAGAGCCAAAGAGAAATAGTACAATGGACATTTCTTTGGAGAGCCACATTTTTAAAGTTAAACTTCTTCCAATGCCACTTCTTCAACATAGACAGAGCCACACTCAAGGGGCCAAAGAGCCACCGCATGTGGCTCCAGAGCCACAGTTTGCCGACCACGGTTTTAGGTGATCATGACATTTCCGTAGCATCGCCCAGCGTACGCCCTCAGCGCTTTTATCTCCCAGTAATAACAGATGTGGTGAGATGACCATCCCCATTTCACAGATGAAGGAACGGAACGAGGGAGGCGAAGAAATATTTCCAAGGCGACACCGTCAGAGTGGGGGAGCTGGGGACTGGGACCCGAGCTTGCTCTCGGGACCCATCCTCTGCCCTTGGCCCTGCACCCCGTGGCCCGGCTCTGTGCTGGGAGCTCCCGCGTTCTCGCTGGCACAGCCGCCGGGCAGGTAGGATGCTGCTCTTTCTCTCTCCCTCTCCGAGGAGGCCAGGATGAGAACCGCGGGGTCTCGGTCTCCCCACCCAAAATAACAAGGCCTCGAGCAACAGAGTCACGGTTGGCCCGAGAACAGGCCCCTGGGTGATTCCCCCGTGCCAGTCTGCCCACCGGAGACAGTGATGGCCATGAGACGATGGAAGGTGGGGAGGCGGACTCGGAGGAGGGGCGGAGGAGCCTGCAGGCCCGGGTTAAGATCCCCCACCCCACCCTTTCCCGGGCCGGGGGTTCGGGCAGTTAGAATACCCTTAGAATATTGTCGGAGGCAATCGGCTCCCGGAATGCCCCTGGGCCCATTGCATCCCCCACCACCTTCCCCACGTGCCTCTGCATCAGTAAAAAGCATCACCAAGCAGCAATCCTGCCTGATTGGCAGCTCAGCCGTCTCCTGTGCAGATAGCGCGCGGCCGAGCGGGAGGAGAAGGCCGCAGCAAGTCGCTGCGCTCGGTGGAATTTCCGAGAGGAAAAGTGACACGGTGCGCCTGCAGACCTTTACATCCAGGTGCTCCCTCCCCCGAACGGGTGGAGATGATCCTGAGCGATGGTGAAGGGCTCCTCCGGGCGTGGGGGCGGGAAGCGGCGAAGGGCGGGCAGCGGGTGGGACCCAGAGCACGCTGACTCAGCCTGGGTGCTGCAGGGCGCCGCCCACCCAGCCCAGCCCAGCCCTCTGTGTCCCTGTGGGCTCCCTTCCACCACCTTCCGGGGAACTGGACCGAGGGAGCGGCACTGTCACCACATCCACCGCCCACCGGGCTGAGCGGCTCACGTGCGTAAGCCGGGAAGGGGCTGGAAAACTAACTGGATGCTCATAAGAATCAGGTGTGGCCGAAACCGGTGTGGCTCAGTGGTAGAGCGTCGGTCTGCGGACTGAAAGGTCCCGGGTTCGATTCCGGTCAAGGGCATGTACATTGGTTGCTGGCACATCACCGGCAGGGGGTGTGCAAGAGGCAGCTGGTCGATGTTCTCTCTCATCGACATTTCTAGCTCTCTATCTCTCTCCCTTCCTCTCTGTAAAATATCAATAAAATATATATATATATATATATATATATATATATATATATATATTAAAAAGAAATGTCTTTGGAGAGCCAAATTTTTTAAACTTAAGCTTCTTCTAACGCCACTTCTTCAACATAGACTCGCCCAGGCCGTGGTATTTTGTAGAAGAGCCACATGTGGCTCGAGAGCCACAGTTTGCCAACCACTGGTCTAGACTCGCCCAGGCCATGGTGTTTTGTGGAAGAGCCACACTCAAGGGGCCAAAGAGCTGCATGTAGTTCACGAGCCACAGTTTGAGGACCACAGACCCGGGTCAACTGTTAACCAGTCCAGTGGGGTGTGCTGTTTGACGTGTCTAAGGAGCTCCCCGATGGTGCCCACGCGCTGACCCGGGCCACACGATGGGCAGCCACTGGATCACCTCGTACGGAGGTCACTTCCACGTGGGGCGGGGGTGGCACTCTCTCGCCTGCTCAGTCCAGGCTACGGCACGGGGAGCCGGTCCTTACCGCTGGGCTGCTCTTCAAAGAGCAGGAAGCCAGAGCCCATCAGGATGGGTCCAGGGCAGAAGCTCTGGGCCTGTCCCCAGGGGGGAGGGGGGGTCAGTGCCTCTCCCCATCCTCCCCCGAGAGTAGTAGGCAAGGCCCAGCCCCTCAGACCCTGCCCGGCCGGGCCCTGAGCGCACATGGAGCCAGGGGTGTGCAGACGGCAGATGGAGCCCAGGTTAGCTACGTGTCCTCAGGCTGGAACCTGGCTGTGCTTGACCGTGGCCTGCTGTGGCCGCTTTGCTGAGTCCCACCTACACGGCCTCAGGCCACCTGGGCACTCCTGGCGTTCATGGCCTCCTGGCTAACTGTGCTCTGTTTCCTCCTCCGCCCTCGGCACCTCCAGGCCTGCGTTCTCCCCCGGGGCTCGGGGCCGCCATGCCTGTCTCGGCTTCCCAGCTGCCGGGTGCGGTCCATTTCACCCAGCCTCCTCCACGGAGGAGACCCCAGCCTCCCCGAGACATCGCTGGTGGGCCCACCCTTCCCCTGACAGCCCCATAATCGGCCGGGTGCCCCCGACTCCTAGCCCGCCGACCTCGGCTTCTCCCTCCTCCCAGCAACCTGCCGGGAAAGGCCCGGCAATCTTTGCGGTTGACGCCACACCCCACGGTATAATCAAAGGAAATCTCCCGGCCCCATCCGGGCCAATCTAAGGAAAACAGGTCAGAAACATCCCACACATCCATTCCTTAATGGACAGAAAGAGCTGGAAACCCCTCTAGCACGAGAGGGCTGTGTGGTAACACAGAAAGGAAGTTAAGTTTTATGTGCGTTGAGCTGCATGATAAGTCTGTGTGCAAAGCGTGATTACGCGTGTTGTCTTACGATAAGATAAGGCTGTGCAGAGTCAACACCCCGGGCATGACTGGCCCTGTAGAATGCTAGAATGTCGCTGGGCCAGAAAAGGGCAGAGGGGAGCTCAGCCCCAGCCCTGCAGATACCGTATCTGCCGTGTGATTAATTTATGACGGGCAGCAAACACGATAATGGGACGGACAAATACCGAACGGCAAACTGTGACTCAGCGAGGACTATGAAGCGTGGGCAATTCTCATTCAAGTTCAAAGTCGTTCAGCTCAAGTGCTGCGTTAACATGGCCCCGTTCCCAGGGCCTGGGCTCGGGGAGGGAGCCTGGTCCGAGCACTGAGGGTTTGGACCTCCGTATCACCGGAACCTGGATTGCAGTCCCACCTCAGGGCCAGTGAGCTGTGTCACTTCATCCAGATCACGTGACTTCGCCTCGCCTCAGTGTCCTAATCCTGAAAACTGTAAGGGGGAAGCATAGACCACCCAGCCCAGCGGCTGCTGCGAGGGTCACGTGAGACTTTTCATCAGAGGGCACGGGACCATGCCCTGGGCTTTGCTGACTCCCATCTAACCTGTCTCCTGGGGCCCGGCCGGCGTGGCTCAGTGGTTGAGCATCAACCCATAAACCAAGAAGGCACCTGTTTAATTTCTGGTCAGGGCACATGCCCAGGGTGCCAGCTCCATCCTCCGTAAGGGGCATGCAGGAGGCAGCTGATCCATGTTTCCCTCTCATCAATGTTTCTATCTATCTCTCCCTCTCCCTTCCTCTCTCTCTTAAAAAAACACACAAAACAAAACAAAACAAAACAAAACAAAACAAAACAAAACAAAACAAAAGCTCAATTAAAAAATACTTTAAAACTAGAGGCCCAGTGCACGATATTCATGCACAGGGTGTGTGTGTGTGTGTGTGTGTGTCCCTCAGCCCAGCCTGCACCCTCTCCAATCTGGGATATTTCTCTCATAATCCAGGACTGCTGGCTCCCAACCACTTGCCTGCCTGCCTGATTGCCCTTAACTGCTTCTGCCTGCCAGCCTGATTGACACTTAACTGCTCCACTGCTGGCCTGATTTCCCCTAATTGCCCTCCTCTACCAGCCTGGTCACCCCATGTGCCTTCCCCTGCATGCCATCTTGTGGCAGCCATCTTTGACCACATGGGAGCAGCCACCTTGCGTGTTGGAGGGATGATCAATCTGCACATTACCTCTTTATTATACAGGATAAATTGACTCCTGTGGAGAATCAAATGCCCTTTTTTATAACTTTCCCTCCAGGCAGTCATAACCCTAGGGAAACCCAGGGGGGTCCCAGAAATGCTGGGGGCGGGGGAGGGCATGGTTGGGGGGAGGGGAAGCAGTGATGAGAGAGGCCCAGGCGGGACTGTGGCAGAGCCCCGGGCAGGGCCTGCAGTGCAGCCACGATGAAACCTAGATCATTTCCTATTGAGCCGTGGCTGAGCCATCGCTCTAGTCCGGGGCTCGCATGGCGGAACCTCCTGCACCCCCTCAGAGGCTTAGGGACGAGCGCTCACGGAGGGTGGGAGCCAGGAAGAGGGGCGGAGGGGGCTCCTCGTCCCTAAAGGGCCGCCGCAGATGTGACGTGACTCCAAGGGATGCAACGGTGCATTTGCCCACACCATGCCGCGTTGCCTGCTAAGGAGCCACCGTCTGCAGAACTGGCGAGAAGGGAGAGACACAGGAACTCCCTGCCCAGCGAGTCCCCATCCCGGCCCCGGTCCTGCCTGTCCCCTCCCGATCACACCCAGGTGGCATCTGTGTAACCGCTGCCACGGCCTGTCCTGGACCCGAGTGTGCGTGTTTATTTATTTTTTTGTTTTATCAAAGTGAGATCATGTCTCCTCAGCTCGAAATTGAGGACAAAGATCGCCCTGTGCGCTGTCCCCTCCCCTGGCCCTGAGGAGCTGGTGTCACCGCAGGGACACTAACAGAGGCTCAGACAGCTCTTCCCAGCATGCTCCAGGGGCTGTCCTGAGCGCCAGCGGTAACTGGGGCGTCCTCCCCCTTCCCACCGTGAGCCTCAGCTGCCACTGCACGTGCCTCTCGGGGCTCCTGGGTAGGACCCCTCCCTCCTCTTGGTGGTGGGGTCGTTGTTCAGGTTGGCTTGGCCAGATAGGTGAGCAGAGGACGCCTGAGTGTGTGGTGCGACGTCTGGGACGAGGGAAGGCAGTATGCCCTCCACCAACCCCCCAAAGTCCCCGCTGTCCCCCCAGGTGGTGCTGTGGGTTCACCTGGCACCGACCAGCCTTCCTTCCACAGCGGAGCTGGCTTCCGGGGGCCCAGGGGCCTGCCGACAGAGGGGGTGCAGTGACCTGAACGGCACGAAGGTATGGGGGAAGCCTGGCCCGGGACCTCCTGAGAGACTGATCCGGGCAGGGGGAGGGGGGCTAGTAAACACCATCGGAGGAGGCGGAGAGGAGAACAGGGGACTGCGGACGCGGATCCAGATGTTGGTGGGGCTCCAACTGCCTTCTCTGGGGGCCCCTCCTGTCCTCTCGGCAGTGAGACCTGGGGCGCTTTGGGGGTGCGCACCCCGTGGGAAAGTCGGGACACCCCGGTCCTTTGTGGATGCATGGCCTGGGACACGCTACTCGACATTCCCAAACCCCGACTGGCTCTGGTGGGAAGCACACCAGAGCAATAACGTCTACCTCTCGGCGTTTCCTGGGGGAATGTGTGCGCGTGGGCTCAGCTGTGAACCGGGACTCGGTGGCCCTTCACCAGCCGCCCGGGCCCTCGTCCGAGTGCCTGCCTCTCTGACACCAGCTGAGCCCCGAGGCGTGTGCACCACTCTGACTTCTTATCCCTGGCTGCTGACTCTCCCCCTTTCCACTTCTTCTTGTGCTTAACCAGGTCTTTCAACCTCGGTCTCAGCTGTTCAGCCACCTGCTTAAGCTAATCTTTCTGTGTTGATACTATTTCTTTGGATTTAAACTTATTTCTGGTTAGCAGATGCTTAAAATTCATCACTCTCATTCATATACCCACCCATCCACACATCCCCCACCCACCTATACATCCACCCATCCATCTACACATCCATCCATCCATCCACCCATCCACCCACCCACCCTCCCACTTACCCATCCATCCAACCATCCACCCACCCACCCACACACCCATCTATCCATCTACCCATCCACCCACCCTCCAACTCACCCATCCATCCATCATCTACCCACCCACCCATCCATCCACCCATCTACCTACCCATCCACCCACCCATCCACTTATCCACCCATCCATCCACCCATCCACCTACCCACCCATTCACCCCTCCACCTCTCCAGCCCTCCAGCCCTCCACCCATGCATCCATCCAGACCTTGGTGTCTTCTACACATCTGTTACCTGCTTCATGACCTCAGGAAGCTCTCTGTCTAGTAGAAGAAGCCGACCTAGGCCAGCTAATTGTGGTGTCTATGAGCCAACCCATCAATGATTCATGTATTCGTGCATTCCAGCAATATACAGTGAGTGTCTACTGGGTGCAGGGAACTGGGCACTCCCCTGGGCACTCAGTGAAGGTGGGCTCCACGTGGAGAAGTCCACGGCGACCGGCCCCGGGAGGACCCCCGCCCGGAGGCGTGGGCACGGGAGGTTTATGGGATGTGGAAGAAGACATTCTTCTCCTTCTCTGCCTGCCTTCCTGTAAGCACGCACTGTCAGTGTCTGGAACAGATTTTGGTTACCCGTGGCAACGTCTGAAGCAAACAACGAAGAGCACAGGAAAGCACACATTCACACCCCGATATTAAACCCTCCCCGCGGCCCCCCGAACGCGTGGGTCATTATCGGCGCTCCGGCACCTCATTGGGGGAGTGGGTGTGGGGATTTTGGAAGAGATCTTCAGGTGGGTTTTTTTTTTTTAACTTTGCCCTAAAATATTCAAGATGTGTTTATTCGTATAAACTACGTTATTTATAAGTTTAAAAAGAAGAAAAATACTTGGAGTTTTTATAGTTTCATAAGACTGTTCCTTATCCTCACCCCCCCCCCCCGCCCCCCGTCCGCCTCCATGTTCCCGAAGAGCTCTCTCGGGCCGCGCAGTCCTGCAGTGAGGACAAAGGAATGGAGCGGAATGAATGAATAAAGGCCCGGCGAGGGCGAAAATTATATAGCGTGACTATAAACACCCTTGACGGCAAAACATGTTGCCTACAGAACGAGGCTACGGGGGGCGGGCGGGAGACGCCGAGGAGAGGAAAGGAGAAAGCGGCTCAAGGTAAGACAAGATCGAAAGGCACAGAAAGTAAGGTCTAGAAAGTAATCGGCTTATTATCCCGGTTCTGAAGGCGCTGGCGGAACTTGAAGCGGAGCAAGAGAACTGTCAAATGCTGAGCAGACGGGTACGAGGGGGGCACGCAGCAGATCAAGGAATGCAGCCTCCAGTGTGGCCCCCGGAACCGAGGCAGCGACCGGCACATGAGAACCTGAGAGCGGAGAGGAGGAGAGGCCGGGGCAGAGGGCGGCGGGCGGAGTGCGGAGGGGAGGGGTCGCCGCTGGGAGTGGGTGCTGCTCCGGTTGTTGCTGTTGTTAGTCCTCACCCAAGGACATTTTCCCATCGATTCCTAGAGAGAATGGAAGGGAGGGGGGGAGAGACACACACACAGAGAGAAACAGCGACCTGAGAGAGACACGTGGATTAGTTGCCTTCTGCGCGGGCCCTGACCAGGGTCGGGGATGGAGCCTGCCACCGAGGCATGTGCCCTTGACCGGAATCGAACCTGGGACCCTTCTGTCCACGGCGGACACTCTATCCGCTGAGCCGAACCGGCCGGGCTCAGGTGCTCTCTGAGTGGTTACCGTGTGCAGCCCCCGCTTTTCACACCAGAAAACCAAGCCCGCCCTTCAGCAGGAACCCCTCCAGCGTGAGCTGTGCGCTGTGAGTAGGTCTTATTTTCGGAGGATGTCTTATTTTCGGGGAAACGCGGTATTATCAATTCTAGAAGGAAACTGCACGCTGGTCCTTCTGCACAATCCTTTCAATTCAGCTGCCCTATTCATTCCCCACGCGGTGGCTCACGATGGCCCATTTCACAGAGGAGCACGCTGAGGCTCGGGAACGCGCCAGTTCACGAGCTACCCACGGATCCTCACTACTTAAACCCGAAGTCTGAATGTTTGCTCTTTCCCGTGTCTTGCGCACAACGGCCTCCGATTTGGATCCAATGCACTGTCATTTATCTAGTATTTACCATGAACCCCAAACTCTGACACAGCTTGCCTCATCTAATGCTTACATTAACCCGGTGAGGTCGGTGTTATTCCGATCATCACCACAGAGGGAGCTGAGGTGCAAACGGAGGAGGGCAGAGGAAATGCCCAGGGCTCACTCCAGGAGCCAATGGGAGCCGGAACTCAGCTGGGGGGAGGGGCTGCTTTGTTTTGGCGTTTTCCTACCCTCTTTGGGGAAATCTTCCCGAGGTTGAGTCTCTCTAGGTTTCCTAGGCCTTTCTGGTCTTTCCACCTCTTCCTAGAGGACTGACTGGAAGATAAACATTGGAGGAAAGTGATTCTAACGATGGCAACAACAGCACACGGCCCGTGTGCACAGACAGCCTGTGAATGACCTGAGCGGCCGTGACTTCGGAGAAAAAGTAGGCACATGGGGGTGTGCTGGTCTCTGGGGCGTCTTTGACGGGGGTCTGAGCAAACACTGGAAACGCTGTGATTCCCACAGGCAAACGCCATTGTGGGAGCATAATCCCAATGGGTGAAACATCATTCTAGCTGGTATTTTCACAAAGTCAAAGACACAGAGAAATCATGCCCTGCAAGTGCAAACCGAATGAGAAGGTGTGACCGGTACCCAGGCAGAAAGCTGTCAACAGAAACAGTCCCGAGCGGATGCAGGTGGGATTCGTGAAACAGCCGTCCAAGGCCGCTCCTGGGCAGGGCAAGCGTGTGGGAGCTGGAGGGGGGACCTCAGCAGAGAGATGAAGATCCAGACAAGAGCCAGAGGGGAAATCCCAAACAGAAGCACAGCCTCAGAAGTCCCCTGATTGTACCAAGTGAGGAGAAAGCGGTGGTGAGATCTCCAAAGATGGTGACAAATACGTATATTGTGAAATTTCAGTGGTATCATATTTTGCTTTTTAATGTTTGAAACTCTCTTCTTAGACGCATAACTGGGTCGCGCGATGTTATATCAACTTGGTGGGTTGCACAAGGTGCACAGATATCTGACCAAACCTTCTTCCGGGAGTTTCTGTGGAGTTCTTTCTGGACCAGTTTAAGATTTAAATGGAGCCGAAACCGGTTTGACTCAGTGGATAGAGCATCGGCCTACGGACTGAAGGGTCCCAGGTTCGATTCCGGCCAAGGGCAGATGATGGATGATTCTCTCTCTCATCGATGTTTCTAGCTCCCTATCCCTCTCCCTTCCTCTCTGTAAAAAAATCAATAAAACACACAACACACATACACACACACACACACACACACACACACATATATATATATATATATATATATATATACATATTTTTAAGATTTAAATGGATACTCTGAGTAAAGGAGATTGGGGCCCTCGTGCGGGTGGCTGTGTGGCCCTCCCTGAGTACGGGGGAGTCTTCCTGCTGCCGTGCCTTTAGGCTGGAACGTCAGTTGTTTCTCGCCTTCGGTCTCAAACTGCAAAGGGCTGTGGCCGAGTCTCGAGCCTGCCGGACTCTGGGTGGGAACGCCACCACGGGCTCTCCCGGTGGCCCGGCGCGGGGCCAGGTCCGCAGGCGGGGAAATGGCGACGCGGTGCGAGGACCGGGTTCCCTTCCTGGGGCCTCTGACGCGTCAGCAGAGCTGGGATGCCGCTTAGCAACACGCATCCCTCCCAGCTCCGCTGGCGGCCCGGGTTCCAGGCCCGGGACCCGGCGTAGCACATTATCCGACTACCGTTCCTTCAACCTCAGGAATGAACTATACCTTTAAGACACAAGTAAGACATGTAGCTAAACGCGTTTTAAAAAAACGGCCAAAGGATGTAAAGGCAGAAAATGATTACAGTGAGCAAAAATTGACGTGAGAAAGAAACACAAAAGAATAAGGAAAATCCATAACCAAAAATTGCTTTTTTTGGGGGGGCGGTGGGGGAAGTAACAATAAAAAGGCAAACTTGCAGCAAATCAGCTGGAGAAATAAAGGGAACTCGTTTTTAAAAGGCGCACATTTTGCTCCAAAAATAAAGAACTATTAAAACCATCATTTCCCGGTCTCCCCGCTCTGCCGCCGCTGGGTTATTGGAGGCATCCGTCCTCATGCGCTCGGCAACCAGATCGGAGATGTCATGTCATTTTTCTCTCCGAATCCCAACAGCTGAGTTCTCCCGCTGGTGACTCCACACCGGGATCTGCTAACACAGCGGTCAGCAAATCACGGCTCCCGAGCATCATGCGGCTCTTTGGCCCCTTGAGTGTGGCTCTTCCACAAAATACCTAGTTAAGTTAATAACAATGTACCTACCTATATAGTTTACGTTTAAAAAATTTGGCTCTCTATGCCGAAACCGGTGTGGCTCCGTGGATAGAGCGTCGGCCTGTGGACTGAAACGCCCCAGGTTCGATTCCGGTCAGGGGCATGTACCTTGCTTGCGGGCACATCTCTAGTAGGGGGTGTGCAGGAGGCGGCTGGTTGATGACTCTCTCTCATCGATGTTTCTAGCTCTCTATTTCTCTCCCTTCCTCTCTGTGAAAAATCAATTAAAAAAAAAAAATATATATATATATATATATATATATATATATATATATTTTTAAATCTTGAAAAACAAATTTGGCTCTCTAAAGAAATTTCAATCTTTGGCTGTGTTTGCGGACCGCTGGCCCGATCAGCTTCTCCCCCGCAGTGGGCGCGTGTCGGCCTGCCCCGGACAGCAGGCGCCGGGGAAAGGAAGTGCGGGGCCTGTGGTGGGGTGTGGTCAGAGCCGGAGCCTGGGAACAGGGCTCGCCAGCTCTGTCCGGGGAGACCCCACCCCGTTCCCCCGCGACTGGGCTTCCACAGGAGCCGCCTTCCCCGGCCGCGGGAACGCCGACGCTGCTGGGCGCCTCCGTGCGTGGCGGGTTCTAAGCACATCACGCCGTGTCTTCCATCAGCTCCGAACATACATGTTGGTCAGACAGGAGCACATGGTCTGTGAGAGCACAGCACCAGCCAGACACAACTCCATACGGTGAGACAGCATTCCAAAATACCAAATCACTGGTGGTGATTTCTAGTGATTTTTTTTTTTTAAAGCGTCTGAAAGAAAAATGTACAAATGGTCTAGAAAAGAACGCCAGGCGGACACGCCAACGCGGGCGGGGCACCGCCCAGAAGCCAGCACGGCGTGGACTCCGCCTGCTGGGGACGGGGGACCCTCTGGGCCCACTTGGCTCGGCCCTGGGGCCCAGCTGGTCTGATGCTGCCGTGCAGGTGGTTTGGGAAGCGATTAACATAAATTAACGTGAATTACCATAAGTCAGAGACTGGGGAGAGCAGAGTCCCCTTGGCAGGCAGGTGGGCTTGGTCTAACGCAGCCATGGGCAAACTACGGCCCTCGGGCCGGATCCGGCCTGTTCGGCTGTTCTCTCCGGCCCGCGGAGCCGAAAGAGCGGAGGGTTCTCTTGCTCTCCCTCCGCTCCTTCACCAGCAGCCCAAGAGGAGAGTGCCAGCATGGTCAGGTTGCTTTTGTTCCGGCCCTCCGGTCCAGTGTAAGAACCCATGGTGGCCCTCGAGTCAAAAAGTTTGCCCACCCCTGGTAACGGGTTGAGGACCTTCAGAGAAAAGACGGCAGTTCCTCCGACAGGGAGGACTCGAGAGCGCCAACAGCAAACGCACGGACTCTCGCTAGGACTACAGCCCGCCAGCCGCCCCCAAATGTTCAGCCTTGCCAGGACCCACAGCCGTGTGAGCCGATTCCTTAACCCCTCCTCCCTCCTCCCTCCTCCCTCTTCCCTTTCCTCCTCCCTCCGATCCGGCTCCTCGCGCTGCTTCCCTAGAGAACCCTGACTAGTCCCGGGCAGAGTCATCCGTCCATCGCACCGGCTCACGGGACAGTATTCTCGCTTTTTATGCAGCCGCCGAGGCTCAGGGAGTCTGAGTGTTTTGGGACGTGGAGGCTGAGCCATCGAGGGGGCTCCTGTGGTTGGGGCTGTGCCGGGCCCGAGGTCTGGGCGGGGGCTGGTGCCGTAGCCGGGCTGCTCGGCCTTGTGACGTCCCTGCCGCTGCCCTGCCACCGAGACGAGCGGTTCTATTTCAGGGGCCGCACGGAGGAGGGAAACGTGTGTTTTCACCCGCGGAGGGAAGGGGGCGGGGGCGGTGGCGGCCCAGACAACAAACAGGCCGGGGAGAGGGAGGGCCGGGGCCTGCGGTGGGGACGTGGTCAGAGCCAGAGCCGGGGCCCGGGCTCCCCAGCTCCTCCTCCGAGGCCGGGGGCATCGGGGAGGCAGGGAGCCCCCAAGGCCAGGGCAGGAGACGTGCCCGCTCGCCATTCAACGCCGAGGGCCCCAGCACAGAACCCCCGTCAGAAACCTCCCCGCTCAAAGCCTGTGGGGTACAGGCACGGAAGGTGCTCCCGGATGACCTTCCCGGGTGACCTTCCTGATGACCTTCTGGACAAAACCGTGGTGGCGGGGCCGAGGCAGAGGCAGCCGCTGCGGTGGCGCCGGGGACCACGCTCCTGGCACGAATTCCGTCCATCGGGCCTCCGGTAATCAATAAAAACATAATTTAAAAAAATACTCTGACAATGAGTCTTTGGTGTGGTTTTGGGGTGCAGTTGTCGTGTTCAGTTAGATCAGGTTGAGCATTGTACGTTTCGGGCGGAATGAACCCTGACTAGCAGGCAGTGGTACCGATGGGGGATGGAAGCCGGGGACCGCCCGGGGGAGCTGGCTGCGTCCAGACGCGGGGAGCGGGCAGTGCCGGCCTCCACAGTGGGCAGCGCCGGCCTGCAGGTCCGCGCCGTGTCTTGGGCCTCCAGCCTCGTGCCCAAGACGACTGGGACCGGGGGTGAGGCGGCAGGAAACTGTCAGGATACCGGCTCCGGGGCTGGTCTCGGGGTCTCCGGGAAGCTCCCCCGCCCAGGAGGCCAACCAGCCGGCCCCTCTGAACTCGGAGAGAGCTCCCAGGAAACAGGGTGGCCTCAGACTGCCAGCTGCCAAGGCCGCAGCCAGGCCTCTGCCCAGGACAGCGCCCTCCGAGCAGAAGCAGGGCGGTGAGAAATGGGGCCACGGTCCGTCCTCACCCGTCCACAGAGGTAATGACTCCGCCACTGCAGGCCGCTGGGGAGGGGAGGAGGGCCTGGCTCGGTCACACTGTCCGGGTGTCGCTTTCCGCGGAGGCGGGAGCCGGACAGCAGCCATCAATCAGGGGCCGAGGGGGGCGGTGGGGATGCCGGGGCTGCTGACGGGCGATCAGGAGGACCGGGTCTTGCTGCCGAGATGATGACCGGACACGGTTGCCGGCATGGGCCCTCTTGGCCTTTGCAAAATTCGGCAGTCAGAGCGTGACGGCTCTGAGGGCCGGTGAGGGCCGGAGACACAGCAGGTGCCGCAGGGCGGGGGATGGATCGATAACGCCTCAGAGAAACCCCGGCTCATTAAGACTCATTAACCCGCTGGTGAAGGTTCAGCCCCAGGCTGGGGTGTCTCCTCGCTGCACTGTCCCCCCGAGAAGCGGCCAGGGCTGACCCCCCATGAGGGAGCCCACCCGGTAGGTGGGTTCGGTGGCAACCGCGCCGGCAGAACAAGGAGCCCGGTCTATGGTGGAGAAGCAGGCAGCACAAGAGCCGGACTTCTGTCCCTGCCCGTTGGAGGGCTGTGGCCTCCCTGGCCCCCCTTGTCCCAATGGCATTTGGATGCTGACTATTCGATTTCACCTCAGAACTGTTTTCTGTTTCTATTTTTTTAAAATATATTTGTATTGATTTCAGAGAGGAAGAGAGAGAGGGGATGAGAGCTAGAAGCAGCCATGATGAGGGAGAATCACGGATCGGCTGCCTCCTGCATGCTCCACATGGGGGATGGAGCCTGCAACCCGGGCCTGTGCCCTGCCCGGGAATCAAACCCTGGCCTCCTGTTCCACCACCGAGCCACGCTGGCCAAGCAGGACCGCTTTTAAAAAGAACTACCCTGTTTCCCCGAAAATAAGACAGTGTCTTATATTAATTTTTGCTCCCAAAGATGCGCTAGGTCTAATTTTCAGGGGATGTCTTATGTTTCCATGAAGTAGGTCTTATTTTCGGAGGATGTCTTATTTTCGGGGAAACACGGGTAGATAGCTATGCTTTGCAGGCTCTGAGCTCTCACAACGTAGAGAGAGACGGGCGTGACGTTCCAGGGCTTAAGGATGAAGACGACACCTGGCCACGGCTTTGGAAGCAGGAACTCTTGCTCTCGGCAGGGCGGTGCTCTGCGTCCCGTGGGAGCCTTGAGAGTGAATGTGTGCCGGAAGTGTATGCACGCACGGCGGGTCATCGGAGAGTACGCTGTGCACACACATCCCCTTTCTTCCGGAAAGCAGAACCTCTGCCTTTGACCTTCACGGCCACGGGCGCACATCCACGTGTGGGCACACGTCATCCCGTCCCTCTGGGACTGGTTCAGAAACAGCCTGGGGTTTTATGTGCGCTTTTTCTTTCTTTCTTTTTTATAAAAAAAGTATATTTTATTGATTTTTTACAGAAAGGAAGGGAGAGGGAGAGAGAGTTAGAAACATCGAACAGTTGCCTCCTCCATACCCCCTACTGGGGATGTGCCCGAAACCAAGGTACATGCCCCTGACCGGAATTGAACCTGGGACCCTTCAGTCCACAGGTCTACGCTCTCTCCACTGAGCCAAACCGGTTAGAGCTATGTGGGCTTTTTCTGCTCCAACCGTGGAGGCCTGTCTTCTCCGACCTCAGGGGTCTCAGAGCCTCCACGGACTCTGGGACCGTCTCATGGCCCATTTGTCCTGTTAGGGGAAAGCAGAACTGAGCAAGAAGCAGAGACGAGGGGAGCCCAACGCTGAGCCCCACATCTGGTCTGTTACGACCCCATAACTTTCATCAGTTCCTGTGGTTCCTCTCCCGTGTGACTCAAGCCAGAAGCTTCCAGGCTCAGCCCCTCTCTCAGGCCGCTGGTCACAGAGGGGCTCCTGGCGTGGCCACCGGGGCGCATGCTGAGGGGCAGCCTCGTCCCTCCTACGCTGTCACTGAACACCAGCGGGACAGACAGAAAAACGTAATCCAACCTGTAGCTCGGCTGAACGCTACTGATTAGAAGGGCGGATTGTATACAAATCGTCATCAACCGTCTTCCCATCTCACCGGTTCCTATCCTCCCAGACGGTGTGTTCAGGGAGGAACCCCATCCCTTCACTCGGATCAGCATTACGCGGAGACCAGGCAGCAGAGCAAGTGGCTAAGGCATAGGGCTTCCCGGCACATCGGCCCTGGACCCCTCCACGCCCGCCCTGCGGGCTCTGAATCCCTTCAGATCCTCTCTCAGCTTCGTGTTTTGTCATCTGTCACGTGAGCATGGCACCGTGGTGCTGTGGGGCCGGCTGAGTGACACCAGCAGAACCTCACTACTGCTGGTCCACGCAGCGCATGGGCAGTGAGCGGTCTTTCCATCGACATTCCCATCTACCCAGATGTCTCACACACACACACACACACACACACACGCACGCACGCACGCACACGCAGAGATTCACTCCCAGGCTGTCGCAGTCACGCGGAGTGGGAAACATTCCTTCCCACGATGCTCTCTGGCCATCACTCCGAGCTCTATAACCGTCTTCATTCTGATCCATCACACAGCCTCTGGCCCTCTGGGCAAAGCCGAGCGCCTCGGGCATCTCCCGGGGCTGCAGGACGAGGCCAGAAGCGAAGCACAGAGAGAGCCGCACAGAATGCACACACTCGAGTGCTCGCTCTCCTCCCACCACCACACCCCCATGTCATATCTAACCAGTGCTCACTCCCCCCACCCACCCCCACCATGTCATATGTACCCAGTGCTCACTCCCCCCACCATGTCATATGTAACCAGTGCTCACTCCCCCCACCATGTCGTATGTAACCAGTGCTTGGCCCCCCCCACCCCACCATGTCATATGTAACCAGTGCTTGCCCCCCCCCCCATACACACGATGAAGAACTTAATTAAGATAAGCCGGCCTTTAAAAAGTAAACACATTCCATGTATCCCGCTTCTCAGGATTAAGTTAGTAGGAAAAGTCCTGATAATACTGTTAAATTTCCCCGCAGCTCCCAGCCGGAGAACAGGGCTGCGGCAATAATTGCTTTTCTGGGACTCGCTGCCGCTCTCGTAACCGCCACTCCGGTAAACCCGCCCCGGTAACCGCCGCTGGATCAGAGTCCTGCCGGGGAATGGCTCAGCGCGACCGTGGACACAGCCAAGACTCCGTCCTGCACTTTTGCCTCTTCCCGAGAGTGTCCCATCTTCCATCCTGACACGTGGCCACTCGGTCCATTTGGGGAAATGCCCATCTCCCTGGAGAAGCCAGGTGGGCACACGCTGAGGTTAGAGCCGCAGCGCTGTGCTCGGAGCAGAGCTGGTTTACCGCCGCCGCCCTCCGCAGCCGGCTCAGCCGGCTCTCTGCCAGCGGCTTGTGCCGGTTTCCCCGTGCTCACGGCGAGTGGGAGCCCTCCAGCTCAGCCAGGCCCCACGCCCCACGCCCCACGCCCCACGCCAGGGCTCCCCAGCGCCGTGGCCCCATTCGAAACCCCAGGGGAGGGCAGTCTCCGCGGCCTGGCCCGGGCCAGGGCCACCTGTGTGGCCAGCTGAGTGGCGGGGCAGCTAGAATGGTAAGAAATGGGAGCCGTGCTCTGCTCACCGGGACTGGTTTGCTCTGACCAAAGGAGGCGCACTCTAGCCTGGCTGGGGGTGGCAGGGGACCCGGGAGCTCACCGGGAGATGCGGCCCGCCATCCCCATCGGGACCTGCCTGTTGGCGTGGACAGATGACCACCTTGTGGCAGAACCCAGGGCCGCCAGCCCTCTGTAGACCCCCAGCCTTTGCCCACGCACAGGCCTTTGCCTATCCACCCCCAGTACCTGTAAGCTGCCCGTTTGGCACCCTTTTACCTACTTCATCCTTCTCCCCAGTGTAAGCAGCGGACTTACGGGGTGCAGAGCAGATTTTTATGGGTGACCTGCTGCTTTCAGGCTCTCGTGGACTGGAATAAACGCTAGTGTATGACTCAACCCTGTGTCTGCTGAATTGGCTCAAGCAGTGACCGGCAGCCAGACCCACTGATTTTCCGGTTGCACTGTCAGCCGGCCCGGCAGGAAACCTCACAGCACACAAACACAGCGGGCAGCTTTCTCAGGAAGCAACCGGTCCACTCTCCCGGCGGGGAAGTCTTCACGTCAGCTCTATCAAGCTTGGGGTTCCTGTTTGAAACCCGTAGTTTTCAGAGCGGGGTGCACGGTCCCGTCCACCGGGTTTGAGAAGAAAATGGCCGGCATTTCCCCCTCCTTATTTCTAAGGAGCAAAAGAAAGGCATGCGTTAGAAGTGTGAAAGTACAGCAAGCCCTCCGCATGGATTTCAGGTTTTATGAAACAGGAAGAAAAGGAGCAAGAGGAAGCCGAGACCTAATGAAAAAATTGAGGTTTCAAACTCTTGCCTCGGCGTGAATTTGCATCTCATCAGCATCAAGCTGATAAGAAGTGTTGTTTCCACATTTATTAAAGAGGGAATTATCTCTCTTTGACGGTACTCGAGGCCAACATTACACACCCAGCAAGCGAAATTCAAGCTCGTCGTATCCTCGGTGGGGAGAGGAGAGGTGACCTGGTCACGTTATACATAATTTCTTACGCGGCAGGACTAGATGCCATTTAACCTCTGCAGCCTCCCCACAGAGCCCGGCCAGTGAGCGAGTCATTTCTGCCTCCCGCTCCCACGGAAGTTCAAACCCACTTCCATGCTGCGGGCGGAGCGGGCGGCAGGAAGCAGGGAGCCACAGGCTGAAATACCACCGTACCGCGCTTACCTCCCCGCCAGGGCGGACGTGGCGCGGACTCCGGCATTTACGGTTTGGGGGAAAGATAAACGCCAACACTGTGACGCAATCGCCCCATCCCCGGCCCTGAGTCAGGGCTCTTCAATTATTCAACACAACGAGGTCTCCCTTCTGTTTCCGCCACCCCCGCCCACTGGCACCTCATTCCAAAATACGCACAGCTGGAATGGCCAGGAGTTTGGCTTTATTTTATTATTATTATTATTATTATTATTGTTAAAATATTTGTATTGATTTCAGAGAGGAAGGGAGATTGAGACATCAGGGAGAGAGAATCATTGATTGGCCGCCTCCTGCACACACATTCACACACGCCCTCCCCCTCCCGGGGATCAAGCCCACAACCCAGGCATGGAATTGAACCCTGACCTCCTGGTTCAGAGGTCAGTGCTCAACCATTGTTCCATGCCAGCTGGGCTCTGGCTTTCCTCACCCACCCCCCAAAAAATAAACAGGAGACAAGATGAGAGAAAAAACACCCCACTTTCTTTTGAGGGGTCTCTCCCCAACAGGTCACCAGACTTTTTTATTTTTTAACCTAATTGCATGGCCAATGAGATGACATACATAGATAATGAGAAGTTGCATTTGCCAACAACTGCTGGTTCTCTTACATGAGCGTGGACCACTGTTCGCCCCCTAGGCTGTGTCATCACGTATGTCCCTCCGGCGGCGTGCTCAGGATTGGACACAGACAGCCATGTAAGCGGGGCTACGGCAGAGGGTGCATGTGGGTGAACAGGGCTACTGGCCCCCAAGGAGACGGTCCCCGCCTGCAGTGCCTCTCAGGGACTCTGTTTTGCATGTCCTCCAAAGCGTGGCAGCAGCCGTCAGCTGTGGCTGCGCACAGCCCGGCTGCCTTGATCGACCCTGAGCATCTGATCACATCCTGAGTCTGGAGTAAGCAGGATCTACATGAGAGCCGGGCGGGATTTTTAAAAAATATATATTTCATTGATTTTTTTACAGAGAGGAAGAGAGAGGGATAGAGAGTTAGAAACATTGATGGAAGAGAAACATCGACCAGCTGCCTCTTGCACACGCCCTACTGGGGATGTGCTCGCAACCAAGGTCCATGCCCTTGACGGGAATCAAACCTGGGACCCTTCAGTCCACAGGCCAACGCTCTATGCACTGAGCCACACCGGGTTTGGCACCGGGTGGGCGGGATTTTTGTGAATTAAACCTGTGCGGGTAAGAGTGCCGTGATGCCGGTTCTGGCTTCTGTCGGCACTCTGCTCTGACTCACCGGGTGGCCTCAGCAGTCGCCTGATAAGGGGTGTCTGCATGTTTAGGATCCAGTTGTCACGGGTGCTTGTGAGGACGAGGCAAAGCCCACAAGCAGAGAGACGCCGTCGCACAGCCGACCCCTTGAGGCCAGCGGAGAAGCGTGGGCATCCGGACTCCCATTGCACCTGCTCCCCCCCCCCCAGCCTCAGCCCCCTCGCCCGCCTCCCACAATTAGCACCTCCCCACCCGGGCTGCACGGACCAGCAGCAAGCCAGCTCCGGGTTTCATTTCCATCAAGCCATCAGGGGAAGATGGGTCCCCGGAGCGAGGGCTGCTTTCCACCCTGCAGCTCAGGAACGTAAGCCAGCGGAGCGGAGAGTAAATGTTGAGGGCGGGCAATTAGCATAGGAAGCGGCAGCTGCAAAGGGCGCGGCAGACGGGCCGGCCTGAGCCCTCCTGCCCTGGAGAGGCAGGCGGAGAGCTAATCCGTGCTGCTCTCCGTGGACGCCGCCGCCTTCGGAGGCGCCCGCCGAGCGCTTTCCCGGGAAGGAGTTCATCTGGCCTCCGACGCTTGCCCCCACGGAGGGAGAGGCCACTTGCTTTTGTCTGGAGATCGGCAGGTCAGGTTGAGGAAACGGAAGGCTAAGAGATCATGTGAAGGCCCCAGGGAAAGGGACTTTTGACTTTTCTCGCGTCAGGTAGCGGTGCGGACGAACTCACTCTTTAAGCCGGTGACACCGGAACGTGCGTAAGATGCTTAGCGAGCGTGCCCCGCACGCAGGGAGCACGGATTAACCATCACCGCCGCCAGGAGGCTTTCTACACGCATTTACACACCGGGGGAAACAGAGGCGGGTCAACACTGGCTGGTCCTCTGGACCAGGGGTGGGCAAACTGCGGCTCTTCCACAAAACACCACGGCCTAGGCTAGTCTATGTTGAAGAAGTGGCGTTAAGAGAAGTTTAAGTTTTCAAAATGTGGCTCTCAAAAAGAAATTTCATTCTTGTGCTGTTGACATTTGGCTCTGTTGACTGATGAGTTTGCCGACCCTGGGGATAGTGACTGTTTCATGGCAGACAGCGGCTCAGTCCCTGAGTGAAAACTTGGGCAATAAAAATAGCGGGTGAGGTGCTGGAGAGCTAGTGTCGCTCTGTAGTTAACAGCGTGAGAAAAATCACAGCCAATAACACAAATGGGTTCTTCAGATGCAGGCCTGGGCAAACTACGGCCCGCGGGCCAGATCCGGCCCGTTCGGCTGTTCTATCCGACCCCCGGAGCCGAAAGAGCGGAGGGTTCTCTCGCTCTCCCCTCCGCTCCTTCACCAGCAGCCCAAGATGAGAGTGCCAGCAGGGTCAGGTTGCTTTTGTTCCGGCCCTCCGGTCCAGTGTAAGAACCCATGGTGGCCCTCGAGTCAAAAAGTTTGCCCACCCACCCCTGTAATCAAATGGCTACTGTTCCACGTTCTTGCCCGAGCACATCTGAGGAGTTAAAGCCCTCCTGCTCGACCACTCACTGTCAATTCCCCCAAAATAAGGAGAGACAGACCTGCATCTCCAGTGGGAAAGTGCATCATCTACTTTCTATCCCTGCAGCCGGAGGAAGGAAGATTCTCTTCCTGCCCAGCAACAAGCCCAGCCCTTGGAGAGTACCGCAGCTCGGCCAATGAGAAGCCGCTGCCATCCGGAACAGGGGACGTTCATTAGTCTTGTGCTAAGGACTTCCTCACACCCCCCCCCCCCCTGTTGTAAAAGCCTTCCGCTGTGTACAATTCCCCGGAGGATCCGATTGCCGGACGAGATGCTGCCTGACTCGTGAGCCATTCAACGAGGCCCACCAGAGCTCGGAACGCACCCTGCTGGGTGTTGGTAGCCGTCCTCACTTGTAAACCGGGAGCAATACCCCCCGAATCACGGCAGTGCGGAGAGAGCAGGGGCTGGTACTGGATCAAGAAACCAGCCCCAGCAGCCACTTTCTTCGTTCCCGGGAGGATACGTGGTGGCGAAGAGCGCTGACCTTGGAGCCAGAACCGCCTGGATTTTAGTCCTGGTTCTGCCATGTATTTTCCTCGCACAGGGGGGATCTTTTAGACTGTTGTTCTCTCGGATATGAAAAAAAAAATGATATAAAAGTCTCATTGGATTATTGTGAGCCCACCTCACTAAAGCAGGCAAACATTCATATTCCTGTTGCTCTAGTTAATAACTGCAAACATTTATTCTGTCCTTGCTAGATACTAGATTTGGGTGAAAGTGCTCCTCATGCACCCTCATGCTTAGGAAACCTTATGAAATAGGTAACAGGATTATCCTCATTTTTAATAAGGAAACCAATGTAGAGCGATTAGGTAAGTTGCCTGAGGTCCACACTGAACATCACCAGTGTTGAAATGCAAACCTACTTAGAGGAGCAAAATTATATCTAAAGTAAAAGGAACAACCAAAATGATAATAAAACCAGAATTCAATGAAACAGAAAATGGACAAGATAGAGGGGAAAGAAAAAAAAAAAAAAAACTTGGCTAAGGGTGTGTCTACCTCCTAAATGATTCTGAGATTCTGTGTTTTCGATCTTCTTTCCTGTCCTGGCCCACTAAGAAGGTTTCTACAATCTACAAAGGTTTCATTGGTCTTTCAATGGATTCCCTTAAGCTTTGACAAGCACATTTGAGTTAACAGAATCTAAATGTAATTAATGTATTTTCCCTCCTCCTCCTGCCCTACATTAGGATCTTAGAACCCTTTAACTAAGATTACCCCTCCCCTGCCTGTCACATTTCATGTTATTTAACACTTTGATTTCATGATGCAGTTAAATTCTAAAATTAGTCATTATTATCCTCAAGAGCACTGTATCATATGGCCAATCCTTGTTTCCATTATCTCGCCTGTTAACTTCTTTGCTTTCACTTGCTCATACCTCTTTCTAGCTCAGGCCTTTTCAGAGTTCAACTTCCACGTTTCCATAGTCCAGGATGCGGTGGTTCGCTCAGCCACGGTATGGGACTGGACATTCTCTTGACATTTTATTTCATTCTCTTTTTTTAGGGGAAATTGTTGTGGGAAATGTCCTCTTTTACCTTAATTTTTTTTGAGTGCTAATTAAGCTCAGCATAAAATTCTAGGTTGACATGTTCCCTCGATGCACTGAAAATGCCATCACTATCCACACAGAGTGTTCTGGCCCCAGTTGTTGCTATTGAGATATCCCTACAATTACTGTCTGCAGACCCGATGTTTCTCTGCAGGGAATCCATAATTCCTGTTTAGCTCTGTATCTGTTATCATGCTTCTCGAATCTCAGGGTCCCTATTTTTCATAAACTGCAGACACTGCCTTCTGGAGCTCTTAGCGTAGTCCCTTTTAAATCTACCATCTATGACTGATTTCACCTTCACATTTTCCACCTCATCGGGTGGCTGAGGAGCTAACAAAATGCCTGTACTACAAATCCCGAAGCTGTCAACCAGCAGTTACGCAGATGTGTGAAGACTTCCACGCGTTGTTGGCTGAGACCCAACTGCTCACGGTGCCCTTTCAGTAGCGATTGCTTTGCCCACAAAAGAATAATCCCTCCCAAATACTCTGCTCTGAGAGCTTGCTCAGCGATTGCAATGTACTGTCCTTTGCCAATACATCAGCATTTCTAGGACCCGAATTCTAGGTTTCTCACCAGCTCTGTGAGAGTCCAGGTTTCCAAGGGACTCCGAGGGGGAGGCCAACGCCAGGTGGACCCAAGGAAGCAGCTGCATTTAAGGTGAGGGTCTGTGGGCCCCGAGCGGACAGCACCCGGTCTACCTACCGGGAGGGCTTGCATCTGCAGAGCATTAGCAAGTTAAAGGCAGCCAAGTGCCAGTTAAGACCCTAATCACAGGAAAGCAGAGGGAATTAACTTTAACAAAGATAAAGCTTGCCTCGGAGATTTCAGCAGAAAAGCTCTCCAGGAGGTAATAAGGTTGGAACTTTTTCAAAAAAAAAAATTGCTAGTGGTTAAAGTGAAACGCTGGGGATAGGATGGCTGCGGCTCCACTTCTGGAGGCGGGGCTGCCCACCGGGCGGCCGGCAAAGCAGAGCTCAGCACCCACGGTGGCCTGTCCCCCCAGCGACGGCAGCCACGGTGCTTCTCCAGTGGCCGGACTCTCGTTAAAGGGCAGCAGGGCCCTAGCTGGTGTGGGCCAGTGGATAGAGCATCGGCCTGCAGACTTAAGGGCCCCGGGTTCAGTTCCGGTCAGGGCACATGCCTGGGTCGTGGGCTCGATCTCCAGTAGGGGGCGTGCAGGAGGCAGCCAATCAATGATTCTCTCTCATCATTGAGGTTTCTATCTCTCTCGCTCTCTCTTCCTCTCTGAAATCAATAAAAAAAAAAAAAAAGCATATTTAAAAAAGAAAAGGAGGTAGGAGGTAGTGTGAGAAGTCCTTTGTCTGAATTAAAACTACATGCTCTGATTTTCCCCTCTTCCCTTGCTGTTGGTAGTTCCTGGGAGGGAAAGCAGGCGGGGAAGAGCAGAGAGGCGCAGCCACCCGTGTGCTGAGGGATGTCAGCGGAGCAGTGGGCGGGCCCCATCTGAACGAGGGTGGAGGGTGGGCTGTATATGACAAGGGGGAAGAAGAACAGGACGTGGACACTGAGCGCGTCTCCAATGCACAAGGGACAGGTCGGAGGCCGGCGTGGAGCCGGGTGACTCAGAACATGGGGAGGAGCGGCCATTAAACTTGGAGGGCCCTGGAGGAGGCGGGGACTCTGGGCAGGAGACAGGACACGATGGCTGCAGACCGCACACCTCAGCACCAGGGGCCAGGTGGAGCCCCCGCACACTGGCCGTCCGACTGCCCCCAGGGCTGCAGGGGGCCCCAGGCCTGTCTCCGGCCACCATGCCGCCCCCCTCGGCCACCCCGCCGCCCCCTCGGCCCCTCCCCCCGCGGGAGCCCCCTGCTCCGCGCCTCCATCTCCTTCCCGGGGGAAGCGTCAGCCCATTTCATGCCGGAGCGCGCTGCGGCCTTGAATCACAGCACGAACGCTCCCTGACATCAATTGCCGGAGCTTAAAGAGGTTCAGGCTCGGCGGACTATGAAGTCATCTGCGGGCGCGGGAGCTGAGGGACAAAACGCCGTCTCGAGGCATAAACCTGTCAACCGCCATCGCCCACGAGGGACCGGCGGAGCAGGAGAACGGGGCCTGTGGGTTCACGGGCCGGGCAGCACCACTGTTTACGGGGCGTCATAATGAAGGCTCCCCGGCGATTCTGCGTCCTCCCAGCTGCTCGGGGCAGGGCTGCGGGTGGGGGAAGGTGCCGAGGGCCCGTGAACTCTTCACACCCCAGGTCGGACCCAGAGCGCCATGCCCATAGGACACCAACCACAGCCACGCCGCCAGCCTGCCACGGCGGCACCGGGAAGCTCTGGTGAAACCTTGAGACCTCCCCACCCCCACCCCCCACGGCACGGCTCGACAAAACTCGGTCTATCTCATACGGTGGGGTGTGGCTGCAACCGTGTTCTGTGCTTACTGGGCCGCATTGCTTCCCGCCGGCCCACGCTGTGAACCTGCGATCCCAGGCTCCCTGCAGCGGGTCGGATCGCAGGTCTGTACTTTCACAGAGAGCGTGAAGGGCAAAGAGCCAGATCATCGCCGCCAGCCTCAAAGCACTTCCTTCTCATCCCTGTGCTGGCCTAGGTCCGTGGTCGGCAAACTGAGGCTCGTGAGCCACATGAGGCTCTTTGGCCCCTTGAGTGTGGCTCTTCCACAAAATACCACGGCCTGGGCGAGTCTATGTTGAAGAAGTGGTGTCAGAGGAAGTTTAAGATTCAAAAATGTGGCTCTTGCCGAAACCGGTTTGGCTCAGTGGACTGATAGGTCCCAGGTTCAATTCCAGTCAAGGGCATGTACCTTGGTTGCAGGCACATCTCCAGTAGGGGGCGTGCAAGAGGCAGCTGATGGATGACTCTCATCAATGTTTCTAACTCGCTCTCTCCCTCTCTGTAAAAAAAATCAATTATATATATATATAATTTTTTTAATGTGGCTCTCAAAAGAAATTCCAATCGTTGTGCTGTTGGTATTTGGCTCTGTGGACTAATGAGTTTGCCGACCCCCGGCCTAGGTGACGGAGGACGTGGAGAATCCCATGGGAAGTGTGATGGCCTCCGGGGCTGATGGAGCCACTAAACGGAAGGCACTTGAGTCCCTGGATGACGTCATGAGCAGAACCCCTACTGACCCTGAGGAGGCCTCACGGACAAGGACAACCCCCAGCTGGTGAGGAGGCGCAGCGAGGGGCACCCGCCAGGATGGAGCATTGGTGGGAAGTGTGACCTGGGAGGGTGTGTGCGCCGCGCCGGCACGGCCGGGGGGACCCTGAGAGGGGCGGTGACGGCTAGAAGAGACAGGAGAACGGGAGCGGGGTCCCGGCCGGACGCTGCTTTCCGGGAGACAGCGCCGCCGCCCACGAGCCGTGTCTGTATTTTATATCCGATGCCCCGAGGCAAAGTGAGGGCGGGTCAACACGTTCACAACATCCTCCTGGGTTTCAATCCCCCTCCACTACGTGCACCTGAACCCTATCCAGCCCACGGCACTCAGGCACGTGGGGCCACGTGTTCGGACCGCAGGGTCACGCTCACAGCCACAGCTGCTGGCTGTCACGGTGCGGGAGGCTCTGCCCTCCGCGCTGGGACTTGCACGTGGCTTTGCCACGAGAGGACCGTGCCCTCCCCTCAGGCCGAGGCTGGGACCTGTCCAGACGCTGTGGCCGCTCCCCGCAGGCGTGCTTGCTATTTGGCGTGTGGACGTTGCATGTTTTCCTGTGCTCAGGCATGATTGCGAAGCGGTCTTTTTTCCTGCCTCGACCCACCACGCACCCGCGGCCTCCGTGGTGTTGAATTCTGTGAAGCTGTTCGGGTGCGGGAGAAGCCCGGGGCCTAGCTGTGAGCGCCCGGCCACCTGCCAGGGGGATGGGGGGGGGCTGGTTTTCTGAGGTCAATGTGGGGGTGACGGACGGAAGTGGGTTCCCAGGAGAGCCGAAACCAAGGACCGGAGCACACCGCGTCCTCCTCCCTCTGCCCTCCTCCCTCAGGGCTGGGCTGCGCTCTCACTGCAGTAAAATCCCCCGGCGTGGGGAGAGGTGGCAGCCGGAGCTCACGGGCTCCGCCCCTTAGAGCGCTCACCAGTCCGGAGCAGCGTGCTGGGGTCCCCAGGCCCCGGGCAGGGAGGCTCTGACAGGGCTCTGATTGGGCGAGGTGCCCATCATAAGTGACCAGCTGTTACCTGCAGGGGGCAGCCGTGAAGGGTGTTTTGTCGGCAAACAGCGGCTCTTTTTTTTTTTTTAATATATTTTTTATTGATTTTTTTACAGAGAGGAAGGGAGAGAGATAGAGAGCTAGAAACGTCAGTGAGAAAGAAACATCGACCAGCTGCCTCTTGCACACCCCCTACCGGGGATGTGCCCGCAGCCAAGGTACATGCCCTTGGCCGGAATCGAACCCGGGACCTTTCAGTCCGCAAACCGACGCTCCATCCGCTGAGCCACACCGGTTTCGGCCACACAGCGGCTCTTAATCTTCATTCAAGCCGAGTCGAATCCACTGGTGGTGGGAGGAGGCGAAATAGAAGCCGTGCCTTTTCCAGAAACGGTCTCCCCTAAGAGGGCACGGCGGGAACAGAGGATTTACCCACAATGACCTTTTCCAAAAACGTGCTCAGCTTGGAGAGACCTTGGCACTTTTATTCCCTGCTCAGATTATATATATATATATAGCCGCAGATTCGTTTCTGGCCGCCGCTGGCACACACAGAACCCCTTGGCCCGGCAGCCTCATTTCTGCTCTTTCGTGGGACCGGCTGTGTTTTCTCATTTGCAAGGGCCATTTGCCGCCCCGGACAGTAGCCTTCCCCGGCAGCAGCCTTCGGCCCTCGATGAGCTCACAGGCCATTTCATCTCATAATAAGGCTCTTCCATCATCTCCCCCTCCCCCCCCCCCAGCACGCACACTGAATGTCATTGGGGGTCCGATCTCTGCCAGCGAAGTGCGCCAGCAGAAGGCGCCCGGCCCAGCACGGCGGGCTGTGCGCCCGGCAGCCGCCTGTCGGGGCCTTGCCTGCCCCCCTCTGCCCTGCGGGCTTCTCTGCCTTCCGAGCAGAGTGAACACTCTCGGGGTGGGTTTGACTGGAGGAGGAGGGGAAGGGCACCCCGAGGGGGAGGGGGACGCCTGAGCACGCACGGAGCACTCAGAGGGGTGCGGGGGGCGGGGGGTACTCCCCTCCCTCCTCCCGTGACCTCCGGAGGTCACCTCCCCGCCCGCCCCCGGTGCTGCGCCCAGAGCCGAGGCTGAGCATCCCCGCTCTGGCGGCCGGGAGCACGCTCGCTAATGGCCAGTCAGGGCCTCTAGCCACCCCGTGGTCTCCAGGGCTTCGTGCGGAGACGGGAGGGACCCCGGGCTGGGCGGGCTCCAGGAGGAGGCGGCTGGGGGCGGGGACGGACGTCCGTGGGTGCAGCTCGGCGGTTCGGAGAGAAGATGCTAACTCCCGCGCCGGAGGCAGGACACAGGAAGGTCGGGGTGCAGGACGGGGGGCGGGGACGGCCTCCCCTTCTCTTCTGCCGGCCCTGCCTCCTCCTGTCCTCCCTCCTCCCTTCTGCCTTCCTTCCTGCCTCCTCTCATTTCTACAGACCCGTGCCCCTAGCCATGGTCTGTGCCAGTGTTTCCCAAAGTGTGGTACGTGTACCCCCAGGGGCACGGGAAGAGTTCGGTGGGGATATGCACTGCACCGTGCTTAGCTGCACCTAATTCTACGTTCCCATGAGTCAAGTCAATTTCCTCCTTCTCATTGATCCAAATCAATGTTATTTTAGTATAAATTTTAAAAATATATATTCGGGAAACACTGATCTATGCCACGAGCCCAAACACTGACATGAATCAGCGGCATCTCTACAAGGACAGCGGCAGAGCAGACCTTAGGGGGGGAGTCACAGCCAACGGGGGGGCCAGGGTCCGGAGCCCAGAGAGCGGCTGGTTGTCAGAGCAGTGCCGGAGGGGGGGGGGCAGCCTCTGAAATGCTCTGGGAGGACTCCGGGACCACCTGGCCTGAGAGGAGGGGATGAGAGAGAGAGGTTTCCCGGAGACCCAGACAGGGTAAGAGGTTTCCCAGAGCTCGGTATTTGAGGGGCTGGATCAGCCGTGGGCAAACTACGGCCCTCGGGCCGGATCCGGCCCGTTCGGCTGTTCTACCCGGCCCACGGAGCCAAAAGAGTGGAGGGTTCTCTTGCTCTCCCCTCCGCTCCTTCACCAGCAGCCCAAGAGGAGAGTGCCAGCGTGGTCAGGTTGCTTTTGTTCCGGCCCTCCGGTCTAGTGTAAGGACCCATGGTGGCCCTCGAGTCAAAAAGTTTGCCCAGCCCTGGGCTGGACAACGGGGCTGGGGCTGCCAAGGCTCCAGCCGGATGAGGACTCGGCACACGGACGAGGATGCTGAGGGAATCGGTCCGGTCCTTCTCGGCTGCCCTCGCTTTTCCCCTGGCGCGGGGCCTTCCTCCGCTCACTTACGTCGGTGTTTACTGAGCATCCGCTGGTGTCCGTCCCTCCGTTCATGCTGGGGGGTGGCAAGCAAGGGGACGGTCTGTGCTCACAGCACTGACACAGTGGCGGGGGGTGGGGAAGGGGGGGGTCAGAGAAGGACTGCGCATCCACGGAGACGCAGCGACTAGTCCCGGGAGGGACCCGCGCCCTCGGGCCAGAGAGCAGCCCCCTGGGTCCTCCTTGCCATTGTACCGGCAGGGGCCGAGGCCACGGCCTCCACTCACATTACACTGGGCCCCCAAGTGAAAGCTCTCCCTCCCCCTCACTCCGGATGGAGCAAGGCTGGAATTCAGAACCCGGAGGAGCCATCCCCCAGGGATCTCCCTCTCCCTTTCTCTCTGAAATCAATGAAAAATACACTGAGTGGCCAGATTATTATGATGATCTCTGAATGCATAATAACCTGGCGACTCAGATATATACATATCTGAGCAAGCATGTCAAACCCACGGCCGGTGGGCCGCATGCCTTGCGGTGGCGGTTTGTATTGGACGTGCTTGACCTGGAGGAATGAGCCGTCAGCCCTGGAGCGCGTTTCCCAGGGTCTTCGAGTTTCCCCACCGCGGGGGCGCCGCCCGCCATGCCCAGGTCCGGCACCTCCTTCGGAACCAGCGCTGCCTGGAAGGTCAAGCAACATTCAAGGAAGCCCTGTATTTGATTATTTAGGAACCCGAGGAGGTGGGTTCTCTGATAACACAGAAACAGAATAATCCCACAAGACCGCAGATGTATGCATTTAGGATCCTCTTACGGTAAAGCATTCCCCCAAACGAGGTTTTAGGTAGCACCTGCCCCGGGTTGTGCAATAGAATTTGTTTAAAAAAAACACACACAGAACACTCAAGTGGTGGAATTAATCCGGGAAACGCTGAGTTAAATAAAGCACAGCCGAAACCGGTTTGGATCAGTGGACAGAGCGTCGGCCTGCGGACTGAAGGGTCCCGGGTTCGATTCCGGTCAAGGGCATGTACCTTGGCTGCAAGCACATCCCCAGGAGGGGGTGTGCAGGAGGCAGCCGATGGATGATTCTCTCTCATCCATGTTTCTAACTCTCTATCTCTCTTCCTTCCTCTCTGTAAGACATCAATAAAATATATTTAAAAAATAAAAAAGTAAAAGCGCAGTGGGTGCCGGCAGCGTCTCCCAGAGGCCGACAGGCTGGGGGCCTCGTGGGTCCGGGAGAGCAGCTGGGGTGCCAACAGTCCCCGGTCTACTCGGCTCCCGAGCCTTCCCTCCCGCCGTCTCACCGGGACACCGGTTCCTCAGGGCCCTGCTGCTCACAGAGCGGCTTGAACCCACCGCCCGGGCCCGGGCCTGGGCCTGGCTCACAATACAGACCCCCACGCCAGCCCAGTCCCGGGACGGGTGTGAACGGACACCTGGCTGATGTGATGTGAATGTACGCGAGAGCCCGAGACACTGCGCGCCCCCCCCCCCCCCCTGCAAACGCCAGGCATCCAGCAGCAATAGGTGATGGCCAGGAGGCGGTTCTGAGCTGGCTCAGTGCCAGACGCAGAGCCCGTCTTGGGAACTGGCTGCCTGGTGCAGCGGTGCCCGGAGGGGGCGGGGACGCCCCGGGGAAGGAGGAGGAGAAGGCGAGCAGGCTGTGGCCAGGCACAGCTCCTTCCCCGCCTCTCCCCCTCCCCCTCCCCTCCCCCCCCCCCCATCCCGTCTCTCCTGTCCTCAGCAGGCGGGCTTGGGACGTCTGTGGCGGCTCTGCATCCTGCCGCCTTCTTCCGGAGGTGGTTCTGTGTGACGATTGGCTGGCTTGGCTTTGTTTATCGGGCACCTGATGGGATTGGACTCCAAGCTCTGGCTGTTGGGTGGCAGCTCCTTGGATTTCAGTTCCCTGTCCCTCCTCCCTGGCTAAGCTGCCCCCGCCGTGTAGCTCAGGGTCCCAGAAAGCCTGGGGGGGGGGCTTTACACTTAGAAGGTCAGGCTTCTGTCTCTCCTCCCTCCTCTCAGCTCTTCTGCCAGAGTCCCAGTTCCTGCGGTGACGCCACCCTCTGCCCCGAGTCTACAGGCCAGAGAGGGGGCACGTTTCACGAGGGGGGTTAGGGGTGCGTGTGTGTGTGTGTGTGTGTGTGTGTGTGTGTGTGTGTTTGCGTGCACGTTTTCTTTTGTGTTTGTTTGTAGCCTTCCAACATGGCACTGCCTCTGGCCTGGCCTGAGACGGCAGCAGGAAAACAGGTCCCTCTCGGGCTCTCTCCCTCCCTGGGAGTCCGCACTGGGGGTCCCTCTCCTTCCCTGGGGGTCCACACTGGGTCCTTTCGTGTCCATTAGCAGTGGAAATCCGTATAGCTTGTCCGAAGAGGCCTCCAAGAAAACTCCTAGAACATGACCCGGGCAGGTGCAACCATAACAGAAATTAGCCCTGTTACTCCTCTGTCGCTGAGTCGCGTACACGGGACTCGGAGAGGCGGCCTGGAGGCGGCTGATGCTAAAGAACTGACACAGAATCCATGTTCCCATGGAGCCTGCCCCACTCCTAGCGCCTACTCCGCCCTTAGAAACTGTGGAGTCCAGTGGACAAAACTGGCAAACAAAATAGACTCAGAGGTACAGACTGACGACTCTCAGAGGAGAGGGCGGGTGGGAGCTGGGCGACTTAGGTGAAGGGATTAAGAAAAACACACACACACACACACACACACACACACATAAACACAGACGACAGTGTGGTGATTCTCAGAGGGAAGGGGTGGGGCAGGTAGGAGAGGGAAGAAAGGGGATGAATGGTGAGGGAGGGAGACTTGAGTTTGGGTGATGAACACACAATACACCACACAGACGGTGGTATACTGGTATTGTACACCAGAAACCCGTATAATTGCATTAACCAACGTAACCCCAATAAGTTCAATCTAAAAATGTGGGTTGAATGAGCAAATGAATATATTACCCTACAACTACCCGACCACACGTTTCTCCAAACCTACATCTTTGGAGTGAATGCATCCTGAAAGACACACACAAAAAAAAAACCACTAAGACCTTGTCCAACCCATAACCACCATGACAGAGAGAGAATTCTCCATCACCACCACGTGGGAGGTCTAGTGGGGGTGCCAGGGGGTACAGTCCAGACAAAGAGGTTATTGAGGGGACCAAGACATAGCTATCCACGATATAGCAGAGCCATACCCACAATGCACCTGTGTCCTCCGAGCCCACTCCCGCCCCAACGCTGCCCTACATCCAAAACCACAACGTCTGGGAAGCCACGGAGCACGGACCCACGCTCTGGCGAGCAGAGCTCCAGGCGCGCGGGAGGCAGAGCAGCAGCGCCTGGCAGATGGGACGGCTCTCTCCGACCCGAGGACGGAGCGACTTCTCACCAGCGGAAGCATAAGCCCGGAGGAAATATTATGGGAACGGATCTGTAAACACTGAAAGGGAACACAGTCAGGAACAAGCCATAGCTTAGCCCGAGGAGGAATAAATTACGCTGGAACGCACTACCAGCTTTGCTCCTCAGCATGACTGGGGGGCGGGGTGGGAGGAGGGGGTCCGAAGGGCCCACGTGACTTTAAACTTAAAGATGTAATATGGTGAGCCATGCAGAACTGACCTCTGAACTTGGCCACCCCTTTGAACCACTTGCGACGGAGAATAAAAATACTGTAACTTCTTTGCAGGAGCTATCCATTTCTGGCTCAAAAAATATTTCTCCCTTTTTTTCTTTTTCTCCCTCCTCCACTTTCTTCTGCACAAACACAATAAAGGTTTGTTAATTGCTTGGGATACATGGGCCCAGATTTGCTGCTCTCAATGCCACCCTGTCCCCCACAAAGATACTGCCAAACAGGGACTGGGTCTTTATTACTACCTCACTTTCACAATGTGTTGTGTTGTGTTGTTGTTTTTTCCCTTTCTTTAATTTCTACTTAAATTGCAGGTTTAATTCAGCAGCCCTGTCTCTGGAGCCGGTTATTACATTACACTGTCTTCTGTAACTGCTCGCCAGAAAGGGCATTCGCTTTTTTAAAAAAAACAAAACAAAACATATTTTATTGAATTTTTACAGAGAGGAAGAGAGAGGGATAGAGAGTGAGAAACATCCATGAGAGAGAAACATCAACCAGCTGCCTCCTGTACACCCCCCACCGAGGATGTGCCCGCAAGCAAGGTACATGCCCTTGACCGGAATCGAACCTGAGGCGTTTCAGTCCGCAGGCTGACGCTCTATCCACGGAGCCACACCGGTTTCGGCAGGGCATTCACTTTTGAACTTGGCTTATAAAACTCTCCCATTCGCAGATCCGACGTGACTGCTCTCCGGACTCCTCCCGCCCGGCCCCCACCCAGGGCGGCCAGCCCCCACACCGAGTCCTGAAGGCACATTCCCCACCCGGCCCCACACCCAGAGCCACACCCATCTGTCTCTGACCCTCTGGCATCGCTCACATCCTGGGCCTGAACCACTCACCCAGCACAACCTGACTCCCGCTCACTCACACCCAGGTGAACACAGACCGCTCACTCACACCCAGGTGAACGCAGACCGCTCACCGTTAGCACAGGTCTGACCCGGTGATGGCTGTTTCCATCGGCATCATCACACCCGAGTTTGGTAGCCGATCGGCAGGACAGCTTTCAGGTTTCCCGCCTCTGAATAGGGCCACCTCTAAGGGATGTCACCAACATGGACTTCCGAGCTAGGTCACCAACCTCACGGCGGCTTTAGCCTGCCCTTCTCTGCGCCACTCAGCCTGGCAGATGCCGCGGCCGTGTGGTGAGGATGCTCAGGCAGCCCCGTGGAGACATCCGCAGGCCCGGCCAGGCCTAGACGCCGGTTCCCAGAGAGACCCCGAGAGATTTCCGCCCACACACGTGGGAGGCAGTCAGTGTCTGTTGCCGAGGTGAGCCCCTACGTTGGGGGGCGACGGCACAGTCACAGAGCACAGGGGACCCCAGGTTCTGCCTACCCAGTGTCCACAGTAGCTTCTCACTCAATCTCAGGTGGAAAGCAAACTGCTCTCTCCGCCCCGGCTGCAGCTGGCCGGCCACTGGACTCGAACCACACAACGAACGCGTGGGGCAGTGGGGGCGGCTGCGGCTTGGGCTGAGGTGAGCCCTCCGCCACCACCCAAGCTTCCGTCACAGACCCGCCACCGTCCTCCCGGAGGGGCAGATCGGCTGAGTCTGCAGGGCAAAGGAGACGGGGTGGTTGAGGTGGGGGGAGCCGTCTCTTGCTCTGTAAACTCAGCCAGGCTGACCCCGGGGACACGGACAGGCTACGGATGTGGAACTGTGTGCCGTCACCTTCACGGGTGTTTCACGAGCGTCTCAGCCAGCAGGAGGGCTGCCCACGGCGGGAATGGTGACTGACGGGTTCTATGTCCTCCTTTTGAAAACTGTTTAAAAGGTAAGGGAGTGAGTTGTCCCCAGTGATATGTAGCTATAACATGAAACCATAGGCACAACATGTATACATATTTCTTATATGAACTTATATATTTCTATATGAACATATGTTTTATATATGCATAAACTGCTTTTATATCATTTAAAAATATATTTTATTGGTTTTGTTTTTACAGAGATCAAGGGAGAGGGATAGAGAGTTAGAAACATCGATGAGAGAGAAACATTGCCCAGCTGCCTCCTGCACACCCCGCACTGGGGATGTGCCCGCAACCGATACATGCCCTTGTCTGGAATCGAACCTGGGACCCTTCAGTCCACAGACCGGCGCTCTATCCACCCAGCCGAACCCATCAGGGTGTGCTTTTTATCCTTTTGAAGACAGCCAGAATGAACTCGAAATCGTGCTTGTTTTGCTCTTTTTTGTCCTAATTAATGTGTCTTTATTGAAACCCACTTACACCCAGTCAGGCAGCCAAAAGCGCCACAGTTTGAAAGGTGCAATTGATGTCTTCTTGTGGGCTCCACGCTCTAAGCGTTTTACAGGGCACAGAGGGAGGGGGGAAAGGATCCGCCGTGGGTCATTTTCTCGGTGAGGAAAGAGCACTTGGCAATTTTCTTCCTTAATTGGAAGTGGGGGTGCTCCTTGCGGCCCCCTCGGCCGGAGAGGCTCATGGGAGGCGATGGGTCCGCCCTGGGACTGTCGCCGAGGAGACAGGAATGCTAAGGCACCTCACTGAGTGGCCAGGGACACACTCTCCATCAGCCCAGCGCCTCGGGCCTCTGGGACGGACTCCAACAAGATTGAAGACGTGACAGGCCCGCCAGCCAGGGTCTGCCTGTGCGCGGACAGTAGGTGGCCGCGGGAAGGGGCAGGGAGCAGGGTCCGGCCCGGAGCCCGAGAGCACCGCTTTCCTTCCTGGGTGGGAAAGGGCCTCCCTCTCTCCGCCCTGCCCGCTCCTCCTCCTCCTCCTCCTCAATGCCTGGGACATGTCTTCCCCCTCTCTCCTTCCTTCTCCCTTCTCCTCCCCCCAACCCTTCCTACCTTCTCCTTAGACTCCCACCTGCTCGCCAGGGCAGGGCAGACCAGGGTGGGCTCTGGGCTGCCCGGGGTCAGACAGTGTGCGATCCCACGGGGGCGGGGGAGTCTGCGGCTGGGAGCCACACTGTGGCCTCCTGGCGGACGCCCGACCCCTGGGCCGAGCTGGCCGGGCTCCCTCAGCCTTCAAAGCCCCCGGGGGCCTTGGGTAACGTTTCTCCTGGATCTTCCCGCACTTCCTCTATGTGGGGACCCGCCGCGAACGAACTCCCGCTGCCTTTGCCTGCTGTCCGGTGGGACTCAGGCCTTTTTCCACGGCCCCTTTTCCTCTCTCTCAAACCCAGGCAGGCAGGCTCCCTGCTCCCCCAAACTGCTCGCCTAAGCGAGGTGCCTTCCTCGCCATGCTCCCCACCACCACCCCCAGCTGGGGTGCAGACCTCCAGCGCCTTCCCCTCTCCACACCACCCCCCCAGCCTTTATCCCCTCCCCCTGCACTTCCAGCCTCTCTCCAGAAGGCGCAGGACACAGCGGAGGGAAGGCACCATCTCTGCACACTGCGAGCCTTCGCACACCTCAGCCCCAGCACGGCTGGCGAGGGCAGCAGGGCAGGGCACATGTGCCAGCAGCATGGGGGGGGGGGCGGGGGACAGCCAGAGCTCTCATCCCCCCCTCCATCCCGATCCCGCTGGATCCCGCTGGCTCCGGCAGCCGCCTCCTCTGCTCTGTGGCTGCAGAGGTGTGGGCTGGGTTTGGCAGCTCCTTATCAGCTTGTAAATTAACGTGACAGACTTTCCTCTGCAATTTCCCCTTTCCTTTTGAGGGATGTTTGGATTCTTAGCGCCTCGGCCTTGTTTACATCCCAATTAAAGCAGGAAGCAATTATCATCCATTACCACGTGTGACTAGCTTCTGTCTGTAAACACCGAGGTGGTAATTGGCATTAAGTTTGGATAGAGATTGTTGTTGCCCGTTTCCACGGAAAAACAAGAACCTCGTGTGAAGAGGGAAGAAGGTGCGTCTGCAAACAGATCTTCCCTCCAACCCACCCATCTCCCGGACAGCCTTCCGCAGCGCCCATCTCTTCCCCGTTTCTGGAGGCATTCCTTCCTTCGGGCGTGTGTGATGCTGACGGGGTGACAGCCTCCCACGTGCCCCCCCCCCCCGTCATCCCTGCTGCCTGCTCCCAAGCCCTTGGAGAAATCCTCCCACATCACAAAGGCCTGCCCCCCCCCAGACCCCCGTCCAGCCCCGCCAAGTCTGCAGAGAACCCCAGGTCCGACCCTAAGCCCAGTGGCCCCCTCCCAGCAATCTGAAGCTTAATGAGTGCTCATTACTGCCCAAGCCGCTGCATCTGGAGGTGATTTGTTACGCAGCCGTAGGTAACTGAGACAGATGAGGGCGGGTATTATGGCTGGCTCTGATGGCGGCGGGCTAGCGAGCCACATGCGGCTCGTGAGCCACAGTTTGCCGCTCTGTTGACTGATGAGTTTGCCGACCACCGTCCAAGGAAGACAGGCTGTGAAACAGACCTGGGGTTCTCCGTGAAGGTTACGTTAAGTAAAGACAAACCACACCGTGATTACGTTAATCCCGGGTAAACCACACGCAGATGGCGTGGGGATAATTGCCCTCCAAGCCCGCTTCTGGTTTGCAGCTGCTCTTTCTGGAGGACAAAGACCGATACCCAGAAGCTGGCCCTGAGACCGACCCGAACAACTTCCTTCCCAGGAGGAAGCCAAGCTCTAGGAGAGGGCCGGGGCGGGGTTCCTCGTCGGTTCCCGGTCCCTCGGCGTGGAGACCCGAGGCGCCCTCGGCCAGCTGTTTTCTCCCCACGCCCCTTCACACACACACACACACACACACACACACACACACACACACACCGCAGTGCAGGCCTCTCATCCATACTGACGTGGGAGCTCGGGAAACATGCCCCCGGGCGGTCTGCAGGGATGAGCCTGGCTCAGGGCAGATTTGTGTCTATTACTCCTTCCGTTAATGGCCACAGGTGTCCTTAAACTTAAAACTCACTGTGTTCTGCCGAAACCGGTTTGGCGCAGTGGATAGAGCGTCGGTCTGCGGACTGAAAGGTCCCGGGTTCTATTCCGGTCAAGGGCATGTACCTTGGTTGCGGGCACATCCCCGGTAGGGGGTGTGCAAGAGGCGGCTGGTCAATGTTTCTCTCTCATCGACGATTCTAGCTCTCTCTCCCTTCCTCTTTGTGAAATATCAATAAAATATATTTTTTGGGGGGAAAAAAAACTCACTGTGTTCTGCTTGTCCGCCTGTACTCACAGGATCAGTCCTGTGGGGAGCACACACTATTCCTAAAAATGGACTCCGTGTAAATCTGGCCTTTAGAACTGACCGCTGTAATTTTCTGTATTCTTTTGTTCCTCAGTGACAAACAAAAAAGCACCTGTTTCTAAACCCAACACCGAGGTGAGTCCTCCTCTCTTACCCGTGAGCGCAGAACGGGGGGCTGAGAGCGCGCCTCTCACACGTGTCCTCAGCCGCGGGACACGGACACCGACTGACCGGGTGGCGGGTGCTGGGCCGGCACCGGCGCTGACGGCCCGAAGGAGACGGACGCCCCTGGTCCCCGCACAGCCTGGCGGTCAGTCAGCCCTCAGCCCAACGCGTGCCCAGAGCGGTGGGTGCGTTTTCAACGGGAGCCTTGAGTGCGAAGGAACACGTCCTCAGCCTCTCCCATCTCCATCTGCGGCCGCTGTGAGTCTGAGGACATGACGCCGAGCAGGACGGGGGGACGCAGAGGCAGGGGAGGGGGCTCCTCCTCCGGGGGCTCGGCCCCGGCCCTGCAGCAGGCGCCAGCGGAGACCAGAGGAAGATGCCAGCGTTTGGGCATGGGCACCTCCCAGCAATGGCCCACCCTCCGGAGAAGCAGCTCCCGAGGAGTCGCCCTGGGTCCCTCTGGCGCCCCTAGAGGGGTTAGGGACCGGACTGCTTCCCCCAACTCGTATGCTGAAGCCCCAACTCCCAGAGTGACTGTATTTGGAGACAGAGTTTTGTTTTGTTTTAAATATATTTTTATTGATTTCAGAGAGGAAGGGAGAGAGAGAGAGAGAAATATCCACAAGGAGGGGGAGGGTGGTGTCACCAATCGGCTGCCTCCTGCAGGCCCGACACTGGGGACCAAGCCGACGGCCATGGCATGTGCCCTGACAGGAAATCGAACCTTGACCTGGTTCATCGGTCGACACTCAACTGCTGAGCCACCCCAGCCAGGCTGGAGCTGGGTCTTTAAATAGGTAATTAAGGTCAAATGGAGTCATAATGGTGAGGACCTCATCCAAGACAACTGGTGTTCTTCCAGAAAGAGGCAGCAGGGAGCGCGCAGAGGGGCCCTGGGGGGGGGGAGACACGGCCACTGGGGGTCCGCCCGTCGCTGAGGGCGCTGCTCCCGGGGAGAAGGGTGAGCAGCGGTGGCTTCCGCATGCGACGGTGCCCAGGAGCGGCCGGTGACTCTCCCCTGGGGCCTCCCCGGGAAAGGAGGAGATCAAATGAAGTGCTACGTCTGTGCGTCTGCACGTTCTCCTTCCCAAGAGACGTCCCTGCCCCTGAGGCCCAGCCCCCGGACGCCGCCACCCACCAGGACGGCACCGAAACCCAGCCAAACGCCAGGACCAAACCATCACCCAGGACTTCCGGGGAGAAGTGAGAAACTCCAGCAGAACTCAGCCGGCGGCACCTGGCATGTACCAGGGAGGAGGAGCCAGAAGGTGTGCCAGCTGCAGGGTGGGGGGCTGGCTCGAACATGGGGGTGCGATAGTGGAATGAAACGCAATAACCCGTAAACATCGCATGACACCCAGTGGGTTTCTCAAAATGAGCTCCATCCGTCCTGTGCCAATGAAGCACAGGAGACTTGGTGGCTCCCTGGCCTTATCTGAGGTCTGTAGATCTGTGCTGCATCGCAGAAAACTGCCTTCTGCTCCCATCCAGCGGTCAACACAATCAGCTTGCCCTTAGCAATAACACAAGCTGAAGTTCTCTAACACGGAGTTTGTACAATGCTCACGTTACATGCAATAGGACACAGGAGAAAACCAAGAAAAAAAAGACTGCAAGAAAACCATACACCTAGCCTTAGCCCTAAACCTAGCCCTAACCCTAACCCTAACCTTAGCCCTAACCCTAGCCCTAACCCTAGCCATAACCCTAGCCCTAGCCCTAGCCCTAACCCTAGCCCTAGCCCTAACCCTAGCCCTAACCCTAGCCCTAGCCCTAACCCTAGCCCTAACCCTAGCCCTAACCCTAGCCCTAGCCCGAACCCTAGCCCTAATCCTAACCCTAGCCCTAACCCTAACCCTAGCCCTAGCCCTAACCCTGCATCTCTTTATCCTGTCAGACCCCGCGCTGGGCAGAGTGGCACACTGCCGGTACCTGCCGGCAACGAACAGTACCTGATCGAGGGCGCGAGGATAAGAAAAAAGACAGGAACAGATGGGGTCGGAAGGACTGAGACCGAGGTCTCCAGTCCAGAATTTTTATTTCTCAAAACCTTCTTATACCGTTCTGTAAGAGGAATTGTTTACTGCAGGCAAGCACAATGAGTTTTGAAATCCACCCGGTTCCTAATCTTTTCACCCCGCCAACTTTCTTACACAGACACGCTCTCTTCCTCTGGTTTCCAGGTCCTTCTACGTCAACAGGCTCCTGACTAATCTCTGACCTTCTGAATCAGCGAGGCTGTCTGCAGTTAGGTGCGTCTGAGCATTCCTAAAAGGAGCAGCAATTTCCCACTTAAGATTAACACGAAGGGCACGTGGAGAGCTGTGTCCCACACGTATGCCTGCATTCAGGCACATAGGACCCTTGCATTCAGGGCAGCTCCCCACGGCACACAGTAGGCAGAGTGGCACACAGTAGGCTCTCAAAAGATGCCTGGCCTGAGAACGGGAGTGTTGGAATCCCGCCGAATGCCCGTCCTCCGGGGGAAGAGCCCCTGACGTGAGCGCCCGCCTCCCTATCAGGCCGGGGACTCACAAGCCGGACCCCCACCCGCTGTGTGCCCGGCGCCACGCCCACCAAGGCGGGGAGCTGGCTCCCGGCTCCCGGCTCCGACTTCCCGGGAGCTGCCTCCCAGGCAGAGTGGTTAACGCGGTCAATTACCTCCCCGGCTGCTAAGCCCGAGTTCCTGCCTGTTTCCTCCTCCCCTCCCCCGCCCAGCTGAGCCGGGGGCCGGTGATGGTCACACGAGCGTCTTCATGTCCTCCGCCCGCTGTCCATCTGTGCGGCCCGGAGCGGAGGCGGGAGCCAGGCCGAATGGCGAGTCTCCCCGAGCGAGAGGCGGCCCGTCGTATCGCCAGCTTCCCCGCCTCTGCGTCCCCCGGAGCTCAGGCTGGCAGATGCCCCCCGGGCGGGGAACGGGAGGGATGGCCCTCGAGGGGAGCGGGAGAGAATTAGGCGCATCTGTCTTCTCTAAAGAGCCGCCCGTGGACGCCGAGCAGACCGCGCCCCACGCCGGCTTCACCACCTCTCTCCGGACGGCAGCCTCGTGGCCCCGGGTGGGCCTCCCCGAGCCAGCGAGGGTGCGCACGCCGGCGAGAACGGTCCCCCCGGAACCTGCCGATGGGACCGGAGCTTACCTGTGTCCGCGGCGTCCCCAGGTGGGCCGGGGCAGGGGGGCCATCCGGAGGGCAGGCATCCTGCGACTCCATCTACGGAACAAGCACACACACAAGACGGAAACAGTGAGGGCTGGGGATTCCCGGGCCAAGAACAGCACGCGTCTCGGGAACACGGCTGTGTGACGAATGCGCCCGCTGCCGAGGGAGGCTGTCAGCGTCACGTTGGACTGGGGACCACTGGTCCCAAATGGGGGCAGCAGGCCCCTCTGGGTCCAGGGCTCTCTGACAGACGCAGAAGGCAGCTGGGGAAGGGGAAGGGGCAGGAGCAGAGCGGGGCTGGCTCTGCAGAAACGAGTTCAAGCGCTGGACTTGACCTCCACGCGCTGTGCCCTGCCCAGGCTGCCTCGACCCCCCGAGGGCAGGGGGCCCCTCGTTCAGCCCACGTACACAGCCCCTGGCCATGCCGAACCCCGGATCCCCTGGACAGAGGGGGCCTGCGCACTCTGCCCACCCCTCGCTCCGGGCCTGCCAACAGGCCCCCCCCTCCACGTGCCCGATAGCCAGGGAAATGATGAGATCCCAGAGCCCTCCCACCCCGGGCAGCGGCTCGTTCCAGGAAGTCATTAAAGCAGGAAACCACACTCTCAACCGTGGCCCTCGGGTGGGGGGCGGGGGCGTGCTGTTTACCTTCCTCGGGCTCAGCTGAGTACCAATTAGCTCAGTGATATTTACATAAACAGCCCGGCCTGGAGGCGGGACTGTCCATCTGCTTCCTGAAGGGTTTAATTAGGTCCGGTTGCTAGGGAAGGAGAAATTAATCCTTCCCGACATTAACCTTTTCCATCAGCAATGGGCTGTGGGACATGCCTTGTGTACACCGGGCAAATGATGAGCGTTTCAGAATGGGGACATGAACTACATCTCTATTTCCAAATCTTGAAAATAACTGGGTATTTCTTTAATATATATATATATATATATATATATATATATATATATATATAATTTTTTTACAGAGAGGAAGGGAGAGAGATAGAGAGCTAGAAACATCGATGAGAGAGAAATATCGACCAGCCGTCTCCTGCACACCTCCCACTGGGGATGTGCCTGCAACCAAGGTACATGCTCTTGACCGCAATCGAACCCGGGACCTTTCAGTCTGCAGACCTACGCTCTATCCACCGAGCCAAACCGGTTTCGGCAATAACTGGGTATTTCTATCTTCACACACACACACACACACACACCCCTCCTCGGCTGAGGGTTTCTCTGCAGGTTTCTGGGTGATGTCGCCTCTCCTTCACTCTGTGAAGGCTGCTCTAGCCGTCTGCACACACAGGGCGCTCCTGCCAGGCCTGCGGCCTCCGGGGAGAGTGCACGGCCCTACACCCAGCCCCTGCGCCTGTTGGCGTGACCACGGTTTTGTAAAAGGACGTTCCCATGAAATCCATGCCCACAGCGGGACCCTCGGGGCGTAAGGACGATGGCGGGCACCAGTGGAGACCGGGGCAGAGCGCAGAGAGAGAGGCCGCTGGGTTTACTGGGGGCGAGGAGGTGTGTCTGTCGTGTGTGTGTGTGTGTGTGTGTGTGTGTGTGTGTGCGCGTGTGCGTGTGTGTGTGTGTGTCTTTACGGGACTCCACCTGAGGTGGCCACAACGTTCCATACAAAACGCGAAAAACAGGACAAAGGAAGATTTTGATGAGTTGCCATTTAAAAGTCGGTGATATTTAGCAGGAAATAAAATCGCTCGCCACGCTCTAAAAGGTATGAAAACGCTCTCTCATCCAGGGGAGCGTTTTTTTTGAGATTGCTGTTTGGTTAACTGGATTAAGGAGGTTTACTGATGACATTTTTAACAAATCGTCCGGGGAACCTCCGCTCTGCTGCTTGCGGGCCACACAGCAGGCCACGCCGCTGCTCCCTGCCCCTTCCCTCCCGGTGGCCACTCCTCTCGAGTGGCAGCGGCGGGAGACAGCTGGGCTGTTCATCGTGTTCACTCACGAGGGATGTCTGTCCCCCCCACGGCCGCCACAGGCCTCCCAGCACCGACCGATGCCAGGGCCTCAGGGCACAAGCTCGCCCACTGTTCACGCCCAACAGCCAGGCCACGGAGCCGTGGCCCATTCCTGGAGTTTCCCAAGAGGCCTCTTGTTCCACAAAAGGTCTCCTTCTCACAGGCAAGTGTCATGCCACCCCTCCGCCCCCAGCACTTCCTGTTCCCGAAACAGCCCTCAGTCCGCCCGATCAGCAGAGCTGGGCCGGCCTCCAGCTCTGCCCTCTTCCCGCCACGTGGCTCGGGGTGAATCAATCAATCTCTCAGTGTCCCAGGGATGCCCGGCCCCGCCGCCCTCCCCGCACCGGGCACACACAGCGTTCCTCGCCACCGTTTTATCCTTCCCAGAAACGCACGGGGCGTCTCCGCCACACCGGGCTCTGGTTCTGGATGCGCCTCCGTGACTGTCTCCGTCCCTCTGTCACGGCCGCAGCCCTCTGGGCAGGTCCTGCCGCCCCGGACAGGAAAGCCGTTACAACGGGCCTGCCCTCAGGAACGTCGGACGCGAACAGCAGCCCGCGGCGCTGTGTGAGGGCAGCCTCGGGCAGCGAGTGCAATGCCCCACGCCGAGGCTCTGCAGCTGGCGACAGCAGACCCGCCCGGTCCTCCTGCCGGGGTCCGAGGCCAGCTCCCACCCGGGGAGCACGGGGAGGTGCCCCAGGCCCCTGAATGGCTCTGAGCAGTGAGTTCCGCCCTCCCGACCACACTCACACACACACACACACACACACACACACACACACACACACACACGACAGACGCACCTCCTCGCCCCCAGTAAACCCAGCGGCCTCTCTCTCTGCGCTCTGCCCCGGTCTCCACTGGTGCCCGCCATCGTCCTTATGCCCCGAGAGTCCCGCTGTGGGCATGCAGTTCATGGGAATGTCCTTTTACAACCGTGGTCACACCAACAGGCGCAGGGGCTGGGTGTAGGCCGTGCGCTCTCCCCGGAGGCGTCAGGCCTGGCAGGAGCGCCCTGTGTGCACACGGCTAGAGCAGCCTTCACAGAGCGGTTCACGTGACTGACAGCCCAGGTCGGGGCAGCCGGGGGGTGGGAGAGGGGTCCCGGCCTCCCTCGGAGCTCGTCAGACACGCACGTTCAGGGCCCACGCCAGAATCGGGGGCTTTGGCCTGGGGCCCAGGACTTCACCTGGCAACAGTCTCTGTCGCTGAACCTTAAGAAGTCTACGGTTTTGAGAAGCCCCAGGCTGGAGGGGAGGCATCTCCGTGGGTGAAAGGCTCGCTGCGCTTCTGACCAACACCGGGCCGGAGCGGCCGGAGCGGGTGGCGCATCCTCTGCGGGAAGCCGGTGCCCCTGGAGGAGGGAGGGAGACCCCTAGCTTACACCACCGCGCTGAGGGTACGCTTGCTTGTGAGGAGAGAGAGAGCTGACCCTGGGACCCTTGGCACTCACGGTCTTAGCTGACATGTCCTGGGAGGAGGGGAGGGGACAGGGGCTTGGCACAACAGACAACTTGGGGGGTCAGGAGACTGTGCCACCTGCCTGCAGAGCGCCCCCGTGTGGTCCAGATGGGAGGTGCACGTGGAAATACTGGTGCTGTTTCAGACAAGCTCACCCCAAGCTTGAGGGCCGTGCCAGTTAGCGAGCATCCCTTTGCTGGGACGTGAGGGGGTGTGAGGATTGTCATGCCTGGGCCCCCCGTGGCCACACCCCCGGGGCAGCTCTAACGTAGCATCACCCCAAAGCCATCTTCACCCAGCACTGCCGGGTCTCCTCCGCCCGGCCCTTCCGACTGAAACTGCAGCCGGAGCTGAGCACTGCCTGCAAGGCGCGCTGATCGGGTGTGGATGCCACCCGGGACCCTGGGCACAGGGACCGCGTCTCCTCCCCGCCCGCCTGCCGGCACCCTGGCAGTGCCCACGCAGCGAGGGAGGACAGTGCTGTGTGGAGCCTGGGACCCACGCCAGCGCTGTAGGGGCTCTGAATGCACCTCGTTTCCCATAAGTGTGAGGCGCCTCCCGTTTCTTAAGGGTGTTAAATGGAATGTGGAAATTCACGCCTTCGGTCCCTTTTCCTGAGAGCGCTCCCTTTCTGGAACAGTCTGCAGGCTGCCTCGCAGGCTCCGTGCAGCCGCCTGGAGGGCGCGCTGCGGCTCCGAAGGGCCGAAGGGGGGTGAGCAGCCACCCTGGCGAGGCAGGAGGTGGGGGGGGGGGGTCTCCCACAACTCACCGGCAGAATTTGATCTTTCCAGTTCTTAAAATGTTACCCTCCGCTAAAAATGCAATTTGCTTAATTACCAGTATAACAACACGTGTCTGTGTGTGTGTGTGTGTGTGTGTGTGTGTGTGTATGTGTTGTCTGTAGCCCCCTGACCCTACTCCCCACACATTCCTCTTCTCTCTCCTGCTCCCGCTCCAGCCCAGAGCCCGGACCTAACGCGCCTGCAGGGGAACCGGCTTTCTGCCCCTTCCCGCTTGGCCCGACCAGCAGTGACTCCGAGGCTGCCCCCGCTCCGGCACGGACCCAGGCATTCCAGCGCTTCTACGCTCAGCTCCAACCCCCCACTCCCCCCGCCGGCTCCCCGGGGAAGGCGGCCGGCGCTGCGGGGCTGCCCAGCCAGGGGCGGGCTCCGGGCGCGGCCCCCCCACCCCCGGCCCCGGAGCCGCGGTGGCTGTGCTTAGATGGGCGGCCACGCCTGCGGGATGAGCCGTTTCATGGGGCATCCTCAGACCCACCTGCTGCTGGGCTCCAGCAGGTACCAACGTGACCGATGCCAGCCCACCGCGAGGTCGGGGCGACCTGCCGGCCCCGGGGGTCTGGTCTGACCACAGCCCCCCGCCTGCGTCCGGGGCCTCGAGGGGAGCTCGGCGGGGCTGTGTGTGTGGCTGTCCCTGCTGTCATCTCCTCGAGGGGCCTCGGTGGCTGCTCAATTAGAACTGATTCCTCCTGCAGCTCATTGCAATCTGCCACTCGGCTCCTCCTGTCAGGAACCCCACATGACTCCCGGCAGGAAAAGCCGGCGCCGCACTCTGCTGATGCATCGGCGCGTCACCCATCGGCAGTCTGCCCGATCCTCACCCCGCGTGGGGGGACCCGCGGGGCCTGACAAGGGGCCGCCAGGAAACCATCAACCGAAATCGCTGGGCTGTCCTCTCCGTGGGAACAGCCTGGCCCCTGGAGGAGGAGCCGTTAGGGGGCGCCAGGACCCCCCACCCCCCTCCGACAGGCGGGATGGAGACAGAAGCGGCGGCCGGCGGGAAGGAAGCTGCAGTCTGGGCGATGGCTGCTCCAGACCCGCAGTCGCTGGCTTTGAAGAGCCATCTGCCTAGAACTGCCTGGCTCAGGGCGCTGGCTCCCAGGGAGCATGAATCCAAGGTCGTGGGGTCAAGGTCATGGACATCTGGGCCAACCAGTGTGCAGAGGGTGAAGGGAATCGAGTCCACGGCTGCAGCAGCGGCTGCCGAGAGGAAGCACGGCAGGAAGGGGTGGGAGCTGGAAGCTCTGACCAAGCACCTGCCAGAAGTGGGTCACGCCTCCCCAGGTGGAGTGGGCACCGTCTGCACACCGAAGTGCAATGTACGAAGTTGCTTACATACAGGCACACAGACACCCGTGGGCACGAGCACAGTCAGGCCACCACTCCCTCCTGGGGCCGCTCTTCCTTTAAAAGGATGTTCCCCCCTCGCCCTTCAGCGGCTGAGCGTCGCCCTAGGAACCAGGGGGTCAGGGTTCCATTCCCGGTCGGGGCACAGGCCCGGGCTGTGGGCTCCGTCCCCAGGGTGGGGCGTGTAGGAGGCAGCCGATCCGTGATTCTCTCTCATCGCTGATATTTCTCTTTCTTGCTCCCTCTCTCTTCCTCTCTGAAATCAATGTAAAAAAACCCAAAAACCACATTTTTAAAGAAGAACGTCCTTCATGTTAAGAACCTCTCATGTCTCTTCCTCCTCCTCCATCATCAGTTCCCACGAGGAACTTCCTCTCCGACCCACACCACCCCCCTTAGCCGTGTCTTCCGCTTCTTTCCAAGAAGTGGCGTTAGAAGAAGTTCAAGTTTAACAAATGTGGCTCTCCGAAGACATGTCAATCGCTGTGCCGTTGGTGTCTGGCTCTGTGGACGAAGGAGTTTGCCGACCGCTGGCCTCGTCTGAGACGGAACAGCGCCGGGGCCGAGACGCCCGGCCGGGGAGACTTGCTGTGGCTGCGAATGTGGGCTGAGGGGGCGACACCCCAGGCGACTCCGAATGGAGAACGGGGTTCGGGGTTGGCAACGGACCGAAACTCAGATAGGAAAGAGTGCCGTGGAGGGGGCACTGCCCACCAGCCCGAGCACCGTCCTCCCCACGCTGGGCATCTCCCCACACCGCCCCCCGCCGTGTCCCGTGTGGCTGGCGGGGACCTTTCAGATGAGCTCAGTGGCTGTGTGCCCGCCATGGGAAGGGGCCGTGCTCCCCTGTGGTTTTAATGGGGCATCGCTCTTCTCACCATGAAAGCCAGCCCTCCCTCCCCACGGCTCCCCTGGGACGTAGCACACACTGTCTCTTCCTGAGTCAGGCCTGCGGCTCCTGGCGCCTCCGGAGGACAGGGCAACATCCCGCCGGCTCCTGTGACGGGACGTCTTTGGACCGGGGCTGTGCCTGTGTGATCCCGGCCCCCAAGGCGCACGGGACGGGGACGGTGTCCGGCCGGAGAGAGAACGGGAGACGCCGGGAACAGGGCCAGACGGGACAGCAGAGGGCGGAGGGCGCAGCTCTGGGCCAAGAAGCACCCCGTCGGCCAGGAGCCCCGAGGAGCTACGAGGCCACGACGGGCTCGCCTCCACCTCCTTCCGGGGCCCCTGCTGCTCGGGTTCGGACCTCCGGCCTCCACCCCTGGGAGAGAGTGAATCCTAGAGTGGCTCTCAACACCCCGCTTGTGGGAGCTCACTGGAGCAGCTCTGGACACCGACGCCCGGGTAACGTCCCAGGCACAGCCCCCCTCGGTCTCACTCCATCCCCACGGCCCCCCGAGGCGGGTGTGGGGGCCCCAGGCAGTGCCCGAGGGCAGGAGCAAGCGTGGAGGCAGAGGGTCGGGGTGCGGGGTGAACAGCACTCCCACCGCCACCCACAGAAACCGCCCTCTCCACCCCTCTCCCCACCTCGGCAGAGCGGTTGCCAGGGGTGACGGAGCCGATGACAGCCTCCCCCGGGCCCTGCAGGACCCCACGTGCCGTGCCGGTGGGGCGGGGGCGGGGGAGCGCTTGGCACTGACTGCACTCGCTTCTGATGTCTCAGCCAAAACGGAGACCGGGCCCCTCCGCGGTGCCCGCTACGCTGTGATCACATAATTAAAGGCTAAATCATTTAGGACAGCGGGGCTCTGCTTCCCGCAGGCAGAACAGAGACCACGAGAGCCGCTCCTCCCTCCCCTGCTCTTCCCGGGTAATTAAATAACCAAAGAGTAAGCTGCTGCGGAGGAAAAGGCCACGGAACACAGGCCAGAGGTAAAGCATGCCCCGTTCCCCTGCCCTGAACTGCACGCATGCACACACATGTGCACATGACAAGCACACACACGCGTGCATGCATGGACACACACTCGTGCACAGGCGTGTGCACAGATATGGACGTGCATACTAGACTGTACATGCACATGCACACACATATGCACTGACAAGCACACATGCAAGTGCATGCGTGGGCATGCACTCATGTGCGTGCTCGCGCGCGTACACACACACACACACACACACACACACACACACGGCCAGGAAACAGGAAAGTGCTTGGCAAGTTCTGCAAACTAGGAGATGTTCAAATTTTGAAAAAGGAAGCATCGACGAGAGTCCAGATGAGACGGATCGGACCATGAGGAATTCTGCCCTTATGGGGGAGACAAGAGAGCAACAGAAGGGCTTGTATGCATGCATATACGCCTAACCAATGGACGCAAAACTCTGGAGGGGGAGGGTATGAATGGGAGTGGGGGGGGGTTGGTAAGATATGTACACATATAGTACCTTAATAAAAAATGAAAGAAAGAAACCGCGTTCTGAGACCAGACTGTTTCCGTGTGGAGACTAAAGGTGCGGTCCCCACAGGAAGGCGTCATTGGCCGGGTGAGTCCCACACGGGCTCTCGGCGAGCGGGTTCGGGGAGCCTTTGCCTCAGTGCTCGGCCCTCAGGGCCGGCTGCTCCCGGTGGCTTCTGCCCTGACTCCCGAGAGCAGGAGGCGAGTCGGCGGGCGGCCAGGGCTCGAGCCGAGAGCAGCGGCCAGGCCGGAGTTAAGGGAACCCGTTTTTCCCCCAGCCGTGTGCGAGGCTGTTTACAGAGAGAAGTCAGGCCCTCTTCCTGCGCGGCCGGGCCCACCTGGAACACTGCTTTAAAATGCCAGGGTCTGTTTTTAAAGTTTCCCGTGATTCACTTATACGTCCTCGCAGTGTTGAGTCCTTGTCCAAACATCTCGGCAGGAATATGAAAACGTTCCCTCCATCGCACGTCCTGAAGGCTCCCCTTTGGCCACAGCCCCTGGCCCTTCCGCTGCTGCTCTGAGCCCTGCCTTCTCCGGGGCCGGCCGACAAGCACGGAAGGGCCAGAGGGGCCGGCGCTCCGGAGCCAGGAGCACCTGGCCAGTCTTGCTCTGCAACAGGCTGCAGTTTCCTGAGACTTGGTGAAAGCCTTCAGCAGAAGCTCCCACTGTGGCCGGACCTGCTAACGAAACTGCTGTAAGGGGACACCGCACAGTGTCCTCTGCACCCGAGGGTGCAAAACCCTGCGGGGAGGGCATCTGTTCCTGGGGGGGGGGGGGAGGCAGAGGATGGAGCCAGGTAAAAGGAGCTATGAACATCACCTGCCCGTCACCACAGGGGCTGCGGCAGGAATTCAAGGATAGTGCTTAACAGCTCACGTGGTCTTGGGCCGTGGTCGGCTCACATGCGGCTCTTTGGCCCCTTGAGGGTGGCTCTTCCACAAAATACCACAGCCTGGGCGAGTCTGTGTTGAAGAATTGGCGCTAGATGAAGTTTAAGTTTTAAAAAATGTGGCTCTCTACAGAAACTTCAATAATTGTCCCGTTGATATTTGGCTCTGTTGGCGAATGAGTTTGCCGACCACGGGCCCAGGGGAAAAATCAAAGCATCCGTTCATCCATTCGTGCATTCACCCCGGGCCCCGTGGAGCCTTCTCTCTGGCCTCCTTGTCCTGCCGTTCCTCCTGCCCCAGCCGCCCCCAAAAGGAACTTTGCAACATCAATTGCCCCCCAAACCGTGTCTTCTGCACGTGCCTCTTACCCAGGTGCACGTCACTGCTGAACGGTGCGTGCTCTCAAGTCTACAATCCAGACCCAAGGGAAGGAAGACCACACAGACGTTCCCAGGACGGCGTGGTGTGGGGGCGCGTCACCCAGAGGCCCTGAGACCATCAGGAAGAGGGGATTTTCTCCCTCCCCCGGCCCCCCCTCCCCGCCAACACAGTGAATGAAAAGCCTAGTGCCTCGACAACTGGTCACCAGAGATGAAAAGTCAATTTCCCATCGCAGCAAGAAAACCGATTTCTCCGCAGTTACCACACGTCGGCAAACAACAACATGTCTATTCCTGGCACCGGCCTTGTCCGCGGAAACAACCTGGATGTAAGGAGAGAAACAGCACGAGGAGATCGGGGTGAGGTCCCCTGCCTCGACACGGACAGGACTGTTGGTGCCCAAGCTGGCCCCCCGCGCAGAAGGCAGGAGAGGCCGAAGGATGGGCGGCCCGTCTGGATGGGCGGGTGACAGGACACTTACACGGGAGGCTCGTCTGGGGCCAGAAGAGGAGGCGATATCCCGATCTTGGCCAGAATCTTCAAAGCTCATGCGGAGGCCTCAGCGGGTTCGGTCGCGGCCACCTTCCTCTCAGGGCTGCGTCCGCTGTGGGAACGGCCAGCAGAGGACACGTTCCGAGGACGGGGCAGGGGAGGGGGCCTCTGCCGGCCCGAGTCCCGCCTTGGAGTCGCCTCTTGGTGACCTCCTTCGAGGTCATCCAAAATGTGCTCAGCGAGGTCTGTTCCTGGGACCGGTGCCGGAAACAGGGAGCAAGGTGTGGGGCCACGAAGCTGATGGGATGCCACCGGGAGTGTCCCGCGGCCAGCGCGGGGCGGAGAGGCTGTGAGAGAGGACAGAGGTAGGGGGAGGCAGCGCAGGGCCGGGCCCGCAGGGACTGAGCGGAGCCACAGCCCCCGGTCCTGTCCCAGCGGAAGCTACACCCACTCCTCGTGGTCGCCACAGCAGGGACTTCTCTTTTCTTCCCCAGGTGGGTGTGACGAGCCTCCCGATGTATCTACCGATTGGGCGCCCCCAAACAGCACCGCTCCCCACGCCGCGACCACTGACTCGGTCATCAGGCTCATCGGGGACCAGCCTGGGAACAAGCCTGCTCTGACTCCAGACTGGCAGAGGAAGGCGAGGCGGGGAGGAAAAAAACAAAACACACCTTCGAAAGCTTTGATGACGTCTCCTTTCACATGGCTGTTCCCACTGTGGTCCCCTCTGTGTGACCTTAGTAGGTATAACAAGACGCTCTGTGGAGGTAACCTACCCGGATCAAAACTCAAGACATGCCGAAACCGGTTTGGCTCAGTGGATAGAGCGTCGGGTCTGTGGACTGAAGGGTCCCAGGTTCAATTCCGGTCAAGGGCATGGACCTTGGTTGAGGGCACATCCCCAGCGGGGGGTGTACAGGAGGCAGCTGGTTGATGTTTCTCTCTCATCGACGTTTCTAGCTCTTTATCCCTCTTCCTTCCTCTCTGTGGAAAATCAATAAAATATATTTTTAAAAAAACCTCAAGACACAAGAGCAACATCATTTGCAAGAAAAGAGAGACACCCCAGCGAAGTTCCCAGCGATTGTTTTATTATACTTGGTACCTTCTCACGACCCACGGCAGTCCAGGGGATGTTCAAGAAATGCTTGTTTTGTTCATTTGCCCTCCCATCTGCCTTTACTGTGTGAAGCTGCAGGTGTCTTATCTGCAGAATGGGATCGACAAAAGCCACGTAACACAGGCGTGTGCGTTGCTTCTCGGGCTTGTGTTAAATGAGGTAACGCGCATGAGATTTTCCTGGCACCAGGCATACACTTTCACCTACTCTGAAAGCAATCACCCAAAATGACAGCATGTTAATTTTTTTTTTATTATTGGTTGGAAATGAAAGGAAGGTCAAAACAGTGACGTAAGTACACCGCCAAAAACTCACGAGCTAGTTGAAAAAAACCTGTTTGCCATAAAAAAAAGAACGAACCCAGGGCAATCTCTTTTTATTGCCTGCCTCACACACTCCGGTCCACGGTCGGGAGAGTTCGTTTTCGAGGAAGCAGATGGACGTTGGCGGACGTGTGACCCTGCCCGCGACAGTTCTCAGCTTTATGGGGCTTTAAATCATCCCAGAGATTAAAAAACCAAACACAAAGTTTCGGTGCTTGTTAAAACCAGCCTAATTAGGGCAGCAAATGTGCTAGCGAGCGACTGTGTCTCCTCCACAGATGAGAGGACGCGGGCTCCGCTGGCTGCGAGGTTCGCTGGGACCTTGTTGACCGGAGGGTGGGAGGAAGGATAAAGGCAGTGCCCGGCGGTCCAACGTGTAGTGTTTGCAGGCGGAATGGGCTCGGGGCGCACGCTCGAAAAAAGCCCACGCCTGTGGGGGCAGCAGGTGGGGGGAGACAAGAGGCCATTCCTCTGGGTAGAAGCCCTGGCTGGTGGGTGCCAGCATTGGGTGCCATGGGGGGTGGGGGGTGGGGGCTGTCCGCGGTGCTGAAACACAGCTTGGCCTCAAACCATCTCAGTGGCCAAGAAACGAACAGGCTCTCGGGAGGACAGAGGCATTGAGCAGAGAATTTTGACACAGTAACAGCAGCAGGTGCCATCTGCTGACCCCCTCCTCTGTGCCCGGCAGCGTGCTAGGCACTGAGTCCTCGTCTGATACTGTCACCCCGGACAGGGTCACCCTGGGCCTCGTCTGACACTGTCACCCAGGACAGGGTCACCCTGGGCCTTGTCTGACACTGTCACCCAGGACAGGGTCACCCTGGGCCTCGCCTGACACTGTCACCCAGGACAGGGTCACCCTGGGCCTCGCCTGACACTGTCACCCAGGACAGGGTCACCCTGGGCCTCGCCTGACACTGTCACCCAGGACAGGGTCACCCTGGGCCTCGCCTGACACTGTCACCCAGGACAGGGTCACCCTGGGCCGTCCAGGACGGGCCCCTGCCGGGTGGGGGTGGGGGTGGTCATGCTGGCCTGGTCACAGGAGGTCCGGCAATCGCTCCAGAATGTGCCGGGCAAACCCGTGCACTTGGCACCGAGGCCTCTCTGGGGGAGACCGGACTGATTTGGTGAGAGCCGTGGGCGTGACACAGCGGAAGCCGGGCGCCCGGGGCTGGAGGAAGCTGGGCTGGGATCCGGAGGGAGGGACCAGGACACGTTACTTGGCCTCTCCAGGCCTTCACGTCCCTATCTGTCAGCAGGAATAGTTTATAAAACACCTGCTTCCTGGGCTTGCTGGAAAGGTGTGACGATGAAATTGGACATTGCAAGTAGAGCAGTCACCCAGCCGGCGGCGTCCCACCCACTAATGGCTGGTGCCCAAAAGTGTGTTTGTGTGCGTGCGCATGTGTGTGTGTATGTGTGTGGGGGGGTGTATGAGTGTATGAGTGTGTATGTGTGTGTGTGTGTGTGTGTGTACCACCATTAACAATTCATGCTGCGGCTCCCTGGCAGAGTGGAGCCAGCCTCGCACCCCGCCCCCAGCCCTGCCCCCTGTCCCGGCCTTTGGAGGACCGCCTGCCGTCCTCTCTCCGCCTGGGACCAGAGCGCCTGACAAGCCCGTGACAAACGCTGACTCTCCCCCCCCACCCCGCGCCCCCGCCTCTCCTCCCCCCGCCCACATCCGACTGGCTGTCCTCCCTCCCGCTGCCCTAGCCTCACCCGGCCTCGTCCCCGGAACGCCCGCTCAGTCCCCGAGGCCCGGCCCCTGCAGCAGCCCATCGGGTGTCCGGCCCTGTGGCCGGCCCTTGGCGAGGTCCCGGCTTGTGAGTGGCCCTGGGCAGGACTCAGGGGCGACTTTCCTGCGTTTCCCCCTCCCTCCCAGGTCCTGGTGGGGTGCGTTGGGCCCTTCCCCCACCCCCGATCCTGGCAGAAAACATTAATTGCTTTTGCAGCTCCAGAAAGATCATCCACTTAATTAAGAGGCCTCCCTGCGAGCACTGTCAGCTGCTGGCAGGGCCTTAGGGAGGCGGAGGGGAGGGGAGAGGAGGGGAGAGGAGGGGAGGGGAGGGGAGGGGAGGGGAGGAGGGGGATGGGGAGGGGAGGAGGGGGGAGGGGAGGCAGGGGAGCGGCCACGCACAGCAAGGCCCCATGGGCCGGCTCCCTGGTCCCGGGGGTCAGGCCTGTGTCCCAGGTCCCACCGAGGGGAGAGGGGAGCAGGGAGCCCAGCGGCATCTTTACCCACAGAGCGCGCCCCGCCTGCGTCACCCCTGCCTCCAGCCACTCCACCCTTCCCAGCGCCACGATGTAATTACGGCTCCGCCCTCCACAGCAGCCTCTGGTTTCCCCAGAGCAGTATTTCCCAGACTGCCCTCAGGACGAGAACCACCTGGTGGAGTTGTTAAACTACGGATTCCCGAACCCCAGCTAGGAGGTGCTACACTAGAACTTTGGGGGACATGTAGGTAAAACTGTATACTTCACCAGTGCTCACGTTCGGGAAACTCTGCCTCAGAGCATCACGGGCACTGGGAGCCACAGAGCCCGTCTGGCTAAGGTGCTTCCCGATCAGGAAGGAACGGGGTCAACGGGTGACCCAGGTTCTCCCCGCCCTGACCCCCGACCCCCAACCAGAGCAGGGGAGCCAGGCACAGGGGAGCCACCGTCTGGTTCCGGGAAAGTCAGGGACCCGCAGAGAAGCAAAGGACCAAAGCTGAGCGCTGGCCGAAACCGGTGTGGCCCAGTGGATAGAGCGTCAGCCTGCGGACTAAAAGGTCCCGGGTTCGATTCCGGTCAAGGGCATGTACCTTGGTTGCGGGCACATCCCCAGTGGGGGGTGTGCGAGAGGCAGCTGATCGATGATTCTCTCTCATCGATATTTCTGGCTCTGTATCTCTCTTCCTCTCTGTAAGAAATCAATAATATATATATATTTTAAAATTAAAAAAAAAAAAAAAGCTGAACGCTGGGGGCGGCAGCAGGTGCCCGGGGCACTGGGCCTGACTCGGCCTCCCTCTGTCTACACCCATGGTCAGCAAACTGCGGCTCCCGAGCCACATGGGGCTCTTTGGCCCCTTGGGTGTGGCTCTCCCACAAAATACCACGGCCTGGGCAAGTCTATGTTGAAGAAGTGGCGTTGGAAGAAGTTTAGGCTTAAAAAATGTGGCTCTCCAAAGAAATTTCAATCGTTGTACTGTTTGTATTTGGCTCTGTTGACGAATGAGTTTCCCGACCCCTGGCTACAGACCTGCCTTTCCCTTTGGTTTGTGTTGTGACGGTTAACATAAACCATCAGTGACTTCTCGGCCCACAGACAGTCCAACAACTGTCATGTCCCACAAACCACGCAGCCTTCCCTGGCAGCCGGGAAGGTGACCTTGAGAGACTAGAACTTTTTAAATCGCATCCAAGTGCCCCCGCCATGCCGGGCCGACCCATTCTCCCGGCTACAACCGAAAACCGTGAAGCCGGGAGGGGGCCGAGGAGCCGGAAACACCCCCCTGGCCGTGGCAGGACTTTCAAAGGGGGAGGGTGGGGGGATGGACTTGAAACCAAACAGTCCTTTTTCTCCAGCCTTGCAAGGTGGAACCCGAGGACAGGGGGAAAACACCATCAGTGACAACAGCTAATAAGTGCGGAATACTTATCACAGGGAAAATTAATTTGCTAAATGGGCGCTGCAGACACAGGCGATAAAAATGAGGCGCTGTCTCCTCCAAAAGGCAGACTCGGGAGCCAGGGAGGCAGCAGGGGCTGCTGGGCACAGGGAGGGCCACCCCTCCTCGGGTGTAAGGGGGGGAGTTGGCAGACAGTGCTTCGACGCTGAGCGCAGATCTCGCCTGGGCTCAGACGCTAGCTCTGCTGCTTCCTGGGTGACCTTGAGCAAGCTCCTTAACCTCTCTGTGCCGACGGTCCCCGTCGATGGCACTCCGAGGACAGTGGCCTGACTCGCCGGGCTGCAGCGAGGAGGGAGCGAGAACGCCCGTCCTGCGTCCAGTGAGCGCTGTCCTGGAGCCCAGGGTCCGCCGTCGACACCGGCGGACGGGAGAGTCAAGGGCCTGGTGGGGACCTGGCACACGGCGGCACCCTGGGCAACAGGAAGGAGGCGCCCCTCGGGCTCTCGGCCCCAGCCTTCCCTCTCCGGCACGAAGCCCTGAGCCAACAGGTGGATGGCAAGGAACCGAGTAGAAGGCCCAGGGGGAGCTAATTGCTTTAATTGAACCACGCCAGTCAGAAAAGCCGACCCTTCCCCGGGAAGGAACCTTGGAGAACCAGACCCTGCCCTGCCCCGCACCCCCCAAAAAACAATACCCAGGGGTCCTGGGTCACAGGCCAGGGCACTTGCAGGGTGTCCAGTGATCAGGAGTGGCTGGGGGAGGAAAACCAGGGTGAACTCTGCGAGCAAACGCCCCGGCCAGCCCCGCCGGTCAAGGGGGGGGCCCAGCCACCTGGTGAGCTGACGGCTCCCAGGGGGACAGCCAGCAGCGCCTAAGAACGCTGTGAATGGCATTAAGAGGCAAAATCCTTTCCTCCCCTCCCTCCCTCTCTCCCCTGGACCTTCTCCCGGCACCAGAGGCCCAGGCCCCCGAGTTTCAGGGTGCGGGTAGGGGTGCGGGTTCCAGGGCAGACAGCCGCCTCTCCGCTGGCTTTGCCTCCTCCTAGCTTCAGCCCTCGTTTCCTAACCTCCTGCCTCGCGTGCCCCGCTCCGTGGGCCGAGGACGAGCTGGAACTTACCCGCAGGCTGCGTGCGGAGCCAGTGACGGGAGGGATGCCATCCGGGAGGACTTGGCACTGGGCTGGGCCGGCCCACATTCCTTCCCGGCCTGTACTGCTCGGGTCAACCAACCGGCAGCCACCCACCCAATGCCACCAGGAGCCCCTCTCTGGGGGCTGGCGGCCAAAAGGAGAAACTCTGCTCAGGTAGACACTTGCAAACAGGAAACGCAGAGCGCCCTCCTCTGACAACCGGAAGTGCCTTTTTGGGGTTGACCCAAGTAGCAATGATTGGTCAGGATCACGCACCCTGATTGGTCGTGATGGAGCCACTCTGATTGGTCGGTAAAGATGCAAATGATGTAGCTGTGCCCCTTTGATTGGGTGGGGGGAGGAGCAAGTCTCAGCCCATTGGTCAAATATGATCGCAGGGCCTCCTTTATAAGGTTCAGGCACAGAGGGCAGGGGTGCTGTGCAGACAAGGGCCTCTGTAAATGAGGGCTGTCCACCTCGGACTATGAACTTGGGCGGCACACTATGGCTCGAGAGCCACATGCGGCTCCTTGGCCCCTTGAGTGTGGCTCTTCCACAAAATACCACCCGTGGGCATGCACGTACAGTGCAATTGAAACTTCGTGGCCCACGCGCAGAGGTCGATTTTCTGCTCTCAAATTCAATCGTGCTGTTGGTATTTGGCTCCGTTGACTAATGAGTTTGCCAACCACTGCCCTAGAGAGTGCTCTGGACAGGTGTATTCCTCCTTGTGGTCAGCACCTGCCATTTGTGGGCAGGTCGTGTTAGTCCAAGCCTTTCCGACACTGGCCCTCCTCTGCCTGGACGCAAGGGTGTGGCACCCACCCCGACATGTGCTAGTGAGCCTGCCTGCCCCTCCCAACACTCTCACAGCCTTCCCATCCCCTTTCCTCCCCCGCCCTCACTGTGGTGGAGTTCTGAGGCCCAGACTGTGTCCTCGGTAAGCTGGTTCCCAGGGCCTGGCTGCTGGGGGTGGTCAGTCAGTCTCTGCTGCAGCGCTGAGTGAGCGAGCACACAGTAGGTGCTGTGACAGGACCGGGAGAGGGAGGGCAGCGGAGCCCAATGCAGGTGCTCGGTGAGAACCTCGCTCTGCTCACAGGTGAGCAAATCACACACTCCTGTCTGGGCTGCCATTTGTCACGGGACGCCCCTGGGAACTCACCAGGGACGACAGGAAGGGAAATGTGTTCCTACTATGTGCACAGCCCACCTGGTACATGGACAAGATCACTCTTCTGGAGTGTTCTCTGCCCTTCACACCCTGGGTCTATCCAATGGCCGACGCCCCAGGGCTTACTGAGTCAATCCGTACCCATCACCTCTCAGCTGGTTCTAGGCCAGCCATAGGCAAACTACGGCCCACGGGCTGAATCCGGCCCGTTCGGCTGTTCTATCCGGCCCGCGGAGCCGAAAGAGCAGAGGGTTCTCTTGCTCTCCCCTCCGCTCCTTCACCAGCTGCCCAAGATTAGAGTGCCAGCGTGGTCAGGTTGCTTTTGTTCCGGCCCTCCGGTCCAGGTTAAGAACCCATTGTGGCCCTCGAGTAAAAAAGTTTGCCCTGGTCTAGCTGATATTTGTCTCCTTTCCCTTAGAGCTACCCCAGCCCAGGGGATGCTGATGGCTCAGGGCCTGTGCCCATACTACCCCGCCCCAGGGGCCAGCTCCACGATCACTCTCTCTGGAATCCCCTTCCCCTGCCTTGACCCCAGTCCTTGCAAGTGCAACGCCCACCTAGCCCTGATCACAGGCCGCCTCCTCCAGGAAGCTCTCAACTCCCCCCACATGGGCAGTGCCCTCCTTCCCCCGGGGGCCTGATGTCCTCCCCCCTCCCTGGCTCGGGCAAGCCGGCGCTCTCCTCCTATCGGAGCCGCCTCAGGCTCCGCGGGGCTGGGCGAGAGGACGGCAACAGTGAAGGCCACGTGATGGGCTGTGGACTCCGCCCTCTTCAGCCACACCAGCCCCTGCTCCTGTCTGTCCGCCTCCGATCCACCTGCATGGACGGCCTTTGAAGGAAGGGTCCTTGGAGGGAACGGATCCTGACCGTGGGGAGCTGGACGGTGGGTGACCCAGGGCTCGCCTAGAGGTCAGCAGTGCTGGGCACGGGGCGGGGGCTCAGAGAGGTGCAGGACGTCACCCCCGAGCACCCGGACCGGGCCCTCAGTCACACACGGTGTGCCCGCAAGGCCTGATCGTGGGCACCAGGTGCACAAAGCGGAAGGGACAGGTGCTGCCACGTCTGGGCCGGCGGCCAGCCAAATGCTGGCGCAGGTGACAGGTGGGGTCGCCGGCCCCCGACGCTGGGCCCCGGAGCCAATCTAAGTGCTTTGGGAAAGAGCGCCAGGGCTGCCCCCCAAGGGCCCCGGGCTGCGGCCCCCCAGGGGGTGGAGGTGGGCGCCAAAGCCAAGGTCTGCATTCAGTAGTAGAGACACGAACCATCCAGCCTAAGTCCTCAGGCAGAGACTGATTTTATTCTGCCCACCTGCCTCCTTAGAATAGGAGGGGAAGAGTAAAAGTGCGTTTCTTTTTTTTTAAAAAAAGCCAGAGAATGCCAAGGCTGCAAGCCGAGAGCCCGCCTGGGAGGGCGGGGCAGAGCCATGGAGCTGTGGTCGCTCCCATGGTAAGCGCCTGGATGTGGAGGGGGGGGTTGGGGGGGGGCTGTGACTGGGGTGAGGGAGGACTCGGGGATAAGCCTGCCCCCCCTTTCCCGCGGGCCCCTTGCTCTGAGGGGCCGCCTCGCAGCAGGCTGCACACGGTCCCGAGGGCAGATTCGGCGCCTCAGTGGGGTCAGGAGCGGGGCTGGGATTCGGGAAGAGGATGATGGGAAGGGGAGGGGGGAGTGTATCTGAAAGGAAGGGGCAATGCGTGAGCCATGTCTGAAGAACGGATGCAGAAACCTTCCCAGAAGCAGATCATTCGGGGCGGGGGGCGGTGCTGGGGGCGGGTCCCGTATGGCTGCCGATGCCCATCACCTCGCCCACCCAAAGCAGGGCCAGGAGAGCCCGAGGCGGCGGCGGTGGGAGGAGCACAGAGCAGAGAGCCAGGACGGCACCAGCGACAGCCTCCTGCCCAGCCCTCGGCCCCCGCACAGCCTGGCAGCGCGGCCCGGGCCGCGGGTGGGGGTGCTCAGAGCTCCGGGGCCGGCTGCCCCCCGGCCGGCTCCTCGGCGGGCTGCAGGGCCTCCTGCACGTACACGATGAACTCGGAGGGCTCCCCGCCCTGCGTGTACACCGTCACCGTCTCGATGCCCTCCACGTCGTCCGAGGACACCACCAGGTGGTGCTGCTCGGCCAGCTCCACGGCCGCCTGCTGCAGCGTCTCCTGGATCATGACCGTGTGGTTGGCGCTGGGCTCCTCGTCCGTGACCTGCGGGAGGCGAGACAGACATCACATCACGTCACGTGGGGCCTGCTCCCGGACCCGGCCATGACAACGGCACCCCCAGTGGCCTCTCCCCGGGCTGCCCTCACACCCGGGACACAGGCAGCGTGGACCACGGCCCACCAGCTGCCCGGGGCCCCGGCGCCCACGGGACACCAGCCTGCTGGGGAGGACGGCCATGGGGGAGGAGGATTCCACAGAGGGGAGGTCTGGGAGAGCACCGAGCCACATCGCTGACAGAAGTCACCAGGAGCCAGCAAGCAGCATTACACACGGGGCGAGGGGAAAAGCACGTCCATGATGACCACAGGGAGACATGGACACGCGTGAGACTAGGCCCACGTGTGCCGGGCTCTGCTGGGGAAGCGAGCGGGCGCCCAGGGGACAGTGGCGCGGCGCGGCGAGGGCCCTACCTGTTTCACCACAGTCACCGTGCCCGGAGCCATGGCCACCACGGAGGCCACGGCCGTGGCGTCGTGGGCCTCGCTGCCCAGCTCGATGATCTGCTGGAGGATGTTCACCGCGGTGGGGTCCAGCCGGTCGCCTTCGGGGAAGAAACACACGGGACCCCTGAGGCCGCTGGTCCCGGAGGCCCCTGACTGCCAGCGGCCAGAGCTCCGCCCAGATGCTCGGCACCCAAGTGTGGTGACACGGGACCGCCTCCGTGGACGGAGGCCGGGGAGCCACGGCGGCCGAGGCAGAGCGGGGGCCGGGCACACGGCGCCAGAGACACGGCCCAGGCTCTGGGGGAGCGGCCCGGAGGTCTGTCTCCCTGACAAAGCGGCGGGCTGAGAGTCCCAACCTCTTCGAGCTTGGGTTCCACCCGAATCATCTCCAAAATCCGGGACCCTGCCCGGCCGGTGGGCTCAGTGGCTGAGCGTCCACCTGTGAACCAGGAGGTCACCACTCGACGCCCGGTCGGGGCACGTGCTGGGGTGCAGGCTTGGTCCCCAGGAGGGGGCGTGCAGCAGGCAGCCGATCAACGATTCTCTCTCATCCTTGATGTTTCTATCTCCCTCTGAGACCAATTAAAAAATATACTTAGAAAAATTAAAAGCTTAGAATCCATGTTATTGGGGGGGGAGCTGCTGAGACACCTGCCTGCCCTCGCCCCGCCATCAGGGCGGTGTCTGCCCACGGGGTCAGTGAGAGCCGGGGCGTCGGGGACTGGGTGAAAGGCAGGATGGGGCACATGACCTCGGCAATGACGACGTCCTGACCTGACCGCCTTCACACGCACCCCAGGTCCCCCCCCACACGTGACACGCTACCGTCGGAGGTGTATCTCAGGTCCTGCAGCGCTGCCACCGCGGCCTGCGTGCCCTGGACGTCCTCCTCGGCCTCCGCGATGTGCAGGTACTGGGTGGCCGGCTCCTCGGCGGTCTCTGTCGCTGGCTGAGCAAACACAGGACACCCGAGTGACCCTCCTGCCGGCCACCTTCCCACCTCCTCTCCACCCCTCCCCATCCCCTGTTCCAAGATGAGGTCAGAAGACAAAACCAGAGCTCTCTGCACCCTCCCCTTTCCCCCCCCCCCCCGAGGCACAGCTGCTCCGATAGGAACCCATTTCCCGGGGAGAGACCTCCCTTCCTTTGCGAGCAGGGAGCCTTTCCCGGGCTCCGGGGGCAGCCCTGCCCACGCCCTGCCCACACCCTTGCCTGGGAGCAGCCGGAGGGTGAGCTCCCAGCTCCCAGGCGGGCTCGGCCTCCCCGGACGGGACGTGTGGAGAAGACGGGTGTGTGTGCGCGCGGGCGGAAGCCGGGCTGGCCCCACGCCTCACCTCCCACTTGGGCTCGCCCTCCGTCTCCACCAGCCTCAGGCCGTGCTTGTTCTTCAGGTGCCGGTTGAACTCCCACCGGGTGCCGTACACGAAGCTGCACACGGGGCACTTGAGGCCGCCTGCGAGAGGGGCACAGACAGACAGACAGACAGACGTCAGCGGGCCTCCTCCCTCCCGGGCCTCGCCTTCCAGCCGCGCTCGCCTGGCACTGGAGCGAGAGCCACAGCTTGCTGGCTAGGGAGCAGCCTTTTCCCTGGTGCATCTTCCCACTCACGGAGGAGCACTGGCCGAGCCCACGTTCTGTCCGCCGCCCACGGCCGCGGGTCCCACAGCCCGGTTCCACCAGCCACGGGTGGAAAATACGTGTTTTTTTAAAAGACACGCCGTAGTGCGTGCCAGGCAGTCAGACTAGGATGGTTGTGTCCGCACAGATTCTTTTCCGTGTCGCTGTTCCCCAAACACCACAGCATTTTCATGGCCAGAGACGCGGTGAGTGACCCAGAGGTGGTTCTACACCAGCCGTGGGCCAACTACAGCCCGCAGGCCATTCGGCTGTGCTATCCGGCCCACGGAGCCGAAAGAGCGGAGGGTTCTCTTGCTCTCCCCTCCGCTCCTTCACCAGCAGCCCAAGAGGAGAGTGCCAGCATGGTCAGGTTGCTTTTGTTCCGGCCCTCCGGTCCAGTGTAAGAACCCATGGTGGCCCTCGAGTCAAAAAGTTTGCCCACCCCTGGCCTACACCCAGGGCGGAGCCGGCAGAGCGAGAGCCACAGACGCCAACCCCTCCCTCACCCCGAGTCCCGGGAGAGGCGGCTCTGAGAGAAGCTATATATACCCTGATGGTCCGCGCCCTCCTCTCTGTCGGCGAGACCTAAGGAGCGTGATCTCTCATGGCCAGAGGATAATAAAGCCTTGTTATCACTCATTAATCACCTATTAAAACCACATTTTCCCAGGATTGCTTTTTAAAACTCCCTAAGGTGTGAGACCCGTCACTTTTTTTTCTTCTTGGTAAAATGGATGCTGGTTCTAAAAAGACTAAAGCAGCCAACCGAGGCAATCCTCCAGAGGCTCCGGAGGCGCGCACAGGAAACGCGAGGCCCAGAGCAGCTCGGCCCCGACCGGAGGGCGCAGACCCTTCCTGACCAAGGGCACGTACCAGGGCTGCGGGCTCGAACCCTGGCCCTTGGTTGGGGCACCTGTGGGAGGCAACTGATCAATGTGTCTCTCTCACATCGCTGTGTCTGTCTGTCTCTCCCTCCCTCCCTCCCCTGCACCCCACTTCCATTCTCTCTAAAAACCAATGGAAAAACTATCCTCCGGTGAGGATTGACAGCAACGAAAAGGATTCCTTACAGAAAACCAGCTGAGGGAGGAAACAGCCTTACACTTAAATTAAAATTAGTATGATAATGGCCCACATTAATTAAAGCTTCCACCTCAGCCACGGCGATGTTAATTAAAGAACCAGTGGAGGTCTGTAATCTAGACAGTGGTGGGCACACTCATCAGTCCACAGAGCCAAATACCAACAGGACAACGATTGAAATTTCTTTGGAGAGCCAAATTTTTTAAATTTAACCTTCTAATGCCACTTCTCCAACATAGACCTGCCCAGGCCGTGGTATTTTGTGGAAGAGCCACACTCAAGGGGCCAAAGAGCTGCATGTGGCTCCAGAGCTGCGGTTTGCTGACCATGGATCTAGACCGAGGGTATCATTCTGCCACGAGCTGCCATCAGAGCCGAGAGAAATGAATTCCGACCTCACTCCCGGGCCGGGCACAAGGTCAGGGCCACGGGCCAGAAGGCTGATGTGAAACGCCCCCTGAGCACTGCCCGCCCCACGCCGCCGCGTCCCATCAGCCCCAGGACCGGGCAGAAGCAATTTCCGAAACCGACCATGGCACCCTGTGCTCTTTGGGAGTGTAACACGCTCTGGAGGAGCTTCAGGCGCTGAGTGCGCGCTCCTCTGCGGTGGCTGATGGGAGGGACAATTGGGTTTCATGGTCAATAGCCTATCTCCCGGACGGCGCCATCCGCCCTCTTCCCTGTGAACACTCTGGGTGGGTTTCCTTTTGAGGGTGAGAATCTGAGGACTCGGTACCATTTCTGAGCCCCCCTTTAAAGAAGCCCCCTACAGACACGCTTGCCCAGCAGTCTCTGCAAATGCTGACCCCGCCACGGCCAGCCGCGGGAGCATGGACAGGTCCGAGCAGCCCGGGCAGTGCTGGCCACGGAGCCTTGGGAAGACACTGAGGCCCGGAGCGGCCGCACGGCCTGCCAGTCGGTGTGCAATGGAGAGGGAAGCCGTGAGCTCCCGTGGTGCAGAGTGCACCCGGGGACACAGAGCAGAGGCAGCGCAGGCCGGGGGGGGGGGGGGGGGCAGAGGGGATCTGCGGGTACGCTAGTTATGACGGCTGCATTTCACACTCCCGTTGAGGTCGCTCTAACACGGCCAGGAAGGAATGCCGGTGAACGTAACGAGGAGGAGGAGGAGGAGGAGGAGGAGGAGGAGGAGGAGGAGGAGGAGGAGGAGGGAGACAGGGCGATGATGAAGAAGTAACAGCATGTTCGGGGACCAGAACTAAATGGCCAGAGGTCACGGCTCCGCAGAGACGCGGCCAGGCGGGGGCTGCGTGGGCCCCGGGCCGGCCTGCGCCTACCTTGCCGCACGAGCGCGTCCGCGGCCAGCTCCCCGGCGCCCACGTTGGCGTACTCCTCGTTGGGGTGCTTCCTGTTGTAGTGCCTCTTCAGGGAGCCCGAGATGTTGCAGGAGTAATGGCAGTGGGCGCAGCGGAACGGCTGTGGGGACAGGAGGACGGTTAGGGGAAGGTGGGGACAGGAGGATGGTTAGGGGAAGGTGGGGACAGGAGGATGGTTAGGGGAAGGTGGGGACAGGAGGATGGTTAGGGGAAGGTGGGGACAGGGAGGATGGTTAGGGGAAGGTGGGGCGTTGGCTCAGGGGTGGCCGGCGTTGGATAACCAGGCAGCGACTGCGGGCTGGCGGCCCCGGGCCCCCTGCGGCCGGGGGAGGCCGATCCGGAGGGAGACAGGCCCCGGTGGACGGGGACCGGGCAGAACCCCATCCATGCCGCTCACGCTCCCGGGGTTCGTGAGCACGCTGCACCCTGACCACGGCAGCGCCTGCCCTCTGAGGATGGGCCGGCGGCAGACACACATCGCACCGAAATGCCACGCACGTCACCGTGTCTCCCAGTCGGTCCGCCCGGTTTCCCTCGAGAGGAAGGGCCGAGGTCGGGGCGGCGTGGCCGGCGGGCGCCTTACCTTGAAGGCGGCGTGCTGCTCCCGGTGCCGCAGCAGCTGGGGCCTCTGGGCCGCCGTGTAGTCACACACCGCGCACTTGAACTGCTTCCCTGGGGGGGGGGGGGGGAGAGAGGGGGCAGGTGAGAGGCCCGGGCTCCCGCCGGGCCGGACCCCGGGCACTCGAGGACGCCCGGCATCGGCGGACCCGGGTCTCGGGGGAGCCGGCAGGGAGGGCGCAGACACAAGGCGGCCCGGGTCCCCCCCAGTGAGGGTGCTGGACGCCGGAGAACGCCTCCTGGCAGGTGCCACCGGAGCTCCTCTCAACTCCAGCGCGGGAGGGCGGCTGACAAACCCCGGCTAAGCATCCTGTCCTTCAACCGAGTCCCCGAAGCCTAACCACATCCCGCCCGGGACCCCACGAAAGCTCCCACGGGGGGAGGGGTCCCCAGAACACCCTGAACGGCAGGCTCCAGCGGCTACCGCGCCTCTAAGGTCTGGAATAAAAATCCTTACTGAAATCACGGGGACACTCATCATAAACCCCAACTCCTACATGGGATCACGCTGAGTAACCGCACACTCACACACACAGCGTGTCAGTCTTGTCACATATAGAGTGTTCGTCGAACGTGAAGAAAAATAAAAATGTTCAAGGCCTCCAGTTGCCCGTCTTCCCACAATTCGCCTTCCTCGCTCTATCTCGCCCCTCGGGATGCCCTTCCGCCCACCAGGACTCAGGGGGCCCCCAGCGCGCCCTCCCTCTCCTCCCAGCACAGCGCCTGCCTCCTCCGGGGCGTGTGCCCTCCTCCCGCCGGCTGTCACCTCCCTGAGGCAGGAGCCGCCCTTGCCGGCCTGGGCCCCAGAACCCGCCCCCACGTCTGGCGCAGCAAGAACTCCGTCAATGGCTCTTAAGGAAAGAATGCAACCAGAACCCCACTCCACGTGCCACCAAGGCCAAGGCTGCCGGCAGAGGGTGGATTTGAGTCCGGCTCCGCTGCGGACGGACCGTGAGAACCCGACTCGGCTGCAGCCGCACGCCGCACGGGAGGGCGGCCTGGAAGGAAAGGCCCCCAGAGGGAACACCACGTGGGGCGATCGGGGACGCCCCCGAGCGCCGCAGACTTGGGGGGATGGAGGGGTGAAGAGCATTGCAGCTGCAGAGCCAAAGGCCGAGTCCTCCGAGAACGTCCCCTTTCCTGAACCCTTCCACGCTCTCCCACATTGCACACGTGCGCACGCATGCACACACATGTGCACACACACGTCCTGGTGGTGTCAGACACGGCTCTAGCACGGACGGAACCTGGGGCCGTGGCTGCTGCCTCTCAGAAGGAAAAGTCCACGAGCCGTGCCCTCGCCTGCCCGACACCCACGTCTCCCGCCGGGCTCGCGGAGGCGGCAGGCACTCACCGTCCGCCGTGTGCAGCAGCTTGTGGCTCTTCAGCGTGCCCTTGGACTTGAACTTCTTGCCGCACATGTCGCAGAGGTGGGTCTTCTCCGTGCTGTGCCGGTTCATGTGAGCCTTGAGGTTGCTCTTGCTGCGCGTCGCGTACTCACACAGCGAGCACTTGAAGGGTTTCACGCCTGCCGGGCAGAGCAACACGTCTGTGCCCTCGCGTGCACTCCTGTGTGTGTGTGTGTGTGTGTGTGTGTACGTGTGCGCGCCCACCCCCATCCTGATCATAGCAGCGCAGTGCTACATGCGTAGCTGAGCCCCTGGGCGAAGGGATGGGGGGCCAGGCTTCTCCGTGTGGGAGGGGGGCTCCCCGGCCTCTGCACTCGGCCCCGCGGCCCGGCGGACACTCACCCTCGTGAGCCCAGATGTGGCGCTGCAGGTCGGAGCCGTTCTTCATGAAGTAGAAGTCGCAGTAGGGGCACTTCATGGCCCGCTTCCCGATCAGCCCCTTCAGCTGCACCCGCCGGCCCAGCACCTTGGAGATGGTGCTCATGGAGACCTCTGCGGGGAGGGCGGCGTCACCGCGGCAGCCGGGCCGCGGGGCGGGCCCACCGCATGGGGGAGCCGGCCAGGCATGCCTTGTGGGGTCGGGAGAGGAGCTGTGCCCACACCGTGACCCCAGAGTCTGATCAGGTCCCCGATCCAAACGACTGCGGGCACGGCGTGGGAGGGGTGAGAGGCGGCACTGGCCGCAGGGACAGCAGCCCGGTTCCCCAACAAGACCGTGGCACGTGGCCGCGGGGAGAGGAGGGGGGGAGGCCAACAGTGCTGTGCGCTCCCAGCTCTGCCTAAGGAGGCGGTTTCCCTCCTCCTCTCCCCCCTCCCCCCTCCCTCCTCGCTCCGTGCTCCCTGCGGCCAGCGATGGCACCGCTCTGACGGGCCGGGAGCGTGCTCACATCCCTCTCCCACAGCCAGGGGCACCCCCTTACCCGGGTGGTTCGTCTTGATGTGCGACTTGATCAGCCGGTCCTCCGAGAAAGACTTCTCGCACACCGGGCACGAGTAGCTCCTTTTGTCCTTAACGGGGAGAGAGCGCAGTCAACGGCCGTCCGGTTCCAGCGGGGCTCGGAGAGAGGTCACTGCCCACTGCCGCCGCCGCCGCCGCCGCCACCGCGGGAGCCGGGCGCGCAGCACCCCGTCCAGCACGCGTGTGCGGCCCGCGCCTGCCCCGCCGGCCGGCACCTCTGGACAGTCGACTGGTGGGGTGCATCTCACACGTCGGGGCTCCCAGCACCGCCCGCAGGCCGGACGCCCGGGGTGCAGGCAGCCGGCGCGGGGCCCAGCCAGCCCCCAGGACTCACCCCGACTGCATCGCGGCTCACGGCGTCTCAGCGTGCTCCTGTCACTGTCCTCCCCCTCTCCCCACCCAGGTCACCTCGGCCTCCGCATTGCACACAATGTCCCCCTGACATCGGAAGGACGCGCCCTCCCCGAGGGGACCTGTCCCGCACCGTCCTCAGCCCACGCGCTCTCAGCGGCTCTGAGCTCCCCCGAGTTCTTGCTGTTTGATTTTTTTTCCCTTTTAATTTCTGATCGTCCGGAAGCAATTTATCTCAGGGCTTATCGGGGCCCCTGCTTCCTCGGCGCCTTTGAAGCCTGGCGGGGGAGTGGGGTGGGGAAGGGTGCTCTCCTAGGACGCATCTCGGCCTTTTTCAAAGCTCCGCTCAGCGCGGAGATGGAACCGCAGTGGTCAGGGCGCTCCCGGCAGAGGCAGCGAGCGGCGGCCGTGGTGGGGCCAGAGCCGGCCCAGAGCTGTGTCCCCGGGAAACGACCTCCGAGCAGCACAGGCTGGCTCTCCGGGGAGGGAGGAGGGAGGCGGCACCCGGAGGCCGCGGCCACGGCTCGCGTGCAGCCCCCGCGGGCGCTCGGAGCCCCGTGTGCACTCTGAGCGACACTCGCCTCGTCTACACCCTGGGCCACGGGATGTACCAGCGGCCCAAGTGTCTGCAGCTACCGGCACTCGCTTAGAAACCCAAGGTGGAGCCGGCACTCGGAACACTGTCTCCTCGGGGATTAGAGGCCGCGGCTACGGCACCGCCGCTCTCGGGGGGCTCAGCCCTCCCGGGGGGCCGCTCTGAGTCCGGCTTCGCCCCGAGGACAAAGGCGAGAGACGCAGAGCCACCCACAAGGAGCAGCACCGCCCGGCCCGGTCCTCACCACGGGGCACGCCAAAGGGTGCTCGAACTGAACCGTTAGGAAGGAGCCAGAATTGGGCTCCCTTCGGGGTTTCAGCTCCAGGGTCTCCCCTCGCCGGAAGCGGGACCCCTGGGGTCTGGGCCGGGGCAGCTGCCGGGAAGCTGCTCTGTTCAGGGGACACTCTGAGGGCCCGGGGGCCCGGTTCTGTGGACCCACGCCACGACACAGAAACCAACTGGCCTGTGACCCGGTAAGAAAGCCCGCAGCCCGCAGCGGGGACAGGAACTCGGGCTCCGGAAGCTTCTCCTCCACGGAGAGAAGGAGCCCCGGGGACCGCACTACGCCCCGGGTGCCGGCGGACACATGTCCCGGGCGAGGATTTTTACACGCGTTCACCTTTATGGCCAGGCAAACGCGCTCAGAGGTCAGGGACTCAGGAACACGCCCCTTCGCCAGCCCGCACAGACAGGTGCAGTACAGACAGGTACACGTACGGACACACACACGTACGGAAACAAAGCTCTCAGAGGTGACACTGACCTTGGTGGGGGCGGTAACGCTGAGAATTGCTGCTCTGCTCTATTCCCTTCCCTTTGCTAAGGTCGAGTGGCCGAGCTCCACCGAACTCAGGAGCGCCCCCATAATGGGCCGGGGAGGGATCGGGCCCCGGGTCACACACACGCTGACCTGGCTTTTCTACGCGTTTCCCACCGTAACCCTCACCACCCGAGAACAGGACAGGGGCATTGTGTCCATTTCACAGGTGAGAAAACTGAGGCTACACAGCTGCCCTGGAACCCAGACGTGGACGCGGGGTCCGACTCCAGCCCGCCAGACCCCAACGCCCTCTCGCCATACAAACAGCGTCTTCCCTCCAGACCCCCTTCCTCCTGCGTGCACAGGGGGTGCAGACGTGTCCCCGGCCGTGACCCTGAGCGGGCCGCCACACCTCCCAATTCCAAGCAGCCGACGGCCCTGTCCGTCACACCGGCTGGCGGCTAACGGGAGGGGGGTGCCAGGAGGGAACCTCGGAGGAGGGGCAGCGCAGTCACGCCACCCAGGAAGGTCAAGGGACTCACCCGAGGTCGCACGGCCGGCGCAGTGCTGGTGACAGGACTCGGACCCCGGTTTCTAACCCCAAAGGGCATGGTCTCCCCTCCCCTCAAAACTTGGAGACCCTGACCTCAGCCTCAGCGACCACGTGCCAGGGTGACTGACTGCGGTGCCAGGAAGCGGTGGCATGACGTCCGGCCCCCGAAGCCCCGCTCCGTGCCGCCTGAGGCCCAGGAAGGTTGCCGTGGAAACGAGCCCCCCTGGCCCGCCATGCCCCCGACACCCGTCTCTAACCACCCCCCACTGCCGGCCTCTCTAGCTCGACGAGCTGTCGCAAAAACAAACCGCCGTGCGCTGTTACACACTCTCCCACCACCATCGTGAACGTGAACCGCTCCTTGAATGACCACATCGCTTTTTAAAAAAATAAAACTGCTTGCCCGGCAGGTTTTGCTCAGGGATTGAGCACTGGCCTGTGAACCTGGGGGTCACGGTTCCATTCCCGGTCAGGCACGTGCCTGGGTGATGGCGCGATCCCCAGGGAGGGGCGTGCAGGAGGCGGCCGATCCATGATTCTCTCTCATCTCATTGATGTTTCTCTCTCTCCCTCTCCCTTCCTCCCTGACATCAACAGGAAAACATTAAAAAAATAAAGTGGCTTCAGTGATATTCTCAATTTCCTACAAATAACACAACTGTTAGACCAGCCGTGGGCAAACTACGGCCTGCGGGCCGGATCCGGCCCGTTCCGCTGTTCTCTCCGGCCCGCGGAGCCGAAAGAGCGGAGGGTTCTCTCACTCTCCCCTCCGCTCCTTCCCCAGCAGCCCAGGATGAGAGTGCCAGCGTGGTCAGGTTGCTTTTGTTCCGGCCCTCCGGTCCAGTGTAAGAACCCATGGTGGCCCTCGAGTTAAGAAGTTTGCCCACCCCTGAGTTAGACAGTCGTGGCCGTCACGGTTCGCCGTGCTCTCGCTAGGACCCCCATGCCGTATCATCACCGGGCAGGCGCCAGCGGACTGGATCCTCCACAGCTTCCGGCGGCAGCTCTGGGGACCCGCCACCCCTGTCGTCAGCATTCCTAACGCATCGCCGAGGGGCCTGTCCTTACTTCTGTTCCGCAGACCTCCCTTCGGCAGACTCTCTCCCGGGCTGAGCATTTTGCACAGAAAGCAAGTTTACTCCCTCTACTCTCTCTCTCTCTCTCTCTTTTTTCCTTTTTTTCCCATCCAATGGGAAGGCGGAGAGCCGGCGTGGCGAGAAGGCCTCTCTCTCTGGGTTCAGGGCGGACGCTGACACGCTGGGCGGGCAGGAAGCGGGGACACCTCCGTAGGCACGAAGGTGAGCAAGCCGTGAGCACCCAGGGGAGACGGGCTGCCCCCCGCTTCTACTTACCAGCTCTGTGTGCACTTTAAGGTGGGCCTGCAGCTTATATTTATCTGGAGTCGAGTAGTCACAGCCGTCAGTGGGGCACTTCAGCAGGACGTTACTGTGTTTCTGAATGACATGGCGTTTAAGGCAGTTTTTGGTGATGGAGGAATAGTGACACTGGGAGCAATAATACAGATGTTCCCGGGTGTGGGTGCGGACATGCATGTCAAAGTGCACTTGGTACCAAAAAAGTTTGCCTAAAAAAACATGCTCACGTGAGAACAAGGAAGGCGCTTTTACACTGAGCTTGACTCTTCTCCGAACGACTACTCCTTGGGAGCCTCTGTATTTATCTGGCCTCCTGCTAGTCCCGGCGACCCTCCTCCACACGCTCCGCCTCGGTCCTGTCTGAATTTACTTCCCACGGGCGGGGCCCTGCAAACGTTCAAGGCGCTGCTTTCCCGAAAGCCTGAGCTCGGAGCCAGGAGGGGAGGGACCAGGAGGTGCCGACCACTGCGATGCACACGCGTATCTCCACGGGTCTCTGGACGCCAGGGACTCCGGGGCCCCGGTCCACAGCTGGACCTCCTGGTCCAGCCCCGCCAGCTCCCGGCTGAGGCCGAGCCTGCTCTGCGCCTGGAAGGCTCTCTCGGGGCCTCAGCGCCCGTGCCCTCTGCTCCTCTGGACCCCGGCCACACGACCAGCACAGCGCTCTCCTCGGTAACCCCCTGGCGGAGGCGGGCAGGGCTCCTGCGCACACCTGAGCCCACACTCCGCCTCCCGTCCACCTGGCCGCCTCCGCAGGGACCTGGCCACGGGGGCCGCCATCGCCCTGGAAAGCAGGGTCGGCTCTCGGGAGAGACGAGGTGACCCCGGCGAGGTGGGCGGGTGGCGGGAGGCGCCCCACCCGCGCCCCGCGCCCCTCTTACCGCAGTATTCGCACTCCAGGTCCCCGTACACCTTCCGGATCCTCTCGCACAGCCCGGGGTCCATGCGCCTCTTGGCCAGGCCGTCCAGGATCCGCAGGAACGCGTTCATGTTCGCCCGGCGCTCGGGGCCGGGGCCGGGGCCGCACAAGTCCGGCGTGCTCAGGGCCTCGGCCTCCTCACTGGGGGCCCCAGGGGGGTCCGCGGCCTCGGCCGGGTCTGGCCCGCGGGACGGGGGGCTCTGGGCGCCCTGGGTGTCCTGGCTGGCCGCAGGGCTTCCGGCCGTGGGCAGCAGGGCGGTGCCCTCTGCGCCCTGGGCCTGGGCGGGGCCTCCGGGCTGGGGGTGCGGGGGGTGCAGGGTCCTCCCGGGAGCAGGCTGAGCCTCCTCGGCAGCGGAGGTGCCGCTTTCCAATAACAACCCCTCCTCCGAGGCCGCCCTGTGGGAGGGGAGGCCGGAGGGGTCCCCCGCGGCTCCCAGCTCGGCTCCCAGCTCACAGGGGGGCAGGGCGGTGCCTCCGGCCTCGGGGGAGGGCACCGAGGGCCCGGGCAGCGGTTCAGGCTCCTGCAGGGGGGCCTCCGGCTCCCTCGGCGCCGGCGATGGCGGGGGCTCCGCGTCCTCCTTGGGGGCACAGCCCTCCTCGGCGGGCGGCGGCCGGCCGCCCAGCGCCTCGGGCTGGATGTCCCCGCCGGGCTCCAGCAGGCAGAAGCTCTGGTTGATGGAGCTGGTGAAGGCGGCGGCCTCGGCCTCGGGCGCGGCGGGCCCGTGCGCCTCGCGGAGGTGGGCGCGCAGGCGGATGGAGCTGACGAAGGTGCGGCGGCACAGGGCGCACACGTAGACGAAGGGGTGCTTGCGCACGTGCAGCTCCAGCGCCTGGTACTTGGTGGCCCCGTGGCCGCACAGCTCGCAGGCGAAGGGCCACTGGTCCCCGTGCACCAGCATGTGGCGGTCGCGGTCCAGCTCGTTCTTGAACTTGCGCTCGCACACGTGGCAGTCGTAGAGCAGCTGCCGCTTGCCCTCGCGCGTCAGCAGGCGGAGCCCGTCCAGCGCCTCGCGCACCTGCGGGTCCTGCGCGTCGTGGGCGTCGCGCACGTGCTTGATGAGGTTCTTGACGTCCGAGTACTTCTTCTTGCAGAAGCGGCAGTGCTGCTTGACCTTCTTGTGCACCCGCTCCACGTGCACCTTGAGGTGGCCCTTGCTCAGGCAGGTGAAGGCGCAGCACTCGCAGGCGAACTTCTCGCCCGTGTGCTTGCGCAGGTGCACGTTGAGGTTGGCCTTGATGGCGCTGGCGTAGCTGCAGTGCGCGCAGGCGTAGGGCTTCTCGTTGGTGTGGATGCGCAGGTGCGCCTGCAGCGAGTGCTTGAACTTGAACACCTTGTTGCAGTACTCGCAGGTGAAGATCTTGAGCTGCGTGGGCCCGAGCCTGCGGACAGACACGGCGCCGTGACCGCCGGGGCCTGCGCCTCTCCGGAAGGGGACGGCGAGGGCTCCCGAAGGGGAGCCACGCGGGGCTGGGCGTGGGTGGGTGTGGCATGCACACACGCACACACGCACACATGCACACACGCACACAGCAAACATCCATCAGCTGGCAGGACCGGAGGAGCGGGAGGGAGCAGCACTTCCGGGGACGGAAGGGAGGGGGCGCTGTGCCTAGGGGCTCGCTGGGGGGTGGGCGGTTTAAAAGTAGATCAGCATTAGGTTAGGCCTCAGTGGGTGTGTTGATGAGGATGGGAGCAGGTGGGGAGAGAGAGAGAGGAGAGAGAGAGAGAGAAAGAGAGAGAGAGAAAGGGAAGGAGGGAGGGAGAGAGAGAGAGAGAGCTAACCCGGGTGAGGGTGGGTGGGGAGGTGCTGGAGCAGAGAGGTCTGCGTCCAGGCCCAGAACAGGGAGGCAGGAGGCGGGAGCAGGAAGAGGAACCTGCGGCTCACCGCGTGCACCGTGACCAGCTGAGTGTGACCCACACAGGTCGCCTTGTCCTTAAATTACACACGTTTAAATGGCCCGCAGCCCACAGACGCCGGAGGGCACCGCTCACGGGCGTCATGAAAACACTCAGACGGGAACGCCGCTGGCCGCCTGCCCCCGAGGCCAATGGACGCGGACTTGTGTGGGCCTTTCTCCAAGGACAGAGGCGTCCCGGAGGCGGCATCTGATCTGGCGCAGAGAGCCCCAAGGCAGGAGTCCTGGATTCGTGGGCTGACTGAGTAACGCGCCACGGAGTTTCCTTCTGGGACGCGAGAGCTGAGTGGTCACGGGACCGATTCCTGGTCAGGGCATCTGCGGGGCGGTGGGCTCGGTCCCCGTGGGGGGGGGGGGTGCAGGAGGCAGACCATCAATGTCACTCTCACCTCCATGGTTCTCTCTCCCCCTCTCCCTTCCTCTCTCTCTCTAAAGAGCAAAAAATAAATAACAAATTAAAAAGCAAGATACAAAGTTCCTCAGAAAATATAACCTCAGGGTTATAAAACATGTGGCCTGCAAGCGACACCAATACATGTTTGCTACTTTAAAAGGAATGATCAAATATATGACCTGAAAAAGGCTGGAAGGAAATACATTAAAAATGTAAACAGCTGAAATCGGTGTGGCTCAGAGGATAGAGCATCAGCCTGTGGACTGAAAGGTCCCCGGGTTCGATTCCGGTCAAGGGCATGTACATTGGTTGCGGGCACATCCCCAGTAGGGGGTGCGCAAGAGGCAGCTGATGGATGATTCTATCTCATTGATGTTTCTAACTCTCTATCCCTCTCTCTTCTCTGTAAAAAAAAAAATCAATAAAATATATATATTTTTAAAAAGTTAACAGTGCGTGCTTGCTTCGGCAGCACATATACTAAAATTGGAATGATACAGAGAAGATTAGCATGGCCCCTGCGCAAGGATGACACGCAAATTCGTGAAGCGTTCCATATTTTTTTTAAAAAAGATAAAAAATAAAATAAAAAAGTTAACAGTGCTTATCGTAGGGTAGTGAGATTACAAATGATTCTCTTCAATGCTTTTCCGGACCTCCAAAATACTCTGTAGAATGAGTCTGTACCCTATTTGTACGAGAACCTAACTGATACAACCTAATGGAAGTACTGCTGAACCCTAAAAGGGTCTATATTTTATAAAGCGAAATCGTCACACAAAAGCCTTTCGGAACTATAATCAGGTGAGAGAAAAAACACAGCCTCGGCCGTTATTTGGATATTGAATACCTCTCCCTGTAATTGAACTAGCATTTAGCTGGAGCCCTCACACAGACCTTGAAATACAATGGAGGTAATTAGCTCAGGTCTGCAAATCACCCTGAGTCGAGACCAGAATGGCCTTCCAATTGAATCCCATTATGGTTTTGCCGAAGAAATGGGTATTGCCGCCGCGTCATCGATAAGTGCCGTGGCTCACGCCCACGAGAGGGTGGACTGGGGCTGGAGATGCTCGTTCCGGTGCAGTGAGAGCACGCACACGCCAGACACGCCACGTAGTTCATCCCCCTCCCCCCACTGCTCTGAGGGCTGGTGCCGCGAGCTTGGAGGCGAGCCCCCGCCTCGGGTCCCAGGAGAGCGAACGCTGCATCGGCAGCCGCAGACCCTCACCCCCCCCCCTACGCTCCCCTCTGACACGGCACAGGTGTCCGCTCTGCCGTGCCAGCCTGGAGCAGAGGAGTCCTAGTAGCACTAACGCTCGTCTCTCTGCAGGAACGCCCTCCCCCCCCCCCCCCCCCGGGCACAGGGGGGACCCCGGGAAAACCTCTGCCGTCGGAGCTCAGGAGCTGCCCCAGGCCCACGTGCAGCCGGCGGCCGGGGCCTGCGCTGACCACACCCCACCCCGGGCTGCAGACGGCCACGCGCCAACTTCATTCTTCAGGTAAGTCCAGAAGCCAAGGAAGGCGCCTTGCCCTGCGGCGTGGCTCCGCGGACGGAGCGTCGGCCTGCAGACTGAAGGGTCCCGGGTTCCATCCCGGCCAAGGGCACAGGCCTGGGTTGCGGGCTTGATCCCCAGTAGGGTTCGTATAGGAGGCAGCCGTTCCATAATTCTCTCTCATCATTGATGTTTCTCCCTCTCTCTTCCTCTTTGATATCAATAAAAAAAAAATAAATATATATATATATTTTAAGAAAGAAGCCGATGTCTTTGCCTGGCCGGTGTGGCTCAGCTGGTTAGGTATCATCCCGTGGCCAGGAAGTTGCTGGTTAGGGCTCAGGTTGTGGGATCGATCCCTTGTAGGGGGCGTGCAGGAGGCAGCTGTCCGATGGTCCACTCCAAGCATGTCAAGCTCGCGGCCGGTGGGCCGTACGGCTAAGGCATGCAGCCAGCCAGCTGCAAGTCTGACATGCTTGTTCTAGTCCAGGGGTGGTCAAACTTTTTGACTCGAGGGCCACCATGGGTTCTTAAACTGGACCGGAGGGCCGGAACAAAAGCAACCTGACCACGCTGGCACTCTCCTCTTGGGCTGCTGGTGAAGGAGCGGAGGGGAGAGCAAGAGAACCCTCCGCTCTTTCGGCTCCTCAGGCCGGATGGAACAGCCGAACGGACCGGATCCGGCTCTCGGGCCGTAGTTTGCCCACGGCTATTCTAGTCTCACACAGATGTTTCTCTCACTCTCCCACTTCCCTCGCTCTCTAAGTATCAATAACCATTCAAAACAAAACCGAACCAAACCAAACCACGTCCCGTACAAAGCAGGGCCCGGCCAGCCTAGCGTGCTGTGCTCCCGCCCTCGGCCCTCGTGGGCACGCTGGCACCCAGCCTCCCTGGGTCACCCAGAACCGGCGGTACCTGCTCGACTTCATGGGCTGCTCGTACGGCGTCTGCTGGATGGCGTACTCCTGGTACCCTCTCCGGGGCGCCAGGTCCGCGGAGGTGGCCTCGGGGTCCTCGGCTCCCGTTTCCGGGGGCCCCGCCTCCACGGGGATGATCTTGGTGGCACCTGAGAGGGAGCACAGGGCGCCGCGTGTGAAGGAGGGGCCGCGAGGGGCCTGCCCCGGCCCCGTGCGGGAGCAGAGCCTTACCGCCCTGTACCCTGCGTTAGTTCATACATGGAACACGTGTGTGTGCAACACGCATATAACATGCATGTGTCCGGTGCAGTCCAGGAGAGCTCCGGTCTGCCCGGTTCTGTGACAGCAGAGGAGATGCACATCCCTTCCGCTCACTCACAGACCGGAGGCAGCTTCTCGGGCGTCACCGCAGAGACTTCCCGCAGAGGCCGCAGCCTCTGTGCTGGGTGGGACCTTGTCCCCAGACACACACTGGGGTGTTTTGGGTAAAAGCCAGATAAAGTGGCTTTCCAGAAAGTTCCAGTCGCCAACTTTGTCAGGATGGTTCTCTACTTGTCCCCTATCCTCGGCTCTGAGGCATTGGGAGGCATCTGTTCAGCGCTTTCATGGTAAGTAATGAGTCACTGTTAGCGCCGAACACAGATGCTTAAAAGGCCGCAGCCGTTCCTAAAACCCTCCACTTGATTTTTATTTGACACCAATTGCTCCAAACGGGTTGGGAAAAACACACCGCTATTTTACTTGGGAATCTACGATCGCAAACTGCTTTCCGCCCAGCCCTTCCTGGAAGAGACCTCTTTGGAAAGGTGGTAAGTGTGTCCCCTTGCTCTCTCTGTGAGAGGGGAGGAGATGGGGACGGGTCACCTGGGACTGGTCACCCGGGACGGGTCACCCGGGCGGTCACCTATGATGGTCACCCGGACGGATCACTGGGGCAGTCACCCGGGGCGGTCACCTGGGCAGGTCACCTGGGATGGTCACCCGGGACAGTCACCCGGGACGGGTCACTCGGGGTGGTCACCTGGGATGGCCTCATGGGCGGTCAGCACCACGCTGACGATGGGCTTCTTTGCTCCGGGCCCCTGCGCGGCCTCCTTCCCCGAGGAGACCTTCTGGGCCCTCTCGGTCCTCTGCGCCCGCGGTCGCCTCGGGGCCTTTTCCCGGTCTTCTTCCTTAAACTTCTTCTCCAGCTCCAGGTCAGACTCGTTCCCTAACGAGCGAACAGCAGGAGGGACCGCGTCATCACAGCGGCGGGGGCGAGGGGGGGGGCCTGGGTTCGGGCATCGTCTCTGTTCCTCGTTCTCAGCCAGGTCGCCCTGCCCGGGCCGCCCCGGGCGCTGGACGCCTCGCCGGTTTCCGTGGCCCGGGCTGGGTCGCTGATGACCGGCACTGGGCAGAGAGACCCCCGGTCTGCAGCCAGGAGCGGTCACTCCCGGCTGCCTCGGGCCGATGGGTCGGGACAAGCGCTCCGTCCACGCTCCACAGTGGCAGCCCTCCCCCTCCCTTCCTCTCTGACATCAACAAAAACATTTAAAAAAAAAGAAAAAAAAGAATCATCATGGCCGAGACCTGTTTGGCTCAGTGGATAGGGCGTTGGCCTGCGGACTGAAGGGTCCTGGAAGGGCAAGGGCATGTACCTTGGTTGCGGGCACATCCCCAGTAGGGGGTGTGCAGGAGGCAGCTGATGGATGATTCTCTCTCATCAACGTTTCTGACTCTCTATCCCTCTCTCTTCCTCTCTGTAAAAAAATCAATAAAATATATATATATATATATTTTTAAAAGAATCATCATTAAGGCTGCAAGTGCATCTCAGGTAAACTCTTCACCGGAGAGCCTCCTTCTTTAAGAAGGACTCAGCGAGGGGAAGCACCTATGCCGTTCTGCCCAGCGTGACCCAGGCACGGCAAGCCGGGAGGGGTCAGGAGCCCGGCACAAGCCCACATCCCGGCCGCCGGGGCTGCAGAACACCAGCCGCTGCCCACGGCGGCCTCAGAAGGAACCTGCTCTCCTGGCGCCTTTGCCGATCCGAAGGCGGAACAAAGTCAAAGCTGAGGGCACGGCAGAGGTGTCGTGGTAACCCGCCATGGCTCAGGGCAGCGGGAAGCTTATTTTGTTTTCCTCTAACGGCTGCCTTTTTTCCTTCCTTTCTTTTCTGATTGAGTAAGGCATCCCTCTAGCTGCTCTAACAAGCTCGGGCGTCAAGGCCGCCGGGACTGTGAGCTGTCGCTAAGCTGCTCCCTACAGAGTCCACGAGGACTCGAGGACTTCCCCGAGTGCGACACTGTGCGTGGCAAAGAAGAGCAGGAGGAGCGGCCGCTGTGGGCCTCAGCCACGGGGCGGCGGGCACAGGGTCATCTCTGCGCAGGTGAGGGGCGCCGGTCGGCCGAGGCCGAGAGGGAGAGACACCCGGAGCTCCCACATTTCCGGGCGGTGTTTGTTCTCGTCTATTTAGCCATTCAGATCAATGCAGCTCGAGGCCGGTCTCTGGACAGGGCGTTACCGGAGGAAGCCGATCATCTTATTGGGAAGGGCCGTGCCTGCCGGGGCCCCAGACACCACCTCACCGATTACAGCGCAGGGCACACACCGGAGCCACCCGGAGCCCAATTTCTCCCTCTTACGAGGGCTGCACGACAATGCATGCCATCTGTGCCCTCGAAGCAGGAAGGGAGAGGCCTGGTGTTGCGACACGAGTGGGTAGAGCAGAGCGCGGCTGGCCGCCGGGCAGGAGGGGGGGACGGGGAGGATGCCTGACCCCGCCTCGAATGAGTGTGGCTCTGGGCGATCGCCCGTGGGCACCCCAACTTCCTCAGTTATAAAATCCTGGATCTGAAGAGGGGGTGTCCTAAGCCAGTCATAGAAGGTCACGTGCGGTGGGATCTGGCTGATCTTGAAATGGCAGAATTAGCAAACTGGAGAGCATCGAAGGCTGCTGGATGTGGGGTGGGTGGGGTGACTGTGAGCGGGAATCCCGGGAGATTTTGGGGTGACGGGACCCTGCTGTCTCCCGCCTGCAGGAGCAGCTGCACGCGTGAGGATGACAGGGCTGTACAGGCACTTGTGCCTGGCCACGCCCTGGTTTTGCGCCTGGTGATGTGAGATGCAGCCACCTGGTGGGGAGGGGGGCGTGTGCATGAGGCCTCCCTCCGGTCTTTCCCGCTTCCTGCGAGCTCTTTGCAAAGCACACAGCTCTCCTCTGAAAGGGTTTCTCAGAGTCTGACCCAGGCTGCCCTCTTTTCTCTGCGGACCCCACGACCGGAAATACACGGAGCGGCCAGATGAGGATGATCTCTGAACACATAATCATCTGGCCACTCAGTGTCTATCCTATAGAATAAAAGGCTCATATGCATATTTTCCCCTCCACCAGGAGTGCGACCAGCAGGCAGGCCGGCCAACCGCCCATGGCCCCTCGCCCTGGCCAGGCTGGCCGGACCCCACCCCTGCATGAATTCATGCACCGGGCCTCTAAAATACACACACACACACACACACACACACACACACACACACACAGATACACTGAGTGGCCAGATTATTATGCGTCCAGAGAACATAACAATCTGGCCACTGAGTGTATTTATCGACCAAACTGCAGGCATGAAGATCACCCCTTCGCCTGTATCTGCCGGCCAGAGATGCATCTCCCTCACCTCACCCAGAGTCTGACCCTCTGCCCCCCAGGTCACCTACTGAGTCACCCCGTGACCTGGCCTCCCCGGGCACCCACCACCCGAGGACACGTCCAGTCAAAGCTTTCGCTCGGTCATCGCCCATGATGGTGACAGAAACCAGCTCCTTCCCAGAGGTGAGAGCCGTGTGACCACGAGCTCGCCCCCGGGAACTGTGGGACGCGGGGAAGCCGGTGGGAGCGGTGAGAGCGCGCAGGGCGCCCGCCACGCCCGCGGCCGGCCGGCAGTTACCTGCGTCGCCCTCGGCCTCGCCCAGGCTCAGCACGATGATGCAGATGTGCTTCCGCAGCTGGCGCAGGTTGGAGAACCTGCGGGAGCACTTGGGGCACTCCAGGCAGCCGGGCGCCGGGCCGCCCTCCTCCGGGGCCCCCGGGGGCGCCTCGCTCTCGCCCGAGCCCGGGGCGCTGCCCACCGGCTCCTCCTCGGCGCTGGGCTTCTTGGTGGATCCCTTGGGCCTGCCCCTCTTCCTCTTGGTGACGGACAGCTCTGCGGGGAGAGACGGCCGGTCACACAGGCCTGGCCTCAGCCCTGCAGGGGGGGGGGGGCAGGCTCCCTGCCTCCGGTGTCCGACCCTGAACTCAAGCTCAGCTGGGTAGAGCGGCCGGTGGACGGGAGCCACACCGGGCTCTCTGAGACCCACAGACACTGCTCCTCGGGCAAGCCCAGCGCCCAGACCCATCGGGACAAACGAATGTGTACACACACACACACTCACACACTCACACATATACACAATGACACTCACACACACAGATACACAATCACACACTCACCCATATACACAATCACACACATTCACCCATACATGCAATCACACACACACACACACACACACACATATACACAATGACACACACACTCACATATACACAATCACACTCACCCATATACACAATCACACACATTTACCCATACACGCAATCACACACACACACACTCACCATATACACAATCACACATACTCACCTATATACACAATCACACACATTCACCCATACACGCAATCACACATACACACTCACCTATATATATACAATCACACACACACCCTTGTACACAATCACACACACACACACACTCACCCATATACACAATCACACACACTCACCTATATATACAATCACGCACACACCCTTGTACACAATCACACACACACCCATATACGCAATCACACACTCTTCCATACACACAATCACACACACACCGTGCACTCACACATACCCACGCACAGGAGGGATCGCGTGGCCCGTGAGGCCAGACTGAGCAGGCAGCGGGAGGAAGAGGCTCTCCGGCAGCCCGAGCGGATTAAAAGGCTGTAAATGACCCGAGGACTTGGGGACCTGTGCGCTGTAACCGGAGACCACAGTGATCAATCAATTACCGCTCCGTGAGAGTGCAATTAAGTGTCTCTCCGGCTAAAAGGCAGCGTGAAGGTTAACCGGACGGACGTCGCTGGAGAGGAAAAAGCCTGCGCAGCCTCACGTTCCACGGACCCGCTGGGGAGGGGAGGAGGACGGGCTCTGGCCAAAGGGCTCCGGGAGAAGGTTTCTCATATGGGAGAGTCTGAGCCACTCAAGGCGCGAGAAACACTTCTTTAAATTAAGTGGCACAGGCACCCACTCCTCGCACACCCGGAAGTGTGCTCCCGGAGGACTGAGTCAGAAGCAATCAGTTAACAAGGAAAACCACTGTGGAAGGGGCTCACCGGTGAGAACTGGTCACACCTGGGCCCAGAGAGCCCAGCCTGGCAGCCCGAGAGCGGGACAGGGTCCGAATGCGCCCGGAGGACAGAGCCGGGCGGCGACGGGGCCGCAGGAGCCCAGAGGGACCTCCTACCCCGCCCCAGGCGAGGGACGTGTGCCCAGCGCGGCCTCCAGCTGCCCGAGCCTCCGCCAGGGAGGCCGAGGGGAGCTCAGGGGCCGCAGCGCGTGGTGCTGGATTTTGTCTGACATCAGCGCGCGTTTTTCAATCTGCTGGATGACGCCACCTCCATCCATCCATCCATCCATCCACTCACTCATCCATCCATCCATCCATCCATCCATCATCCATCCATCCACTCACTCATCCATCCATCCATCCATCCACTCACTCACTCACTCATCCATCCATCCATCCATCCACTCACTCACTCACTCATCCATCATCCATCCATTCACTCATCCATCCATCCATCCATCCATTCATCCATCCACTCACTCATCCATCCATCCATCCATCCACTCACTCACTCACTCATCCATCATCCATCCATTCACTCATCCATCCATCCATCCACTCATTCATCCATCCATCCATCCATCCACCCATCCATCCACCCATCCATCCATCCATTCATCCATCCACTCACTCATCCATCCATCCATCCATCCATTCACTCACTCTTCATTCATTCATTCCATTGTTTAATCATTCACTCGCTCACTCATTTGTTCATTTGTTTAGTCAATCATGTGTTCATTCACTCATTCATTCATTCACTCCTTCCATCATTCCATCGTGGGAACTCAAGCACCACCTTATCTGAGCAGACCTACAACGAGACCGTTGCTGTGGCTTCTGCCTGTCTGTGCCCATCAGACAAAAACCAGACGCCGACAGAAACCCAGAATCAAAGGATTTGAGAGCAACTCAGCACTCCCGTCACAGACACACACATCCCAGAGTGCGGCGCCCCCACCCGGCGCCCCCTTACCGTCTCCGGCTTTGCTGGGGTCGGGGGGTGCGGGGGTGCTCAGAGGCCGGAGGGGGATGATGATCTCGTCCACATCCACCCCCTCCTCCGCGTGCTTCTCGGACACGTGGGAGAGGAGCTCCGGCCGGCTCGGCGAGAAGAGGTTGCAGCACTTGCACATGAAGATGGCCGGGCTTTCTGCAGGAAAGGGCGCGCACGCTACTTCACCTTCGCAGGAGCGAGGACCCCCCCCACCCGAGAGGAACCCCGAAGGCCGCCCCTCCGGCAGTCGCCCGCCTCCAGCCTGCGTCTCCCTCGGGGGCACCCGCGGAGCCGGCAGCTCCCTCTCACTGCCTCTCACTGCCCGCGGCCGCGCTCAGACCTCGGGTCCTCCTGGATCAGGCCCACCCCGCCGCCCTGCTCCCCAAACCTGCCGCCCTGCTCCCCAAACCTGCCCGCGGGCGGCCTCGCTGTCAGTACGTCCCGACCCGGCGGGCGGCGCCAGGGCGAGCGGACAGACGTGAGGAATTAGGTCCAGCCTCCGCCTGGCGCGCTGCCTGCCGGCAATCGGCGATCGGGTGCTCTTGGCTTGCCGGTCAGTCAGGGGCGAGCCAGACCGATCAGAGCGGCACTCCTCAGCGCCAGGTGCCGCCCACCGGCCTCTCGGAACCCGGGGCAGGACGGACGGCTCTGTCGCTTTCCTAAGCCACTCGCTTCCTGGGCTCACCGTCCACACCGTCTCCGGAGCCCGTGGGTGCGCCCACCGCGCAGGACCGGAGGCACGATGGGAGCAAGTCCCGGTGTCCGAGTCCGACAGAGGCGTCACAGGCGCAGGAGAGAACATAAAGTTTAGGGTCCAGGGACAAAGAGAAGCTATTTTTAAAGTATTTTGTATTGGCTTTAGAGAGAGGAAGGGAGAGAGAGAGAGAGAGAGAGAGAGAGAGAGAGAGAGAGAGAGAGAGAGAAACCTGAATGAGAGAGAAGCCACGGTGCCACGAGAACATGCCAACCCAGCCGTGGGCAAACTACGGCCCGCGGGCCGGATCCGGCCCGTTCGGCTGTTCTCTCCGGCCCGCGGAGCCGAAAGAGCGGAGGGTTCTCTTGCTCTCCCCTCTGCTCCTTCACCAGCAGCCCAAGAGGAGAGTGCCAGCACGGTCAGGTTGCTTTTGTCCCGGCCCTCCGGTCCAGGTTAAGAACCCACGGTGGCCCTCGAGTCAAAAAGTTTGCCCACCCCTGCCTGTGCCAACCACATGCCTGCCGCAGGAGAGCACGTGGCGGACGCAGACCTCCTGTGGCGGAGGCGCCGGGGGAGACGGGCTCCGGGGGAGGGAGCCGCCGTGGTCCCGAGTGGGCAGCAGGGCACGGGGGTCAGGGCAGTGCGGAGCGTGGCGGGCGGGGGCCGCACGGAGGAGGCCTTGGCCTCAGCCCTGGGTGCAGAGAGGGGCGGGCAGATGCAGGTTAGGCAGGCGGCCCGGTGCCTCTGGAAGAGGCAGCAGCTCCTGGTCCGGGGAGAGCCCACGGCCTGGCAAGCACCACCCCCCCCCAAACGAGGAGCCAGATCCAGAGCTCCCAGGTGCTGTGGGGGCCAGCTGAGCACCGAGCCTGGTACAGAGGGCCCGCGATTGGGGGAGGCCGGGCAGGGAAGGCCAGGGGCTCCCCGAGCCGGACGCTCTGAGATTCCCACGTGGCGGCCGTGAGAAAGAAAAGCCACCAGTTTCCACGGTTCAGTGTGGCCGAGCCCCCCGGCCGCCAGCTGCAGGACAGCCTCCGATGGCCTCCTCTTCGGCCCAGAGCAGCCCTCTGTGACTGCCCCGGCTCCTGCGGCCCTGGGAGGCACCCGGCAGACAACGGGCCATCAGCACCCCACCTCCCCCAGCACCACCCCGTCCCCCCGTTTCAGAGAGCGGAGCGCTGGGCACAGAGGCGTTCCTGAGCTGCCCAGGAGCCCGGCCAGATGAGAAGTCCTCACTTCACCCCGCTGACCGTCCAAGCTGACCGCATCTCTGCCCACCCGCCTGCCCGCCCGCTCACCCACCGGGCGGCCAGCACCGTGCCAGGGAATATGCCTATTTCCTGTAACAGGCGAGCAGGACCCTGTGAGGAATGCAAGCCTCGGTCCCCAGTCTGTAGCTGGCATCATGGCTGCAGAGACATTTCAGACAGTTACACGAAGAGGGGCAGCTGCTACAAAGGGGGCCTTTGCTCCCCGCCTGTTAGATTTACTGCGGCCGTTCCCCGCAGGCAGCAGGGAGCTGGAGAACGGGAGTGCCGGAAGGGGACACTGTCCACTCACCCACCGCAAACAGCTTTTCTAGGGAAAATGCAAACAAAACACCGAAAGCACAGAGCCCTCATTCATTCACGGGCCGGCACCATACGCCGTGCTAGCGGCGCCCTCTGGTGGCCGACCGGGGAACTACACCCTGCACTCACTGGAGAAACACACACGTTAAGTCAATTTTTTTTTTTAAATATATATTTTTTATTGATATTTTACAGAGAGGAAGGGAGATAGAGAGCTAGAAACGTCGATGAGAGAGAAACATCGACCAGCTGCCTCCTGCACACCCCCCACCGGGGATGCGCCCACAACCAAGGTACATGCCCTTGACCGGAATCGAACCCGGGACCCCTCAGTCCACAGACCGACGCTCTACCACTGAGCCAAACCGGTTTCGGCAAGTCAATTTTTTTTAATTTTTACTTTTGTTACTCTTCATCCAAGGATCTCGTCCCATTGGTCTTTTAGGGAGAGTGGGAGAGAGAGGGAAAGGCAGAAACACCAATGTGAGAGGAACACACTGACTGGATGCCTCCTGCGCGCGCCCCGAACAGGGCCGAGGCTGGGGAGGAGCCTGTGCCCTTGACTGGAATCAGAACCCGGGCCCCCCAGTCTGCAAGCTGATGCTCTGTCCACTGAGCCGCACCAGCGAGGGCAGTCATATCAATTGTTGAAAAGGTACAGGGGGACATTTAAACACCAGAAGATGTTGGGGGAACAGATTCTGATTCGTAGGTGAGTCTTTTTTAAAAATATATTTTATTGATTTTGTGTGTGTTTTTTTACAGAGAGGAAAGGGAGAGGGATAGAGTCAGAAACATCGATGAGAAAGAAACATCGATCAGCTGCCTCCTGCACACCTTCTACCGGGGATGTGCCCGCAACCAAGGTACAGGCCCTTGACCGGAATCGAATCCGGGACCTTTCAGTCCGCAGCCCGGCGCTCTATCCACTGAGCCACACTGGTCAGGACTCGCAGGTGAATCGTATTTAAAGACACAGTGGGTGAGAGGAGGCCCTGAGGCCCAGACCGGCGCCCACCTGAGTCCCAGCAGCTGAGTCCCGACACAGGGCGGGGGGGGGGGGGGGGGGCGCGGGAAGGCGCTGTGGGACACGGTGAGTGCCATGTGTCACTCAGTGACCTCCCTGAAGCAGCTGGACGGGCACCTGAGTCAGGGCCCGGGGCCCCCAACCCCCGGCTGGCCCACCTCGTGTCGGGGATACTGTGTGAGCCCCTGGACACCCCTAGGCCTCCCTTTTCCCTCTGAAAGGAGGGGGGCCCTGACAGAGCGGCCTTCGGATGTGTTAGCGTGGAACTGGTCTTCCGGCCTCATCCGGAGGCCAGCGGTGGACAGAGGGTCTGCCACCGGGACCCACACCAGGATGTGGGGCAGCCCCACCCAGCACCCACCTCCCTCCAGCCTGGAGGGGCCCCTGTGCACCTGTCCCCCCACCGCCCATCCCCACCCCCCAAATAATCCCCATGGTGCCCCTCCCCGCCCCCCCAGCTGGGAGGCGGAGGGCAGCCGTCCCTAAGGCGTGGCATCACCACCACGCCTCTCATCCACCCGTGTCTCGCCGGCCCGTACGCCCCTCTGTCTTGCGATGACGCGATGACGCAGTGACAGCCCACCCGGTGTGTGCAGGCTTCCCCCACCCGCTGTCAGTGACTCGGTCTCTCCTGTCGGGGGGGGGGGGGCCTCCAAGCTTCCTGCACAGCCATCAGTCGGGACACGTGTTCCGTTCCGCCTCCCGCCTCCCACCCAGAACTGCAACGCCCTTTCCACGCCAACCACACACCGGCCACTCTGCAACCCCCGCAGTGTGAGGGGCCACGGCGAAGCGAGCACCCACGTTCCTCCTTCACGACCCACCGGGCGATTCCTGCCGACGCGTCTCAGCAGCCTCCGCCCGCGGGGTTCAAGGAGCCGGAGCCCAGGAGTGGGCAGATCAGCCAGGGCGCCCCCCCACCCCCTCCCACCCCGAGAGGCCTCCTCGTGACCCCCACTGACAACTGTTCCTTCCTAATGCGGCTGAGATATATATTTTTAATGAGTTTTACTATTTTATTTACAGATTTTTTCCCCCATACACAGTCATGTTCTCTGTGACTACTAAAATTGTATCTGTGTATTCCAATGTTTATACCTTTGGCATGTTTTTCTCACTGGCTGACATCTTCAATAAAAGACGGAGCAGAGCCAGGCCAGTGTGGCTCGGTGGTGGAGCACCAACCCACGGACTAGGATTCGGGTTGGGTTCCTGGTCAGGGCCTGTGCCTGCGTTGTGGGTTCAATCCCCAGTAGGGCGCGTGCAGGAGATCCATGATTCTCTCTCATCACTGTTTCTATCCCCTCTCCCTTCCTCTCTCTGAAATCAATAAACACTTATTTTTTAATAAATTAATTTTTAAAGGTGAAATAGAAGTGACAATAAAAAGCATTCCTATTCTATTCTTCATTTCAAAGAGAAAGCTTTCATTGTGTCACCAATAAATGTTTTCTCTAGGATTTTTATTTTTTAATTTTCCATTAGAGTTGACATCCAGTATGATTTCATTTTCGTTTCAGGCACGCAGCATGTGGTTGGATATTTGGCTCTGTTGACTAATGAGTTTGCCGACCACTGGCTTAAGGAACTGGTCCTCGATCCTTCAGAATCCCTTCACCGGCCGCAGGAAGAGTGGTGTCAGGTGGGGCGAAAGCTTTGCTGGATAATGCCAGACAAAAGCATGGCAAGAGAGACGAGATAGAGATGGTAGAGGCAGAGACAAGAGGTAGGAGGTGGAGGTAGAGAGATAGAGATAGAGATAGAGATAGAGATGAAAGAGATAGAGATATGATAGAGATAGAGATAGATAGAGATGATAGAGATAGAGATGATAGAGATAGAGATGTGACAGGTAGAGATATGATATAGATATAGAGATGATAGAGATTTGATAGAGATGATAGAGAGAGATGATAGAGATAGAGATGTGATAGAGATGATAGAAATAGAGATGACAGAGATATGATAGAGATAGAGATGATAGAGATAGAGAGATAGAGATATAATAGAGATTTTACTGATTTCAGAGAGGATAAGAGAGGATGAGAGAGAAACACTGATGAGAGAGAATCATTGATCGGCTGCCTCCTGCACCTCCCTACTGGGGATAGAGCCTGCAACGCAGGCAGCATGTGCTCTTGACAGAACCTGAACCCAGGACCCTTCCAGTCCGCAGGCGGACATTCTATCCACGGAGCCACACCGGCTCGGGCTCTGCCCCAGTAAATCTTACCACCACACCCCACCCTCCCCTGCCTGAGTCTCTTGACTCCATGGGGGACCCCTGTCTCCACCAGCAACACCCTGACCCTGACTCTGATCACGAGCCCGGAGGCAGTCCCCACGCCCGGCCACGTCCTGTCCACGCCCTCTGGCCAGTGCGGCCACCAAGCTCTGTCCCCGTCCTGCCCTCACGGGGACACTTCTTCCCACGTGGCCCCCGCCCAGAGAGCCAAGGCTGGGCTGGAGAATGCCAGGACCTGCTTCTGCAGGGAAGCCAGGAACCCGAGAGGGCTTCCTGGAGGGGGAGGCACCAAGTGAGCTTAACATCGGGGAACACCCCCCTGCCCCCCCCCCCACCCCAGACCCGGGCAGCAGGTGGGGAGTAAATTCTGACTCATCACAGCATCTCACAGGTCAATGGTTGTGACAAGGCCGGTCCCCCGCGCTCAGTGCACCCTCTGGAGACCAGCAGGCCCAAGGGCACCCTCCTTCGGCAGCTCGGCTGACCCCTGTCCCTCCCAAGGTGCCGCCCACCCCACAGAGGGGGAGACTGCGGCCAGGCCAGGCCTAGCGAGGCCCCAACCACGAGGCCGCAGCGTTTGGCGGCACCTGGATTCGAACCTCCCGCCCACGTGGCCGCCGGGCCCGTCGCTGGCGCGCGCCCCGGCCCCGCCCGTCGCCCTGGAGACGGCTCGCGCACGCGCAGACACGGCCTCCCCGCTTCCGCCAGCACCCTGGTTACACATTCTTTCTCTTTTTTTTCCTTTTTTTTTTAAAGTAAAAAAGGCCCGAGGCGGCGGGATACCGCCGGGGACGGGGCGCGCCGTCGAAGGCCGCCGCGGCGCGCGCCCCCCGCCCGGGACGCGGATCCCTCCGCCGCCCGCCCGCCCGCGGTCCCCGCGCTCCTTCCGGGCCCCCGGCCGCCGCCGCGCGCCGCGCCCCCCCCCGCCGCCCGCCGCCCCCGCCGCCCCCGGCCCGCTCACCTGCCGCCCGCGTCTCCATGGCAACGCCGCGCCGCCGAGGGGAAAAAAAAAAGCCTGGGTCTCTTCCGGGCCCCCTCCCGCGCCCGCCGACAGAGCGGGCCGCCCCGCTGACGCTTCGGTGCTTATTTTTATTTTTTTAGGGAACGCGCCGGCGAGGTTATGGCGAATCTGCGGCATCCAACATGGCGGCTGGGGTCTTCGCCCTCCTCCTCGCGGGGCGGCGGACGCCGGCGTGGCGGACGTCCGCCCCCGAGGCCCCGCCCCCGGCGCCGGGCGCGGCGAGGCCGGCCCGGGCCACTGCGCATGCTCGCGCCGGGGGCCCGCGCTGTGCATCCGGATCCGCAGATTCCGCCGCTCCGGGTTTTGCACCGCCCCCCGGGGGAGCGGCTGTCGGGAGGCCCGGAGTGCGGATCCGGGATTCGGAGCCTCCCCAGCTCTGCCCCCAGCCAGCCAGTGCCTCCAGCCGCCTGGTGCAGAATCGGGGTCCCTGTTGTGCCCTTTGCTAACTAATCTGGGGCAGCGAGTCACCTTCTTGGTCCCAGTTCACCAATGTGCCAATCGGGTGGACTTCAAGGGAGGGAACCATGAGCGTGAAGCCAGTGGCTCCCCGGGTCGATGCTTTCGGCTGGAGGACCGGGCCTGATGGCGTCCATGCAGACAGGACCACCTGGACCCCCTTGGGGAGCCTTCTCCCACCCTCCTGGCTGCCTTGCAGAAAGGCCTCGACACTCCTCCTTCCCCTGCTTCCGGCTCACGCACGCCTTCTGCGGGCAGCGTGTCTAGTTGGGATGCAATCACCTTGTTTTCATGGCCGTGGTTTGTTTGTTTTTGTTTGTTTGTTTATGTTACCCACACATCCTCCCTGCAAAGCGCCAAATCCCAGGTGGTCATTGGCTCTGCCACATCTTTCAGATCTCTGCTCAAATGACATCCCAAGGCGGTCCCCCTCACCATCACCCCCTCCAGAGGAACCCTCCTCAGTCACTCGGTCTTTTCTACATCCTGTCCATCACTTCGATCACTGCCTCCCACTGGCTTTTCTCAACTGCTCGCCTTTGTCCCTCGTGGCCACCTTTTAGCCTCAGAAACTGGAGCTGAGCCTGACAGCCATTTGTTAAAGAAGTGAGTGCGTTTGTGCTGCTGGCGTTGTTAAGGTTGTCTTCAGTTCCTAACAAACGGTGGTGTGTGTGTGTTCCGCTCATGGTAGTCATGTAAAGTTTTCTTTTTAAGCACATTTCTTTTACATCACTCAACTGAAAAGGGCAGACGTGCTGCAGACAAGCAGACAGAGGAAGAGGGAAGCACGGGAGAGAGTGTGGAAGGAGCTCCCTGTTGCTGCTCAGTTTGGAGAAGTCCCTTCGGGCCGTGGGACGGCCCTGCTGCCGGGGCCTGTGCCCCACGGCTCTCCCCACACGTCACACTTACCGTGGTCACGCCCTCTCCCCGGGCTGCCCAAGCACAGGAGAAGCCTGACCCATGTCACCTGCTCCCCGGCGCCCACCGCCCAGTGCTGCTGAGTGAGCCCACCCACCCCTCGCTTGCAGCAGCCTCACTGGAGCTGGGGCCACGACCCCTCGGGAGCCTTTCTGCCTGTTCCTTCACTCCGTGCTTGGGACGTAAGGAACCATTCTAAGGTCCCGCATTTGCCCATTAAATATATGCCTAGTGGTTGGCAAACTCGTTCATCAACAGAGTGGCAAGCCGGGGCTCTCGAGCCACAGTTTACCAAACACTGGCCTAGACTCTTTTTAAAAAATTTTTTTTAAATTTTTTTACTTTTTTTTTTTTACAGAGAGAAAGGGAGAGGGATAGAGAGCTAGAAACATCGATGAGAGAGAAACATCCATCAGCTGCCTCCTGCACACCGCCACTGGGGATGTGCCCACAATCAAGGTACATGCCCTTGACTGGAATCGAACCCGGGACCCTTCAGTCCGCAGGCTGATGCTCTATCCACTGAGCCAAACCAGTTTGGGCTGGCCTAGACTCTTGTGTGCAGGGCTACTAATATATATATATATATATATATATATATATATATATATATGCCCTAGAGGAATGCCCTCTGCCACCCGCCCGGTCCCGGAGGGGAGGGGCATCCCTGTGCAGAGCCGGGAAGGTGTGTTTGAAGGGGGCCGTGCCTGCTGAGCTCACACAGCAAGTCCACGAAGACCAGGTGTGGCCTGAGCTCTCCATGCCCCGTGCTCTTCCTGCCGGACCCCCTGGCCACCCGGGAGGCACCCCGGTTCCCCACACACCCTCCCGCGAGCGAGCGCCAAATCCAAGGTGACGGGAGGGCTGCTGGGACTCACCCCCCCCCCGCACCCCCCTTTACTGGATGTGGGGTCGGGGGAGCCCATCCCGGTTTGGTTTGGAAGCGCCCGCATCGATACGCATCCACAATCCCCGCTCCCTGCCGTGGATCGATTCCCTCCGGCACCGCGGCCGTCGGGGCTGCTGACGGTTTGGCTCTGTGCTGACGGCCTCTCCATCGTGGTACCTGTTGATGAGTGAGCGGGTGGGCTGTTCCTGGGCGGAACCCAGATGAACTTTGGAAATGTGGGAACGAACCAATTTAAAATTTGTCTCAGGATATATAAAAATCAAATCTAAAAAAAAAAAAGGCAGTGTGGACTTGGGGCGCAGGCGCTGGGTCACTGGGACAGCTGTGGTTCTCTCTGTCATCCCAGGGCATTTTCCTCCTCCACCCACAGGGCGTGTGTCCCTGGCCCCAGGCCCCCAGGAAGGACCAAGCCCTCCCCGGGAGCAGACGGCCAACGGGGGGGCGAGTCCACCGCCGGCTCCTCCGCAGCCTGGCCCGGCGGTTTGCAAGCTTTCACCCGGCAGGCAGACGTCTTCACTCTTCTCGTTTACCAGGAACCGCCGGGAATGCCCTCCGCTAATGAAGAGGCATTCGCGGAATTAGGTATAAATTGCTCCAAATTGTGTCATTAGCGGCAGCCTGCCTCCCCCGTGGTCCCCGGAGCACCCGGCCTCCCACACGGCCGCCCGCCGGCCGCTCACAGCTGCGCGAGCCTGAATGGGCGCCATAAACGCGGCAACAGGAAACGGCTCTCAGTTACAAATCAACGATTAATTTAAATAATTGAGTGGATTTGGGTCAATGCTTTCATAATTATATCTAACAGCTATGCGGCAACAGAATACTTTTCATTACATGAAAATAGAATAATTATATGCTTTTTGAATGAGAGAGAGAGAGAGAGAAAGAAAGAGAAATATTGATCTGCTGCCTCCCATATAAGCCCCAACAGGGGATCCAACCAGCAACTGAGGTGTGTGCCCTGACCAACCTTGTGGCCTACGGGATGATGCTCCAACCCACGGAGCCACCCGCCAGGGATGCTTGTTGTTATAAGATACTTTCTTGAGAGAGATGCATGCAGGAGACCTCAAAATAATGACCTTAGAGGCACCCAGCAATGATGAAGTCAGAGTTGGGGTTAATCACAGTCTGAGTGCGATGCTGAAAATCTAAGTGGCACATTGTAGACTCCATTTGAAATTGTATGAAAGAAAAGAATATCCTGCATAATAAAGATGTAACATGCAAATGGTCTTTACGCAGTGAAGCTTAACGACCAACCGCGTAACGACCAGATCAGGGACCAGCAGGAGGTGGGGTGGCGAGCTACAAGCGGGCAGCGGAGAGCTACTGGAGGGCGGCAGCGAGCTACTGGTGCACAGATTCGTGCGCGGGGCTACTAGCATCTACCAGTATATATATAAAACCCTAAGCGGCCATCATGACTGGTCGACCAAACTGCCACTCAGAGCAGGAGCTGCCCCCTGGTGGTCACTGTGCTCCCACAGTCAACCCCCATGGCCGGCTGACCTCCCAGTATCCCTCCCCCAGGCTGGCTGGCCGATTGGCTCAAATGCTATCCAGGCCAAGGGACCCTACCCATGCACGAATTCATGCACCGGGCCTCTGGTGTGTGTATGTATGTATGTGTGTGTGTGTATATATATCTCCCAGCCGGCATGGCTCAGTGATTGAGCATCAACCCATGAACCAAGAGTTTGCTGGTTTGATTCCTGTTCAGGGCACATGCCTGGGTTGTGGGCTCCATCCCCAGTAGGGGGTGTGCAGGAGGCAGCTGATAAATGATTCTCTGTCCTCACTGATTATATATATATATATATCCTCTTTTCCTCTCTAAGGATAATAAAAACAACTTTAAAATAGTTTTAAATCGTATGAAAGAAAGAGTATAGTAATGCCTGCACGACCCAAGCAGTCTCGCCGTGAAAACGGTTCCGACCTCAGGAAGCGCCTCCGCTCTGAATGCGCTTCTCCCTGGCCGTGCGGAGCCACCTGACCACCGGCCCTGCCCCGGCACTGAACACTGACCCCCGTGGGGCGTTTCGTTAGCAGCAGCCGGGGCTCCTGAGCCCGTCTGAGAGCGGGGGAGTCAGAATGGCCTGGAACATGTCGCTGCCGCCAGGAAACCAGAAAGCTGTGAGAGAGAAAACAAATCCGGGCTATTGCCGAAGAGACACAGGGCCACTGGAGGGAAGGGGGTCTGACCCTCTGGTCGGGGGGAGACGACCTGCACGTCACAAAGGATAACCTATGGCAGTGGCTGATCTACAAGCACAACCTGTCCGGGAACAGCCAGGCCCTCGATGAGAAAAAGGAGAGGTTAATAGTTTATGTGCTCAGGCACACATGTATGTGGGAAGGAGAGGTTAACAGTGTATGTACTAAGGCACACATGTATGTGGGAAGGAGAGGTTAATAGTGTATGTACTAGGGCAACATATATGTGGGAAGTAGAGGTTAATAGTACATGTACTAAGGCACACATTAATGTGCAATTAGCTCAGCCAACATGGCTCAATGGTTGAGCATCAATCTATGAACCAGGAGGTCAGGGTTCAATTCCCTATCAGGGCACATGTCCAGGTTGCAGGCTTGATCCCCAGGAGGGGGCGTGCAGGAGGCAGCCGATCAATGATTCTCATCACTGATCTCTCTCTCTCTCTCTCTCTCTCTCTCTCTCCCCTCCTCTCTGAAAGCAATAAAAAATATATATATTTTAAATGTGCAATTACAATGCTATTGTCGTTCAGAGGGTGGACATCAGGTCTTTTAGGAAGCGGGGAAGTTTGGCGGACGTGGGCTTCTGTTTCTCCCCTGGAGTTGCATGTGTCTGTTGGTGGAATGCCACGTCTCTGCGCACTGGGAAGAGCAGAGGCGGACTGCGAGCGAGTCCGAGATTTCCAGCCGGAGGAGGACCCTCACCTGCACCAGGAAGACCGGCAGGCTCACGTCAGCCGGAGGGGAGACGGTCGGCTGTCCTCATGGGTTTTTCTAGTTACTGCCTTAGCCACATGTCCTGGGAGAATGGCTGGCTGATTACCCCACCATATGGCGCTGCTGATTAAAATGGAGTGCTAATGAGGCACCATGAGTTAGTTGTAAACTGAGGCAGAGCACCGTGTGCCCGGGACTCAAAGGACATCGAGGTAAAGGTCGCAAGAACCCGTCCTGCGGACACAGCAGGTGGACCCGGTTGGAGGGAGGGAGCCGGCCAGCGGTGGCCAGGGAGCCGCTCACCGGGAAGGGCTGTTCTCACAGGAACCCGGGGCCCCACAGGGGCGGTGCCTCCCGGAGCCCGGGGCCTGAGGTCGCAGTCCTGGGGCGTGCAGACATGTTTTGTGGGGATAACAAGTTCATCAGAAGGAGAGTTACGACTTTACAGACGGGCTTGGGTACCGGCACAGTGAAAATTCCTGTGTTTTTGAGGCGTTGGAAGCATCCAGAAGCGACGTTAGCCCCGGACAGGAGACATGGGGATTGCACTGAGGGTGTGAATGCGCGAGGCCATCTGCTTGCGAGGCTTTAGATTTTGGTCAGTTGTTCGTGTTTAAAATACATTTATGTTTATTGGTTTCAGAGAGGGAAGAAGAGGGGGAGAGAGATCCAGGATGAGAGAGAACCATGGATGAGCTGCCTCCTGCACGCCCCCTACTGGGGATCGAGCCCACAACCCGGGCCTGTGCCCTGGCCGGAATTGAACCGTGACCTCCTGGTTCCTAGGTTGACGCTCAACCACTGGGCCACGCCGGCTGGGCCACCTGTCTGAGATTAAATAGTTTGCAGTGTTTCCCAAAGTGTGGTACCCATACCCCCAGGGGCACGGGAAGAGTTTGGTGGGGGTATGAGTTGCACCGGAGTTTGGTGGGGATATGCACTGCACCGTGCTTAGCTGCGCCTGATTCTACGTTCTCATGAGTCAAGACAGTCTTGTGAGGCGTGAGATGGTCTGGTGTGCAAATAAATGTTATTTATAACTTTTATTTGTATTTTATTATGAATAATTTTATTTTTCGTTTATTATTTTGTGTATGCACCAAAAAAAATAAAAAAATATATATTTTGATTATTAAAATACATAAATTTTTTTTTTTGACGAGGGGTACTCAGCGTAACGAAAATCATAGAAGGGGTGTACCTATGTCAAAAGTTTGGGAAACACTGGTTTAGAGGAAAGTTAACAGATGTATAAGTGGCAATAGAGTGAGTGAGCCAACTACCAGGAGGAGTCCTGGGGCACGAAAAAGTGGGGGTCCCAACCACAGGAGGAAAAGCCAGGTGGGCCCCGCCCAGCAGAGTGCCGGGAGGGGTGCGCCCTGCGGTGAGTGGGGGGGGGGGGGGGGGAGGACGGAACATTAGGTTTGTGGCCCCGTTCACAGCCCCGTTGGCTGCCAGCACCGGGGAAGGCAGATCCCAGAAGGCTGGGCAGCCGGTGGCCACGAGCGGAGGGCCTGGCTCCCGAACAAGGACACAGCACGCAGCTGCTCCGCAGAGTGAGGCCAGGCCTGGCCGGTGTGGCCCAGCGGGTGGTGCACCGGCCCGCGGACTGAAGGGTCCTGGGTTCGATCCTGGCCCAGGGCACGGACCTCGGTCTCAGGCTCGATCCCCGGCCCCGGTCGGGGCGCATGCGGGAGGCAACCAGTCTCACATGGACGTTTCTCTCTGTCTCCCCCTTCTTTCTGTCCATCTTCCTGTTGTCCGTCCATCCAGCCATCACGCGCCTCACGCTGCAAGAAGGGCGTTAGAGCGTGCGCCGCCCGCAGGAAGCACATGTAAATGAGCCATCGTAACGGAGGAGCTGCTGAGAGGAGTGACATGCCGACCGGGAAGCCCAGGCCAGGCGTCAGGGGGACTTACAGGAAGATCACAAGGAAACGCCATTGAAACCAAGGGTCGGGAGGAGCTTCCTTCCTGTTAGGATTGCCTACAGAACTCTCTGGAGAAAATCTTCGTTAGGGAGGGCCAGATTGGAGTTTTTTAAAGCTAGTGGCCTTCAGGTGGTGCATCAAACACAACCAGAGAAAACTGGGGACGGAGCTGAGCCCTGCATACTGGGCATTATCGAAGGGCTTTTTTAGAGTCAGCTCCACTGTAGGTGATTCAGTGGAGGTAATTAAGTGGAGGAGTTTGTGCCTCATCCTCAGATGGCTGACAGACCGCTGTTGCTGCCTCATGCCCCGCAGGACATGCGCCCAGCAGGAGGCCAGGCCATGGAAAGCCTGGGGGTTGCTTTAACAATCCGAACCACAGGAAGCCAATCTCACAAAACCAGCCGGGAGACTCCGCTGCACCGGGGACACCTGAAGGTGCAGGACAAACTGGTCTGGTAGGCCGGTGCCCTCCTGACCGCGGTGACCAGCGGAGAATGTGCAGGAGGGAGATGGACACTTCACCTCATTAAAAACATGAACGTTCAAGTTGCAGCGTGCAAGGTGCCTTATGTACAAAACGAGGCTCCTCCGGCTCCAGGTATGTTTATCAGGAAAGTCTGGCTACAAGGATGTGATTTATTCTCTTTAAAAAGCACTGCGGGTAGAAATGAAAAACACTTAATACCTGTTTTACACCCTTTAAATCGGTATTAGAGCGTGTCGTGATGAACTCCCTATTACAACCTCTGCCGCAGGAACGGGGCGTGCTGCCTTGAAGTGACACTTGTCAGACTCACACCGAACTTTATCTTCTTCCAAGTCTTTGTGCGATGATTACTTTATACCACAGCCCTAAAGGCCGGACACTTGTGGTGACTGAGGCTCAACATATTCACACAAATGCATACACATCACAGTGAACTGTGAAGGGACAAGGCAGAACCCTGTCCTGGCGTTGCACCTTAACACCTGCTTCAAAAAGGGTTTAAAAACTCAAGCTGCTCTCCACAGAACACTTAACAGTGTTTACAGAGCTGGGCATTTTATGCCATCGGCTTATCCTGACTTGCTGGCCTTGTTCTTGAGTTCCCGTGGCCCCCAGGTTTCTGCAGCAGCCCCCCGCCCCGGGGTCCCAGGCACTGCCCCCTCCCCACCCTGTCCCCCACCCTGACCCGGACCAGGACTGCAGCGGCCCAGCCGGTGGCGTTCAACTCTCCGAGACACACACTGGTGAGCAAGGCAGGGAGCCAGGAAAGACAAGCCCTCCTTAGCCCTCCCCTGCCAGCACTCGCTGGTCCTCACCTACCAAACCGTCCCCGCAGGGCCTCCTGCAAGTCCTGCCCCCTCAGGGCCTCTCCTCCGGGCCAGCCCACACCAGTGCCTTCCTTCCCCGATCTCCAACATTATCTCTTTACACTCTGAGCCCTCAGATCCTGGCTCTCTTGTACTGCCAGGTGCTCTGGGAAGCATACGCTCTGAAGCTACAAACAGCAGGTTCAAATGCTAGCTCTGGACCGACTAGGTTTTTAGTTACTTAACTGGCCCGGGGCCTCGGTTTCCACTGAGTAACAAGAAGACCTTGTCAGGCAAAAGTGAGCGCAATTACTCCATAAAGCTCCTTGCTCACCTCCACCTAACACAGAATAGCGGCTCAATAAATGTCCAATGAAGGGGGGAGGGCAGGAACTGTCCTATCCTGCTCCTCTCTCCTTTAACCTGACCCACTACATGAAAAAACTGATGATGGCACACCTTCTTATAGTTGGCACAACTCACCTTTGGCCTCAGGAAACCAGAGCACGTGATGTTTGCCCTTCACAATTCTGTTTAGGAGGGTGGTAGAAATACTTTAAATAAAACTCGTTTATATAGTATTTTAACATTTATAAAGACCTTTTTTTTAAAAAAAAGTTTATTATCTCATTTCACTCTCCCAGTGACTCCGGAATGTAGGTAGGAAAACGTGCCGTTAAATTTTATACCAGAACTATGAATTCAGTGTGGCTCTGGTACTACTTCTACCCTAATTGTTTACAAATCATTTAAAAATCCACTTTAACCACTTAAGACCCTCACAGCACTTACAACACCTTTAACATCCTCTGGGTGTGAGTGGACACTAAACCTGGTGTGGCCCCTGTGAGACTGCTCAGAGGGGTGAGTTTCCTGAAGAAAACAAGCCCAGTGCATTGCTCCCCGCACACACCGCAGCGAAGCGAGCGGCCGCGCCAAGGGCCTTAGCCGCCGAGAAGTAATGCCTTTCTGTTTGGGAGACAGAGCGCGGTGTGAATTCTCGGAGTTTCCCTTCCTCTCCGACTCCCCAGTCTCTCAACGGCTTCGACGTGCAGATTCACAAAACTGAGATAACTCATAGCACAGCCGTTACTTGCTCCCAGAATCAGCCTCTGCGGTCCCACAGCGGCGGGGAGGGCGGCCCACCACGGCCTCCCCTCGGCAGGCCCAGCGAGGCCTGGAGGCCACCGACCAAGGCCCGTTTCTCACCTCAGAGCGCGAGGCGTTTGAAGCCGCTGAGGCCTGTAGCACAATCACCTTACAATTCTGAGCTGGCTGATTTAAGGAAATAAATGAAAAACCTTAGTAAAATAAAACCATTGTCCTTTATTTTACGAGGTCTGATTTCCTCCCCTCACTTAAAACTTTGTAAGAATGACAATGGGAGTCTTACCACCAGTTCCACTCTCCTCCCACCCCCAATTCACCCCTCTCCTGAGGTTTGGGGATATCCTCTCGATGGGATCTTTCTTTGTCTCACAAATGCATTTACACACAACAGCTAAGTCACAGAAGCAGTATTATCCTTGTGTTACTTTTTTCACTTAAAACAGTTTGAGATTTATCTATATGGATACTCATCCATTTTAACTGTTATGATTTCAATGTATTATTGTGGGGTCGAATCCTGGGTTCAAAATAAGACCGCTGGAGGCTGATGATTAATTAAAAAAAGCAGGCAAAGGTTTATTGAAATTACTGGCCAGGGCAGCCACAAGAGCACACACGCAGGCGGCTCCATACGACTGCACTGTTGTAGGTGTAGGCAAATCTTTTTAAAGGCTCAAACCACAGGAATTTTCCTTTGTTTTAATTTTAAAGGCTAAATTCTAAAGACTGGGGACAGCCCGCAGGGTTGGTTCCCAGTCACATCCTGCCGGACATTGGAATGTAGGCCTACCTTGAGCTAGCGATTAACACAAAACAAAAAGCTGAGGATAGCCCCTAACACAAAACAAAAGCAGAGCTCAGCGGTTAGTCTCTAAAGGTTATTTCTATCCCTGAACTACTGAGTCAGTGGGAATCAATTTCTGGTTCTGGTCTCAGGCACGGGATAATTGCCTTAGCCTCCAGGTCTCCACCTGGAAGCTGAGGTAAGTACCCTGTGTTTTAATCAGACTTAGCAGAGTTAGAATTCAAACAGCAGGCTTTATCAAAATATGATTTCTACCATATTTCAGTATGAAATTAAAAAGGGGATTTATCTGCTACATTTCTGTGTTAGTTGGTCAATTTTTTCTGTAAAGTTTAGCCAGATAACCAATCATCTAGGCTTCGAAGGACACCTTTGGGTCTCTATTGCACTTTTAAACATAACCATTTAAACACGTTGTGTTGGGATTCAGGGACACACAGGACTCAGAAAAATGGTCACAACTTATAACAAAAAACCCAGTTTAAAACCCGCCAATGTGAGCGGCACCGAGGCAGAGCCAGGAGACAGGACACCAGCTTCCAGCTGTCCTGGGAGCGCGTGGACAGCATTCCGTTCTTCCAGAGACGATGCGGGCAGCACACGTGGACACTTGTCCACCAGGGAAACTCACCTAAGCCTTCCTGTGCAGGTTTTATCGGGGCCAGGCTCATGGGCATGGAACACCCACGTGGCTGGCCTCACTCAGCCCCCAGCACCGCGCTGCCAGCACCGCTATCTGGGGTTGCGCAAGCCCCGTGCACAAGGGCGCCCGCTCACGGAGGCAGGAGGGGGGCTCAGGCTCCCCGGACCGGTCAGGGCCGGCCTTATCTGGGGAATGTACAGGATCTGACAGACCATGTCCAGCCTCCCCTCCCCTTCACACACGGATCAGAGCCTTCTCAGTGCGAGGGCCCGGGCTGAACCATACTGGAGACTGGCTTTTTCATAGGAACACTTTAGACCTACTTTTGCCACGGCCTGTATTTTATCGTAAGCAACAAATCGCTGTGTTTTTCTGCTATTCCATACAAAGAGAAGGGAACACTTTGTCAAAGTGTTTTATTAGACACATTTTCTCCTGATCTGAACTGCAACTTTTGTGTGTCCGATGGAACAGCGAAGTTCCCAACTGTCCTTACTGTTATCTGCAGATGTAGCGGAATTCAAAGCAAACGCTGAACTCCTCCTGTAGGGCTAAGGCTGTCTCTCGCTCGGTGCCTCTGACATTTCCAAGGTCTTCAGGTGCCGGAGCGCGCAGTCAGCCCCCCTCAGCGGAGGCCGAGAGGAGAACTGAGCTCCGTCAGCGCCTCTGGGCCGGCGTGTCCTGGGGCGCACAGTGGTTTTCAAGTTAAGCGTGAACAGGTGAGAGCAGTCTGCGCTGCACCCTCGGCTTTCTCCTGGGTGGTCTGCCCCTCCCCAGACCACCCTGCAGTCTGCCAGGTCATGTCCACGGCCTGGTCAGAACAGCTCTCAGCTGGAGCTCACGGAGCTATCCGCACACTATGAAGGCCTGATGACACTGCATGGAGTTAAGGAAGGGGGTTTCCCCAGGGCTCAGCAGGGGCCAGGCAGTGTTAGCTGGGCCATCTAATCAAACCCTCACGACAAGTTAGGAGCCAGGAAGCCCATTTCACAGATGGGCCTGGGTGGGTTAACCTGAACTCACTGCTACCCCAGCTCTCCTGCAATAGCCGTAAAAAACAAGCCCACGATGAGCTAGACCAGAGAGCCAAATATCAACAGCACGACGATGGAAATTTCTTTTGAGAGCCAAATGTTTTAAACTTAAACTTATTTTAACGCCACTTCTTCAAAATAGACTTGCCCAGGCGGTGGCATTTTGTGGAAGAGCCACACTCAAGGGACCAAAGAGCTGCATGTGGCTCGTGAGCAGTTTGCTGACCACGGAGCTAGAGCACTTAACAGTCACAGAGGGAAAGGGATTTAAATTTTTTTTATCTTTGTTGTTGACAGTATTATAGATGTCTTCCTTGTCCCCCCTTCCCGCCATCAACCCCTCCCTCTTCGAACCTGCCCCTCCCCAGCCTTTGCCACATTACTGCCTGTGTCCATGGCTATGCATGTAAGTAACTCGGTTCATCTCTCCTCCCCCACCTCCCTTCTCTCTAAAACCATCAGTGTGCTCACGGTCCTATGTCTCCAGATCTATTTTAAGACCACAATGTTCTCCTTTAAGGACAAGGAGTGTGAGGCCAGCGTGCTCAGGAATCAGCCAAAGGTCACATAAGAAGACAGAGCTGTATCCTTTCTTCTCTCAAGGGCCTGTCTGTTGTGTGACCATCGTGTCCTGAAACCATTATCCTCTTCCTGCTTCCCCCTTAACTCCTTCCACCGCTCCGAGGCACTGAGAGCACCACAGTCACACGTGGACTCACTCACGGAGGGAAGCCAGTGACCGAGTGGCTCAGCAGGTCAGCCTGGATGTGAAACAGCCTGGATGTGTCTCCTGGAAAGAACAGGGCTTCACAAGAACCATGTGTGAGACAGAAACAAGTCCAGCAGGTTTGCCCACTTTTCTGAACACGGCTGCCCACACTGGGCCAATTACAGAGGGAAGGGAAGACAGGCATGTGCGCGGACCCCGGGTGCCTGACGCTCCAGGAGAGGCCTGTGCTCCGGCCTCGGTTACAGGCCCCGCCTGGCTGGCCAAGTCACGTGTTCTGGGCACTCTGATTAGCGTCTCTGACGTCAGCCCTTGGTGGCCTGTCTGCCTGCTCTGGCTGCCGGAGATATGGTCAACCATTGTTAGACATAAGCAAACAGTGCAAACTGTTTATCTTGTTTGTTCAGTTTGAAGCTGAGGTTTGAATGCTTATATGAAAATAAGTTTGAATGGCTTCCCCAGGGTCATAATAAAAACACCATCATTCTTATTGTACATGCAGTGTAAAAACATGCCCTAAAAGTTCAGGTGGACCGCTCTGAATCCTGTCTAGGATCCAGTGTGCAACTACAATCTCTGCTTCTGCTTCTGGTTTAACACCCAGGCGGAGAGAAGAGATGCACTTCTCTTGGTATCAGTGTTATTTCCCACCTTAAACTGAAGACCAAATAATAAATCCTGTGGATTCTAAAATGCTTTATATGAAAAGTGACAGGATCCAAAAAAATATCACCAAATTATCAGTAAGACAGGAGCAAAATTAAACATTTACTTGGAAGCAAAGCATATACTGGTTCTGAAAAGATATTGAAAATCAGAATCATACAATTTAAAAAATTATGGCTGTTGCATTCCAGATTGGCTGCATATAACAACTATAACAAAAAGAGATAACAATGAAAGAAACCAACAAATATATGAAAACTTGCTCACTTCATCCTTAGACAGGGAATGCAAGTACAAAAGACACACTACTTTGTAGCACTCAGAGGAGCAAAAGGGAGAACTGTGCTTCTCCTGCGCCTGGGGCAAGGACAAGGCCGCCCAGAAGGTGGCTCCGTGCCCCGGCACTGCTAATCAGAGAAGAAACTGGCACAGCCCTTTGGAGAGTTATTCAGCAGTATCTATCCACATTTTATTTATTTTTAAATATTTATTTTCTTACTGATTTTTAAAGAGAGAGAAACATGTGAGAGGGGGAACACTGGCTGGCTCTTCCTGCACTCCAGTCCACAGCCAGGGCACGTGCTCTACCAGAATCCATCGGCGACCTCTCAGTGCACGGGATTATGGCCAACCAACTGAGCCACACTGGCCAGGGCTATCCATATTTTAAATAGACATGTTCCTTGACCCAGTTTATGCCTTTATAAACTGTCTTGTAGAAACAGTCACACCTAGGCACCAAAATACGTGTATTTTGCAGGACTGTCTATAATAAAGATCAGAGCAACCTATGGGTCTACAATAGGGAAAAAAGTACATTATGGCAGATTTATATAAGGAATGTGAAAATTTGATACCTGAATATGGAAAGTTCTTCAAAATGCTTGAAATAGTACAAGATATATACATAGTATAACTTCATGGTGATACAACAGCACCATCCTAGCAGCCCGGCACATGTGTGCGTGAGCACAGACGCGTGTGCAGGAGTATCACAGTCACAGTGACAGAGAGGAGGACTGGGCACCTGAATGGGGGCAGAAAAGGGCACCTGCACATTCTACTCCAAAGAGTAAGATCAGTAATCAAACTTTAGAAAGTTATCTGAAAACAAGGACTTGCCAAATACCCGGTCCCCACACTGTACTTCTCATTTATACTCATACCTTTACTCAGAAGTAGCTCAGCGTTCTTTAACATGAAATCTTTGTGCTACTGACTATAAAGAGCAAGCAAGCGATTATTAAATATAAACAGGATGCCCCAAATATTTTCACATTTAACTTATAGGATAAGAAAAACGTATAATGTCAAAATTAAGGCAACTGTATACCTTTAGGGACCTTTGATACTTTAACCTTACAAAAATCCTTTCTTCTGGGGAATTTGGGCTCTTATAAATTTGCATGGGGAACAAGTAGCAAAGGAACTTTCTCAAACTAGTTTTTAAAAACCAAAACAAACAGCCCAAACCCTGTTTTTAAATATTTTTTACATAGTAGGACAAATACTGAACACTAGGACAAACAGCTGAAGAGTCCTTAAAGAATCGCTCTGAATTAAGTCCGGAAAGGCCAGCACTTTTAAACCAGTTCTAATTGCATCTGGTTATTCCCAAGACAGGTAAGAAGCAGAACAGGCTCTGTGCTGAGATTTGGATTTAAGGAATGGTTTTATGTTTTACTCAGCCTCACAGGAATAATGTATATTAAATTATAAAAACACCTTTGGGACGGGTTCTTTTCCATTAAATTAAAGGAAGTTAAGGCTAATAAAAAAAGTAATCCTAGTTTATATACATATAAAATGCTAAATGTTAAACTGCTATTGGTTTCATAATTGTAGCTCTGTGAAGATTTAAAAGTTAAAAACACACACACACACGAAATATTTCATTTTCATCCACAATTTGATACTAGCATATTTCTAGTTTTAAAAAACCTTAATATTAAGCCATTAACAAAAAAAAGAGATCATATAGTTACTTATTGTAACTTTGCATACTATTTGCACTGAATAACACTTTGACCTTTATAAAGGTCGAATCACTTTTTAAAAAACTAAAATAAATAGAACTAAAAGGTAAGTTCTCATATATCACAGATTTTCCATTTTAACTGACATTTTTAATTACTGAAGTCTGTAGGGGACATTTGTTTGGAACCACAAAATTCGACTATTGGGAATCAATGAAATGAGGAAGATATAATGAAATGGAGAAGTTAGATAATTTCTGCCAAAGGCTTACAAAATAATGATAAGGAAGAGATATTAAATCTTCAAAGGATAGAAAACGGTTTCATTACATTTCTGATAAATACATACTTTTTAAAGAAATCAAGATATGTATGTTCTTATAAAGGTGGGCATTAGCTCAGTATAACTTAGAATTGTATTAATTAAAATAAGATAAACACTTCAATTTTCATTTATTTAATGTAGAGATTTTTCTAAGTGACAAAGTGAGACAAACCTGATAACCCACATAATCAAAGACTCCATAATATAATCAGAAAAGTATATCCTATAAAGATATAAACACATGACCACTTAACAAAAGAAAAATGAGCAATGAATTAAAAAACACCTGAATTAGGAATTTAACTTTCAGGCCATTTGACAGCCTAAACCACACAACATACAAACATTTTTTTTATCTTGGAGAATAGAAAAGAAAATTCACTGAGATTCAAAGGTAAATTGATAAGGATTCCCAAATATGCTTAATTTGAAAAATACATTTCATAAAACTACCTTTAGGTTATATGATGCTTCCTTAATGCACTGTGGTATTTTCTTAGAAGCATTAATTAGAAAATAATTTAAGCACTTGACAAGTTTCAAGTGACTATGTGAAACTCACTGAGATGTTTTACATCTGAGAACGTAAAGAACAGCCCCCATTTAATAAAGAAAAGAATGAAAAGCTGGCTCACTGAACAAGTACCACGTAATGAGACGCTGGCACTCACCTCCGGAGAACAGGTCCCAGCCTTCAGCTCACACTGCTCTTCAGCGGAGTGTCTCCCAACACGGAAGCGCCTTCCCAGAGCAGCATCCGACGTGGATCCTAACTCGGGACTTGGCCAAAGGTACAGCCCCTCCCACGATGCCAGCATGATGCACACCTGTTAGGTAACCTTGGTTTTGTGGTGGTGGTGGTGGTTTCTATACAGAATGTGGATGTGCTACTAAAAAAAATGAAAAGTAAAGCTGATTTCATGGAACTGAAAAATAAAGCTAGAGGGAAAAAAATTAAGTCTTTTCAATAAGAGCACAATATATCAAAGTACCATTTAAACCAAAACAATACATAAATAGAACTAATTATCATGGGTTCTCTTTAAATTATTTAGAAATGTATGACACAACTATATCCTGGGGGGAAATAACATATGACAAACATGTTTTTAAAATAATATTAATAGCTACCTCTTATCAAGACCTTAGTATGCACCAGGAATTATTCTAACACTAGTGGCACACTGCACGAAATGCATGCTCGGGGTGTGTGTGTGTGTGTGTGTGTGTGTGTGTGTAGCGTTCCCTCATCCCAGCAGCCTGCACCCTCTCCAATCAGGGACCCATTGGGGGATGTCAGACTACCAATTTAGGCCCAAACAATTCCTCTTGCAATCTGGGACCGCTAGCTTGCCTGCTTGCCTGCTAGCCCCTAACTGCCCTTCCCTGCCGTCCTGATCTGGCCCAGTATCTGTCTTTGTTTTTCTCAGCAGTCCTCCAGGCTTCCCTCTTCCTCTTTCCTGGCTGGGAGGGGGCGGGGCCAGTAGGGGGCTACTCCACCCTCTGCCCACTCTCCCTTCCACCCAAGCCTCTTCAGGCCTGTTTTGTTTCCTCATTCTGAGAGGCTCGGGAAGTGAGCTGGGAGGAGTGAAAGGGAGAAAAGGCTGTGAGCTGGTGGGCGCTGTGTGTGTCTGTGCATATGTGTGCGGTTGTGAGTGTGAGTGCCGGCCCCTCTTCCCCATCCCTGTCTCCGATGCCACAAATCCCCACCCCCTAGACCTTGCTGCACATGCAGCCTGGGCTTTAGGTGGAGTCTCTGGCTGTTGTGGATGTGACGGGCCCAGGGTTTTTATGTATTAGAATACTACTGGTATTAACTCATTTAATTTCATAACAATCCTATTAGGTTGGTAATGTTATACCATTTTAGCAGATTGGAGAAACTGAGGCCCAGGGAGGTTAATAAATTCCCCAAAGTAACATACTGGTACCTAATAACGGCAGAACAGAATATGACTCAAGCTGGGCTCCAAAACTCTTTATCACTAAATTGTGGTGGTATCCAAAGTGCAAACCATTTCCATTAAGTCGGAAAGTTGACATCATCTTTACTGCTAAAATAAAACCCGGTTGTCTGCTTGAAATGTGCCAGCAGTGATTTGTTGAACACTGTAGTTAGCATCCATAACAACTGGCTTTTATTGAGCACGTAATGTGATGGCACTGACTAATGAGCCACTTTACCTCCATCATATAGGTCAATCCCACCACCTCTTTAGCAAATGAGAAAAGCACCGAGGTGTGAAAACAAGTTTCTTTTCCTTCTCCAAATCACTTAGCAAATTCAGAGACAGAGCCCAGACGGCTACAGATGTATGATGTCACTTGCTAAAGCACAGAGAGATGCCTACAAATATGACCCAACCACCAAATAAGGACAATCTTTTGTTTGAATATGCCAAGTCTTGTGTCGTGTTAGAGATAGAAACACACAAATGAAAGATAGGACAGTAGCTTAAATGTACAATAATTACATTAAAAAACTACATCCCTGTAAACTCTTCTTGCCAAGTCTTGCCTCGGCCAGTGTTAATGGCTGACATTCCAAGACAGCTGAAGTAAACATCCACCTCCCAGCCAATCCATGCATTACAGCTGAGTGTAGGATGTTTACATGAACTGGACTTGGTCTAAAGCAGGACTTACAAAACCCTTTACTGTGTTTACATTGGTCTTTAACCAAGACTCAAATTTATATTAAAGTACACATGAACTATTATTATGTTTTAAAAAGATAACTTTATAGAATCTGTTGAAAAAAGAACAGTTACTGTGATTCACATAAATGAGGCACAAGTCAAGTTGAAAGCTATTTTGAGACAAAGTTGGGAATCCAAGGAAAAGGCAGAAGTGACATTCTTTCACTGCAGTAATTTATGGCAATATATGCAGACATTCTGTAAATGTTCCAGAGCTAATTGTGGCAGATTTCATAGCCTTTCATCTTCCTTCATCCCTCTGTTTGGAACCACTGAACTTGCATTGACAGGAACCCATTTGATGACAAGGGCATCAATCACCCATTCTTCCGCATTAAGATTCTTGTTTGGGATAAAAGACAAAGTTAATAAAACATCTCTGCAGCACTCCAAGCTTGGCTGTGGCCTTTCTTTTCCTCACCCCTCCCCCATCCCGCCCTGCCTCTCCCCATCTCCTCCGCCACTCGGAATTCAGACCATTTCACCTGAGGAACACCTCACCGTCCTCCCTGATCTCTTCCCATCTCCGATGGCCCCAGTGTCCTAACAGAACCTCCCCTCCCCTCTGCTTTCCTCCGATGTAAAACATTAACAGTGGTCTCATCAAGAAGAAAATCCTCACATCTGGAAGTAAAATTAAACATTAGAACCACTGCCAGAAAGACTAAAAATATTTGGAATTTCACAGGCATCCTGGACCCAGGGCACCTCCTAGGTCTCTACCTGGCTTCTCACCCTTCTGCCTGCTTTTCCTGAAGCATCAGCTCTCAAGATTTAAATACACACACACACCCTTTATTTTTCCCTCCAGGAGTATACTGTTCTTATGTTTCAACCACTCCTATTGCAATAATTTTTTTTCTTCTTTTCTTTGCAAATATATTCAAATAGTTTTTTTGTGCACTAGATCATTAAAGTGATACTTTATCTGGCAGAAAAGTGGGTCTCAGGCCTCCAACAAGCCTTTTTAAAATCTACCTTCTGGAGTACTACATATTTCAAGTTGGGGTTTTATGTGTTTTTCTTCAGTCACTAAGTGGACACAATACGGAACAGGGCCAAATGGAGGGGAGCTCCCTGTTTGGAAGCATGGATCCGGAGCAGCACTGCAGCACATGGAACTTAGGGGGAAGAAAGGCACAGTCGCTAGCCTGCCCCAGACCTACGGTGGAAGCAGAAACTAACTCTTGCAGGGCCCAGCCACCTGTGTTTTAATGAGTAAGCCCTCCGAGTAACTGTGATACATATTAATATTTGTAAATCAGTGGGCTGTTTTCACCAACTATGTTGAAAGCCAAAGCAAAGATAGCAACAAACATTCAGTTATTGGGAGGGTTAGAACATACTACAGGTTTTTAAAAAAGGCATTGTCAAAACGCGTATCCTATGTCCACCTATAATTAACCAGGCTGGGGAAACTATGGCAGAGACATCTGAAACAGTACAATTTTAAAAAAAAGTAATTAAGCTCACACTGATATTCAAAATTAATTTTTCCCCTTGAATATGCACAGCAAATAAAGGCACTTTCACTCAGTGAATGAAGTTTTAACCAGAGGAGTGAATGGGAGTCAGAATGTGCTACATGCAACTAGAAAGGCACGCTGGGATTTAAGGCTCATTGTCCTGAGACCAATGAGGACCCACAGAACAATGTAATTTTAACCACGAATATCTGTACACAAGCATATCTAATTGGAAATGAACTTGAAGACACACTTTTGTTGTTGTTTTCTTTAAAAAAGTAATCCCTAAGTTATCTCAAAGCAAATATTAAGAAAAAACCTGTCATCTTCAGAATGCTGTTCAGTAACTAAAAATAATTTATTAGGTTTGCCATATCTCCACAGACAGTAAAACTCTGAGCTTTCTATGACCTGTCGCACTTCTCCTCAAACACTCACACACAGGGCGGGGAACCAGCAGCTGCAGGCTCACTGGCAAACAGAGACCTAACATTTTAAGGCATTTATTTGAAATAATCAATTGCTAAATTTGCAAGCCAATGCGAAGTATGTGAAGCTTCAAAATTAATGCACACAGAAGTCATCTGCAAATGACTGCCCGGCTGCGCTCAGCAGTGGAGCAAGGGCACTCGGAATCAAAGCCGCATGGCCTCCCATCCACCTCATTGGGGCCGAACAATGCAGAACCAATGCCACATGGCGCACGTTCCGGGAATTCCGCAGCATCCAGGGTAACCGCCTCTCCGGCAGAGCACAACGGCTTTATGCAGATACCTACCCCATTTTTAGCTTAGGTTTGGGCTACCTTTCAAATTCAGCTATGCAAATTATTAAACTAGGCAGATTCTTTCCACCTTGCTGAATTCCACAGCTATGTAACTTTTTCATTGGAAATAAACAATGTCATCTGATCTAACAAATCAATCCTATAACCAAAGAATTCTTTCTACCTCTGCCAGGGACCATTTCTTGGGCTTTCGGAAATGGCTCCATCCATTGGCTTTTTGGAATCTAAGGCTGCCAGCGTGCCAAAACACAGCCACAGAATATACAGTAAATCTGCTTTATTAAGAGTTCAGTAAGAAGGGATGCTTAATGCATGCTAATCAGCAGGCATGAAGATTATATTTACAAGTTGCAAAGCTACCTGTGTCTGAAGCAACTAACTACCCTCTTCCCACCCGCGCTAACGAAGTACTGTAAACTACCACCCTCACAAAGGAGCATTTAAAAGCCAATGCTGCGGCACAGGCATTATGACCCAAACTGCCATTTGCTTGCTTGGATAAAGAACACAAGGAAACAGCAGACACTCCTACAATACAATTAAGTTGTTATCAGACACCTCTACATGCAAGGTGCTCTACTTATGCCCATGCCTTAAAAAAGCTTGTAATCTAATCAAGAAAGAGATGCGTGTAAAATTAGATTTGCAAGAACTACCTTTTGGTTTAATTATGCACTGAACCTAAAACAGAATGATGTTTAGTAATTTAGTAAATTATAAAAATATCAATGCTTTAATGAGGCAAAAAATTAGAACAGAAATGTTTCCTAGTGTCTCAAAGAGAAACAGAAATAAAACATTCTTAAAATGCAGGAAAAAAGCTGTTATAAAATGATACACTATCCACTCTGAATGTCATCTACGATAAAAGCCCTGTTTGTCAGCTCTGTGGAGAAACACAAAAAGAGACACAGTAGAGAGAACCAAGATGGTAGCATAGGTAAGCACCAGCACTTGCTGCCTCCCACCACATCAAAATTACAGCTAAAATACGTAACTATCACTCAGAACCACCTAAAATCTGGCTAAATGGATGTCCTACAACTAGAGAAGGAAGGAAGAAAGCTCACTGAGACTGGTAGGAGGGGTGAAGGCGCAGGAACAGGCTGGTCCAACACCCACAAGTGGCATTTATTAATCAGGAGGAATATTTCCAAGGCCTCCCATGAGAAGCAGGAGGTCCCAGCCACAACCCAACCCCCCCCCCCCCCTAGAGTTTCAGAGCTAGGAATATAAGTCCCCATAACTTCAGACTGGAAAAACAAGTGGGAATTGTGGCTGAGTGACATGGAGGCTGTTGAAGCCCCAGGCGATCCTCTTAAAGGGCCCACACATGAACTTATGGTCCCAATTCCTCTGAGCTCCAGCACTGGGCAGTGGCTTTGGGGGAACCCAGGGACATATAGGGAGGAACTGGACTGACTGGCATCAGGGCAGGAACTCAGGGCAGTTGGTTTTCTCCAAGACAGGAATGCTTGCAGGGGTCATTGTTTCTATACTGGGACCTTCCCCATTGCAGAGCTGACTGACAGCCATAACCCCACCCCATCCAATCTGCAGCTCTACCCAAACTATTTGCAGCTGCTTTTCCATATGAATGGCCTGTTTGGCTCAGGCTTCAGACTTTGCTAAAATCTCTTAAACAAGCAGCAGTTGAAGTCAGTGTGCCCCAAACCTATCAATAAAAGGCCCAGGCACTAGCACCAGCCAGCCCTCCTCATAGCTGGGCCTTGCCTGGCACTTCCTACCTCAATACAAACAGCAGCTGTCTGCAGATCTCTCTCTAGCTCCTGCTGAGTGGCCCCAGGCAGTGGCTGAGTTTGCACCGCCTGGGAGGCCCCATAGCCAGTGACCCGGTGGACAGCTCCAGACCAGACCAGATCACAACTCTACACATCCATAAGTGACACACCAAGGGCAGGCTCAGTGAGCACCAAAGCCCCACTGAAGCAAGTCCTGCTGTATAGGGGTGTCTCCTGCACAGCAGCTCTTCCACTGTAGACACAGCTGGCCCTCAAAGCCAATTGGCCTGGAGGCCAATTCCTCCCAGTGACACTAATCAAGGCTCAACTACAAGACTGAAGAATAAAGAGGCATGGAGACATGGAACAGGCTGATGAATGTCAGAGGAGAGGGGGTGCGGGGTGGGAAGAGATTAATCAAAGATCTTATATGTATTATCTATGGACACAGGGTGGTGAAGGCCTGGGGCAGGGCAGGAATTGGGTGGAGGGAGCAATGAGGGAGGGAGGGGGGGGAAGATGGACAACTGTAATACATTTTAACAATAACGATTAAAAGAGAGAGAAAGAGAGAGAGAGAGAGAGAGAGAGAGAGAGAGAGAGAATACCTGCCCCAGAGGCATTCATACTCTACTGAGAAAAAGGCAAGCTACACCTGAAATTACTTAGGAAAATATACTTAATAGACCAAGTAAAATATAACCAATGGTAAATAGGCTCAGTGCTTTGAAGTCTTATAATTTTCTGGAGAAGAGTTCTGATTAGGAGCTGTGACATCATTCAGGGTGAGCAGAACAAGAAGCTGGCAGGGTGTGTGTGTGTGTGGTGTGTGTGTATGTGTAGGGGGGTTGAGAGGAGGGAGACAAAGTCTACACACACATCTCTTCCCTACAGAGAAAACTGAAACTTCTAGGCTTTATGCTGCTGGATGGTGATGGTAAAATTATTCTCCAGAACTCCCACAGAATTTCTGAAGGAGGAGGCAATGTCCAGAACTGTCAGAGGTTAAACTACAGCCTATTAGAAAAAGAAACAGAGAATTAAAAGTCCACTGATAGGGCAAAACCAGAAATAACCCATAGTGCGGCGGGGGAATTCTGGGAGGCCCAGCAGCAGGATGTGGAGTCTGGCATCTGCGACAGGATATCCCGTTGTCAGGACAGCGCCAACACTGCTTCTCGGAACACATGCACTCGCCCAGAGCACTCGCTGAGGGATCTCAAGGTCTTCAGCGGCTCCCACACATTTCATAGCCTCCCCAATTCCACTTCTCAGCTTAATTATACCCAAACGATGACTATGAAAAGCTGGTAGTAGCAAACATCTGACTGAAAGCTTAGTTCTGTCTTACAGCTTCCAGTCGGGGATGTTTACAACCACAGACTTTCTGAACAACAAACTCACAGAAGGAAGAGAAGCAAACCATCTTCACCGAGTGATTTTCAGGTTCTTCAGTGCTGAATGGCTTCTGTGACGTCTTGGAATAAAAATGGTAAGTCAATGATATTAATTGTCAAGACAGTAAGTGGTTCATCAATCGTAATTTTCCCTAAATAATTTAATTAAGAAAGATAATATGCATTATGCATTTACCTTGGCAAGTATGCAGCATTAAAGTTTTATCCAATTATCCCACATGAAGATACATTTTTTCTATTTATTGTATGCAAAAATTAGCTCTTTTCTCCCTAAATCTAGAGATTCAAACTAATAAACACACTAGAATGACAACCCTAATGAGTAGTGATCATACCTCTGCCCCCAAGGCCTCACTTTGTGCTGCTGCCCTCAGGTTATTAAAGTGGCTGTTTCATGACCAACAGCCTCCCAGCTCAGCCTGCTAGGAGAGCGGCCCTCTGGCAGTGGGTCTTCACTGAGGAGCAGCCCAACGTTTTCTCCCGCTGAGTTAGGTTAGGGACGTACAGTGCATGGAAATAAACAAAGCAAAGTAGATAAGAGGACTAAACTCATGACCTTGGCTTTGTTTATAAAGTGATACACTGAAACCATTTTGTTTCCCACACCAGGTTCCTGAAAGACAGAAAGACTAGGCTAAATACAGTAAACCTGCATTCCACTGAAACCAAGATGTACTTTAATCTAAAATTAGTTTCGTAAAATTATAGAACAGTTAAATCATAGAGATTTCCAAGAAATAAACATATATACATACACATACAAGTATGCATCTCTCTCTCTCTCTCTCTCTCTCTCTCTCTCTCTCACACACACACACACACACACACACACACACACACACACACCTACAGGATAACTTCCAAAAATACCAATAGGCACAATTTTAAAAGGGTACTAATTTTCTAATATCAATTTTTATTTTTTACGAAACCATGGAGTAAGGAATTTCAGTCACTGCTATTTACCCTGTGATGATATTTAAAGGTTACTTTTAAAAATTATTTTTGTGTTTAAATGTCGTAAATATCTCTACCCATTATAGAAATAATGCTGGAAGTAATGAGGAAAGTGCATGTGGTCTCTATGGACACGAGATGACCTTCATTGTTCCTGAAGACAAATACTTTAAAAGTCCAGTGGCTATTTACAGCGAAGACTAGTCAAGCTGTTCTACAATGGAAAATTTCCAGATTTAAATTAGAAAAAAAAAAGAGCCATTTCATGCCTAGGACAGTACATGATGCTTAACTAATTAGGATGCTGCAATATTAAGTTGCAATGAACCAGTAATTACAACTTTCTCCTTCAATTTCCCTCTCTGTTCTCAGTTTAATTTTTTTAAGGGTGATCAGAAGACAGAAAATTTTACCTCAATTATGATATTTACTCACATAAACAATAAAAGAATCTTTTCTTCAGGGTTGTTTGGGAACTTTGTCAAATGCTATACATTTGTACACAGTGTATTCTTTCAGCTGAAAATTACATGTACAGAGTGAATAATTGTTACAAGAGAATCAATTATAAAATACCTTCTATAATTATAAATATATTCTAGACATAATCTTCAAGTATCAGATGTAATTTATAGTTCATAAATGTTAATTTTGTTCTTTTATTCATAATCAAATACAGGTGGAATCTAATAAGGATTGACCATTTTTGGCATGATTAGAGATTTATTTGTCACAAACATATTGCATATTGAGTTACCCTTCTTACTACTAATGTTAGCACTTTTTCTGTTTACAAATTTTTATAAAGACAGGCAAACTGTACATTATATTCACGTAATCTTCTATCCAGACAGAAATGAATTATTCTTGAACTGCTGGCTGGAACAGTGCTGCTGTGCAGAAACTAGAATGTCTGTCCACCCCACCTGTCCAGGCAGTTTGTGAGGATCCATATATAGCAGATGCCACACCGCATTTTGCCTGATTCTGCCACACTTTACATCTCTTAAGTACAATGTTACAAACAACTTAGATACTTAAACACACCTCTTTCAATAGACAACCTAAAATGAAGACATTATTATAGTACTACTATAAAGAAGTTTTGAGTTTAAGAAATTTTACTAGGACACATAAGAAAATAGTTAACAAGAAATATTTTATAATAAGATAAACATGTTGGAAAAATACAAACTCAAAATCAGGTAATTCTCAATTGGCCTGGATTTTGCAGCCACTAAAGAAAGCTATTAATTTTGCTGAAATTCAGTGGTGCCTAAGCAACCTCTCAGAAACGGGATGCCACAATTTTGCCCCTGAACTCTGAACTGGGCAGGGTAGCGGAAGGGCTGGCTCAGGGAGGAGCAGGGAGTGGCAGCATGGGGGTGACAGAGGGAGAACTTGGCTGAAGGCAGTAATTCACAAGATACCCTAAAAGACATTCCATTCATGTTCCCAACCCAGTCAATAAAACTTACTGTTCTCTATATACTCTATGTAAAAGAAACAACAGACACACAAAAGGGAAAGAAAATATCTGAATCAGTAAACTCAGTTCATTTGGAGAAAAAAGTATAAGGTGGCAAAATGCTTAGGCCTGAAGGAAGCGTGCTTCCCGTTGTCGGAGGCCGCCTTACTCACCATTATCACAACGGCCGGGTGAACAGGCCTCACGGTGTCCTCGCCTCAGACCTGCAGCAGGGGAAGCGCTAACTACTGTATGAAGAGGAAGGTACACACTAGAGACTGTGGTCTGATCCATGAGCCACTACCCAGGAACCACCGCCTGGAGACGACCTCTGAGGACAAACAGGCCTGGCAAAATGAAGACTGTGAGGTTCTGACAGAAGTCACAGGGAACCATTATGATATAATTAATAGTAAAACAGCCCCAACTACCTCCTCAAATTCCCAAAATCCCTGAAAACCATCAATGAGATGATGGAGGTGAAAGCATGGAGGAGGAGGAGGAGGAGAAAGAGGAGGAAGAAGAGGAGGAGGAGGAGAAAGAGGAGGAGGAGGAGAAAGAGGAGAAGGAGGAGAAAGAGGAAGAGATGGAGGAGGAGGAGGAGGAGGAGGAAGGAAAGTGCATCCCAGTCATCACCACATCTTACGCCTGCGGAGCAGCCCACAGTGACCCTCTGAGAAGCAGGCAAGGTGGGGACTGCTGTCCCCATTGCAGGCAGCTTAAGTCTTTACTGTTACAGTAATAAATAGTTGATCTCTGCAAGCAATTATTCATTTCGGATGCTCTGACTATGAGACTTAAATTGATTACCTAAGAAACTTATCAAAATGTACACATAAATGATTCTTGAATAAGACCTCTTTAAAAAAAAAAAAAAAATATATATATATATATATATATATATATATATATATATATATATATATATATTATTGATTTTTTAACAGAGAGGAAGAGAGGGGGATAGAGAGGTAGAAACATCGGTCAGCTGCCTCCTGCACACCTCCCACTGGGGATGTGCCCGCAACCAAGGTACATGCCCTTGACCGGAATCAAACCTGGGACCTTTCAGTCCGCAGGCCAATGCTCTATCAGAGTCAAACTGGTGAGGGCTTGAATTAGTTAGACCTTTTGTAACCATTTCCCCATTTCTGTCACCTCACTGTGCTGCATAAGACACACAAACACCCTTTCGGGCAGGAAAGGCCTAGGCTGTGAGGCAGAAGCAGTTCCCTTTCGGCACAAATGGGGATAAAGCACCAGCAGACTCCCAGGACCCCGGTGTGCTCTCAGCCAGCGGTTCTCAAAGTCTGGCCCCCAACCAGCAGCAGCAGCACCCAGGAAACTCAGAGCAATTCCCGGGCTCACCCCCCACTTCTGGGTCAGGAATCAGGGGACAAGACTCAGCAGTGTCTAACAAGCCTTCCAGGTGGTTCTGATTCACATGAAGTTCCTAGAGCCACTGATCCATGTGGGATTTTATCACAGTTCCAATAACATGCCCTTAAAGTTTTTTTAAAAAGTGTGGCAAAGTAGCTAGAAGATGGAAGGAATAAATGGCGACAGAATTAGGAACATCCTAATTATATTCCAATCAAAGCTCACAACCGTGAACACCTAAAAGCTGACGACTGGGAAGCAGAGGCGGACCCTCCTCTGATGTGGGGAACGGAAAAGGGGCTCCAACAGCAGCCAATTCTAGTCGATGCAAGTGTGAAAAGCACACAAGTCCCAGTCAGCCAGCAGGATGCCGCTGGGGAAAGCGTGCAATTTCTACTAAAAATAATAAACACCTCACAACAAAAACTGTCATTCTCAATCCAGAAAAAACAAGCACGTCCATCCAGCCAGAATGACAAGGACACATTCAACAGGCACTGACAAGCGCTTTTCTCTTCGACCTTCTCAACGACCAGCATCAGTGCCGAGTCTCTCATAGCCTGCATCCTTAATAGCATAATTCAATTAACGTTCAGAACGCCAACCATGACAGTCACCCTGTGAAATGCTGTTTGGAATCATTTTCTGATAGTCAACATTTCTGAGGGCAGCACGGGAAAACAGCAGCAATCTGAGCGGTACAGTAGACAGAAGTAGGCCAACATGTAACTTTGGGACTTCGGGAAAGTGACTTGACGTTTCTGTGCCTCCTCCGTGACATGAGGGTGTAAATGCTCGGCTTGTAGGATTCTTGTGAGGACTGAGGAAGATGCTGTAATGCTTGTCAAATGCTGAGCTGGTGTTAGGCGCAGACAGTACATAATAAATGTGTGTGTGTGGGGGGGGGGGGGGTAAGATTCTTTACCTCCCCTTTGCAACTGTGTTCACATAGATTTTCCTATTTTTAATTTCATATTTATAAACCTTGCTTATCCTTCAAGGCCCAGTTCAAATGCCAAATTCTCTATGAAAACTTTACCAGTAAAACCAGCCACTTAAAATGTACTAAATGTACAATCACTAATAGGAACAATGAGCATGCATCTAGTGCTTACTGTGTCTGAGACAGTGTTCTACGTGGGCCACGTCTGTTAACTCATCTAATCCTCACGACAACCCTGTGGGTGGGGACTGGCTATTATCCTCTCTGTAATGAAGGGCACGAGACAGAGAGCAGTCTGCCCAGAGCCAGAGCGGCTGGCGGCCGCCCGCACCTGCTCTCACCTGTGCCGCATGCCTCCGCTGGCAGTGAGGAGGAGGGGTCATTACTGCAGGGAGGGACCTTCCCAGAGAACACAGTGTTATATTTAATACAGCTGATGCTGTTTTCTATGCATGCTAAAATCATTCATTACGGACAGCTTATTCACTCTTCATGAAAAATACTTCTCCAATTCTAGTTCCTTCCTCATCAGGCCTGGGAGATGGATCATTTTATCCTCATGTGACCCAAGAGATGGAGAATGCCCAATCACCCACTACGTCAGACTGCCAAAACAAGCTGCCATCTAATATTCTGTGCAAATATAATACAGTCACCAGGAACTGATCATCCAATATTCTAGACAATGGATGCCATACTTGCGGGTTTTGATTTTAGACATATACACATTGTCAAAGATACTCCTTGTAGAAAAAGATATTAGTTTCAAACTAAGGCAGGCTTAGGGGTATGGGATTGAGTCTTACCAAAAAAGTACAAATATGAACATTCTTTGTGTGGAAGACACAAAGTTAATATCTTCATTTTTTTAACCAAACTTTATAACCCAGAGTCAAGAGCAAGAAAAAAACATACCTATCCAAGGGATAATGTTTAGGTTATAAACAAAATTATAAGCTCTTAAAAGAAGAAGGCTTAGAAAGAAACCACTTTCTCCACAATTATAGCAGTGCTACTTTACCTACTTGTACTCTGAGTGTATTTTGGTTTCTTATTTTAAGATTCAGAAAGTGTTAGCACATCAGTAGTGAACTTCATGTACTAGTTTTCTCAGGAATGACCACCCTCAAAAATACACATGGCAAATGAGCCAAAATAAAGGGAAAAAAATCATTGCTATTTTAAGAACTTTTCAAAAATTAAGAATGAATAAAATCTACATCAACTATTCTTAGTCTCTAAATGTAATTCTGTTTTAAGACAAGCCAATCTGACACTAGGTGCCTTATCAGGGCCGGAGTGAAGTCGACCAGCGGCCGGAGGAAGCTGCTCGGGTCCCGGAGGGAAGCCAGTGCCGGCAGCCAGGGAGAGGAAGGCTTATTCTTGCACGGATTTTCGTGCATCGGGCCTCTAGTGTTTATATAATGTGAGCCATTTAACCTCTTTGGATCTAAGTTGTTTTTCTATAAAAGGAAGAAGTTAAGGCTAAATAATTCTTAAAGTCCTTTCATCTCATTAACTCCATGACTGTATGATGGCACTGTATTCTAGTAATGAAGACATGTCAATGGTTGCGGAGTGTTTCTGTGTGGTCAATAAATCTGAAACCAAAGTTGTTTTCTTTACTGCTCTGCTAGTCAAATGCCACATCCAAAAAACAATCCACAAAACATTATTTTTGAAAATACATTTAAGTGCTTAACAAGTTTTAATAAAATGTAAAAGATAAAATAAAATGGTATTTGCTTTACATAACCCAGACTTGGCTTTGATCAAGTATGGCTAGGGTTTATATATCTGGGAAAATAAACAGTTTACGCTAATATAACTCAGGCAACTAGAAATCCTATATACTCAAGTATGTAGGTTGCTGATGTCTGGGAGCTGGGTTCGTATTTCCAAAGGCCCACGGCAACATTTCCATCTAACAATCGTGCCATGTCCCTTCCTGAAACGCTGCAATTGCTCCCTCGGCACTTAGCCTGGCACCCAGTCCTCACAGTGCCCGGACACTGCGCCAGCGGGCCCTCTGACTGCCCGCCCACCCCCAGGCTTCTTCCCACCAGCTTGTCACCCAGACCTCACAGGCCTGCTTCCTTCATGTCCTTCCGGGTCCACCCAAAGGTCACCTCCGCTAAGAGGCCTTCCCTGCCTGCCCAGGGAGGCCTTCGTTGGGGCGGGTGGGTGCCATGGAGCGCACGGAGCTGGCGATAATGCTTCGTCACATCTCCTTCTCTGATGTTATTCACAGCTCTCATCTGGACTGAAATGATGTCGTTTGTTCCTTTCTTACCATTTGCCTCTCCTGTCTACCCACTGGGACAGGCACACAAGCTTTATGAGAGCAGAAACCTTGCTTTTCTTTCTCACTTAACTCTGTGATGGCTTCATTTTATATATGAAGAACAGAGGCTCAAAAAGGTTAATCACCTGATCAAAGAGAGAGACCAGCATAAAGGTGATGCCAAAAATATGAACTTGTATCTTTACACCCAAACTTTCCATTTTTCCCTCCCCTGAGGATGTTTATTAACTTCAGGGAGGGAGAGAGAAACACGATGTGAGAAACATCACTCGTTGCTTCCCATTCTCGCCGCGGCCAGAGCCGGAAGACGGGACGTTCCAGTGTATGGGATGGCGCTCCACCCGCACCGCTGGGCTAGGGCTTCACCCCCAAACTTCCCGTTTCCTTTGTGGGTGTCAGCACCTCCACTCTGCTAATGACCTAGGTTCTAGACTCTAAATCCACCTCCATTTTTAACGTCTAAAATACTTAAGAACTGTTATAACCCTATGATGAGAAAAAATAAAAAGATGACTCAAATGAGGTATGACAGATTTTAAAATGAAGCTGCCAATTCTGTCAGCTGGCTCCAATAAACAAGAAAAGAGGTTAAGTGATGGCATTAGGAAGTGTCTGAAATAATTCAGTTTTAAAGGATATGCCTAAGAAGATGGAAGGCGATGCTAATAACCCAGAATGAAAAGACTGCCATTCATCTGTTTAAGACCAGTGGAAAGAAGGCTATAATTAAAAACAAAAGCTAGTGAAGTAGCAACCACCAGAAACTGGACTTAAGAATGTTTAGGCATCGTGATAGTTTCATTTTAAGCATCAATTTGGCGAGGCTCTGTGTCCAGATATTTGGTCAGACACCAGTCTAGATGTTGCTGTAAACATTCACACTCAGTTGACACTAAGCAAAGATTTCCCTCCACATCGTGGGTGAGCCACATCCAATCAGAACACACACTGAGGTTTCCCCGGAAACAGGAATTCCGTGTCACCACGGGACAGAAGCCCCACCTGAGTTTCCAGCCTGCTGACCTACCTATAGATTGTAGACTCAGGACTGTAACATCAACTCTACTGTCTGAGGTTCTGGCCTGCTGGCCAGTCCTGTGCAGATTTTGGATTTGGACTTGGCAGCTCCTCCAATCAAGTGAGTCAATTTCTTAAAATAAATCAATCTCTTACACACACACACACACACACACACACACCCATATGATTCAACCATTCCACTTCTAGGAATTTACACAAGAGAAATGAGGGCATATGTCCATACATAGGCATATATTAGTAGTTTTTTCTTTCTTTCTAAAAATATATTTAAAAATATTTTTATTAATTTCAGAGAGGGAGAGAGTAAGAGAGATAGAAACACCAATGATGAGAGAGAATCATTGATTGGCTTCCTCCTGCATGCCCCCACTACTGGGGATTGAGCCTGCAACCTGGGCACTTGCCCTTGACCAGAATTGAACCTGGGACCCTTCAGTCTGCAGGCCGACGCTCTATCCACTGAGCCAAACGAGCTAGGGCTAAAAATATTTTTTTACTGATTTTTAAAGAGAGAGGAAGGGAGAGACAAATAGAAACATCCATGAGAGAGAAACATCATCAATCTGCTGCCTTCAGCACGCCCCCTAATGGGGACTGAACTTGCAATGTGCCCTGACTGGGAATGAACTGATGACCTCTTGGTTCCTAGTCAATGCTCAACCACTGAGCCACACTAGAAATAAAGCTGGTCAACAGCAGCTTTATTTCTAAACACCAAATACTAGAAACAACCCAATGTCTATCAAGAGGTGAAAGAATATACAAACTACAGCAGTCTGCAAAATGGAAAACCACTTAACAATAAAAAGAAATGATTGATGCACACTACAAGATGGCTACATCTCAAAATAATCATCCTGGATGGAAAGAAGCTAGGCTAAAAATGACTGTATAATGTATCCAGGACATGCCAACCAATGTAAAGGAAACAAATGGTGGTTGCCTGGGGAACAAAGGGAGGCAGGGGATTACTGAGAGATTAGAAAACTTTTTTTGGGGGGGGGGTCACAGATACATTCAATATCTTGACTATGGTAATGGTTTTATGCATATAAACATATGTCAAAGCTTTTAATATGGTACACTTTCAATATGTGCAGTTTAAGTATAATAATTATATCTTAATACAGTTGTTTTTAAAAAGTTGTGTCCCGGCCAGTGTGCTCATGTGTCAGTCTGTGCACAAAAGGGTCATGGTTTTAATTCCCACTCAAGGCACATACCTGGATTGCAGATTCATTCCCCAGGATGCGTGCAGGAGACAACCAATAGATATGTCTCTCCCACATCAATAATTCTCTCCCCAGCCCACAGTTCCCACTCTCTCTAAAAAGCAGTGGAAAAGATATCCTCAGGTGAGGGTTTAAAAAAAAAAATTCTTGTCAAAAGTGTTAAGGAAAGCCGAAACCGGTTTGGCTCAGTGGTAGAGTGTCGGTCTGCGGACTGAAAGGTCCCGGGTTCGATTCCGGTCAAGGGCATGTACCTTGGTTGCGGGCACATCCCCGGTGGGGGGTGTGCAAGAGGCAGCTGGTCGATGTTTCTCTCTCATCGACGTTTCTAGCTCTCTATCCTTCTCCCTTCCTCTCTGTGGAAAATCAATTAAACACATTAAAAAAAAAAAGAAGTGTTAAGGAAAAATGTTAGTAAATACTTAAAAATGCCTTTCAGCAGAAATAAAGGCCAGCTTCCTTACTTAGGATCTATTGCCAAAGATAACCTAAAACTATTTCACTCCTATCTTGAGTCACCTTTTTTTAAACAAGAAGACTAAACTTTAATCTGGGAAGGGTAAATAAGGATTAATGGGATAAAAAGAAACTGAAGCTTGAGATAGGAAAGAGATAGCAAAAAGAAGAAATTGGTTTTAATTCATATTCATAGATCAAGAAAAAACACATCCTAAGACATTAAATACATCTGCAAATTTGGTAATTTCTAGGGAATGAGAGAGAAGGGCCATGAGAATGATGTATAATCCATGCAAAACTCTAGAACTTTCTGGTCCACCTGCCCCTAACCATGTGTGCTCTTCAGTGTATTCTAGTGTCAGACTCATGATTGCCTTTGGTAGTAATTTGATAAAAGTTATGGCCCGGGCCCATGTGCATGTACATAAAGAGTCACAGAGCCGCGGCCATGTCCTCCGCAGCTTTTAGGTAAGGGAATCTCTTGCAGAATCCTGCCCTGGGTTTGTCTCTAAACGCCCTGCAGAGTGAGTGAGGGGATGGCACAGCTATGGCAAGGGGAAATTTGAATGCCCACAAATAAAATTCACATGGAACCTAGGACCACATAAGAGTTTTCTAGATATGTTGGCAAAATAATTCAACTAGACAGATTCTTAGGTTACCTAGTAAGTGCTGATTAATAGATTTGTGAAGAAACTTTCTGGTGGCTATCCAGTAGGCGACCACTCTCTTAAACATTTGCTTTACAAAAGGACATACAAAACATGCTTATCAAATTCTGGAGATAAGTTGTGACAGTAAGTAGCTGGAACATATCAGTGAATTCAGCCTAGGGGTAAGGTGAAGGTCAGGGAAGATCCTCAAATTCAAAGACCTTTTCATATAAATACTCGATTCTTTCTCAACTACCAATAACTGGACGGCAAGCTCCTTGACCACAAGTCTTATTGATCTTCCGAGAGCCCCTGCAATATTGTCAGAATACACTCTGCCGGGGCCACAACTCCATGGTAACGAATGGCTCTAATATCACAGTGCCTACAGCACAAGCATTGGTTTCTCACTTACATAAAACGTCTGCTGTGAATCAGCTTCAGCGGGGCGCCGACTTCCAGGGACCCAGTCTGAAGGCTCTGCGTCCTGGGACCAGCCCTCGCCAAAGCACGCTGGTCCTATGAGAAAGAAAAGACCACCAGCAGAACCATGAGATAGAGTTTGAAACATCTGCTCAAATGTCCCACATGTCACTCACTCTAACATTTTCACTGGTCAAGGAAAACCAAGTGCCCAAGCCTGGTGACCACTGAGTGGGAAATACAGTCCCGCAGAGAGGACCCTGGTCGAGAGAGGCAACAAACATTTTGAACAATACTACAATTTACCACACAGCCTTCCCGATAGAACGTGCTCGGGGCCTGGAGGTAACTACTTATATGCCAGGCCACAAACACCGAAGGGCAGGGACTGTAATCTGTCTTGTTCACTGGATGCACCAGCCACAGGGTGCTGGCCACTCAGCACAGCACCAGCTGAATGCTGACAGTGAGCAGTGATGAGATGAGCATGGGATCTGGAATCACAAGCCTGGGATGAAGTGTTATGTCTGCCAACTCCTGACTTAGTGGAAAGTAATTTTTCTCTTCTGACTATTGGATAGTTGTTGCAAAGATTAAATAAAAATATTAGTGAAAGCCCTGTGAAAACTTTGCTTTAGCTCTTTATCTACAGACAGTCTAATGGGATGACATTTGATAAAGATAAATTCATTTCAACTTTTGTATAATGCAATACATAATATCTGGCATTTACTTTTAAAGCATTAACTGGCAAGAATAAGAAAGATTGGATTTAAAGCAGCTCACAGGAAAAACAACAAGGTTTTAGTGGACCATGAGCTCAATGTGATCAAAGGGCAATGTGGCTGCCAAAAAATGTTAATGCAAATTTCAGGCGCATTAATAGCAGCACAGTACCCCGTTAATAGCTTCATTGTCTTCAGCAATTGTCCAGCTAGATCGGAAGCAGTCAGTTCAGCTCTGGCCCCCATGTTTTAAGAGGTGTAGTGACAGACAGACTTTGTCATGAGTTTAGCAATGTGGATGGAGCAAGGTTTGAATACCATGTCATGTGCATATGGTTTGAGAATTAGGGCTTCCCCCCAAGGCGCATCAAGAAAGACTTTAGGATTTAACAGTCATTCTCAGATACTTTAAAAGTTACTGTTTGTAAGAAGACTAACTTTCACATGCATAGACTTAGATTGCCAAGCACCAGGAAGTGAAAGTTAGGGAAACAGATCTAGCTAAAAGATAATTTATTTCTAACTGGAAACCTCCTAAAACAAGAAGGGAGGTTGACAACATGACAGAGATGGATGTGGGTGGACCAAATCTAACTTACTCCTCTATGTAACTAGCATTTTTTCGAGGCATTTGAAAATGTCCAAGTGGTATTTTTTTTCTGATTAAATAATATTAATAGTAATAATAACAACAAGAACTGAAGTAAAAAGTAAAGCAAGGAGTTGTTTGGCTTCACAGGCGCTGAAAGGCACGCTGGTGAAGGGAAAGGAAGTTTCCAGCTGGATAACATTGAATATACAGCTAGTGTTGTGGTTTGCACAGAGGAAATAGGCTTAGTCAAAACTGTGTTCTACAAGTTGTTTTTCCTGGTATGGCCTACCTCCTGTGATTTCCAAAGAGGTGCAAAAAAAATGTTTACAAGTTCCTATAATGGCAATCAAGCAAAAATTTGCTAATACTAAACTAGTGTTGTAATTACAAGACAATTTCTAGTGTATCGATCAGCTTGAATAAGTATTTAATTTTCCCATGGGAGACTATTACACACATGCCACTGGCATTTAAAAATGACCCCTTGCTAATGTCTTATTGTTTCCGTACTTTATTCAAAATCCAGCACTTCCCCCCCCGATTTCCAGCTTCCATTTCCCCACATTCCCTGCACACTCTGGGCTCCCCAGAAGGTGATAAGTAGTGTATAAAGATAACACTTGAGTTATCTTTATATCCCAGCTCCTCATGTTAAAATCACTCAATTAGTACAGTAAAGTCAAAATTGTTCTTTAAAATTTTCTTCCTTTAATAAAATATTGTTTAAAGTTATACACTAACTTCTCATTATATTTTAACACATGCAATTTGTGCATGGGTAGGGTCTGTAGGCCTGGCAGGCGACCAGGGCCGATCTATGGGGTGACTGGTGATTGGGGACCCCGACTGGCACCCACCTTGGCCAGCCCCGCCCCCTGCCATTGGTTGCCTCCCTCTGAGGGCTGGGGGCAGCTCCTGCATTGAGCATCTGTCCCCTGTGGTCAGTAAGCATCATAGCGACAGGTCGTTTTGCTGTTCCTTCTGCCATTTGGTCAATGTGCGCATTAGGCTGTTATTATACAGGACTGTTACACACAAGAAAGCCAAAGCAGGCCATAGAGCCACTCTGAGTATTATGTGTTCCATTTCTTATTATAGTTACTCTTTGCAAAATATCTTAGGATACAAATTTCTTCTTCCCTTAAATTTTTCTCTGCATGAGAAGTGAACATATTTAACAGGATTTCACTGTACTGAAATAAATTACTAACACCCTACTTACTGCCCTCACTGCAGGTACGTAGATAAAATATGAACTTAAACAGGTTCACTGACTTTAAAATAAACTTGTATGTGCCTTTTTGGAGTGAACATACATTCAGATTTTAAACATCTATTCTTCCAAGCCAAAAAAAGTAAAGTAAATGTAAAAAACAAAAAAGCTGAACACCACTCCTCTGCGAGGGAGCGTGCAAGTTTAGGCCGTATCTGGGACAGGTTGGGGCTTGTTGAACTTGTCACTGGATGCCTCGCCTGTTACTTATCTCTCCCCTCTGTGGGCACTACCAAGAATTGCGAAGGTCATGGGAACACAATGCTCTGCGGCAGGATCAGGAGAACATAGTTTCAAATCTCCCATGTCAACCCCTCTGACAGAAACAGTCCACATTCCACTGGGAGGTGGGAGAATGAGTCAGTAAAGAGATAAAATAGTTGCCAGTTTGAAAATACAGTAACTAACTAAAAATGTTAAATATCTTTTAAATTAGATACTCATGTATTAAAGCAATTCTTTTTAAAAGATGGAAATGATGCACAATAAACATTTATTTAAGAAGACACTAGAAACTAATTATAGATAACATATACTGAGTGTTTTCTGTGTGTGGGGCATACGTAAGTGCTCAACATACATTAACTCATGTATATCCTTCATCACAGCCATTCAAAATTGATCATCACCCTCCTTTTACAGGTCAGAAAAGAGGCACAGATGGTTAAATAACTTTCGCACAGTGAGGGGCGGGTGGGAAAGGGATGTGAATTCAGGCAGGTCTGTGTTAGGACCCCTTCTTTAACCTCTATGGGTAAGTATCACTACAATCCATACTTGGACATTTGAAGGGCTCTTTGAGTTTATTAGCTTTAATCACATATAAAGAAAAACATTTATTGGCAATCAAGACTGTACAGAATTATTAAAACTAGAGGCCTGGTGCACAAAATTCATGCAAGTGTGTGTGTGTGTGTGTGTCCCTCAGCCCAAACTGCACCTTCTACAATCCAGACCCTTAGGGGATGTCCAACTGCTGGTTTAGGCCTGATCACCAGATATCCCTCTCGCAATCTGGGACTGCTGACTCCTAACGGTTGGCCTGCCTGCCTGATCACCCCTAACTGCCTCTGCCTCGGCCCCTGCTGCCACAGCTTCATCCAGAAGGACATCTGGAAGGACATCTGGAAATAGCATATTACACTTTTATTATTATAGATATTTTCACAACTAACTTTTAAGATCAGATGACTGAATCCAATATATCACTTCATTTAAGCCAATAGCACAACTAATCTAATCTTTCTATGGAATATATATTTTGCCCTTATTATACTTCATATGTGTAAGTGGGAGCCTTTTTACAGAGCATAAGTATGTGATACTATGTCACTCTAAATACTTTGCACTAGCAAGATCTGGGATGTTTGATTCTAATGAATGTGCATTAACGTAATACTACCACTTCTCAAATTCTAAATGCAATTAGTCACCAGACATTTGAATACTTAACAAACACCAAGTAGAATGGATACAAAGATAAATTAGATGGTCTCTGCTCTCAAGGGAGGCCACAGTGACCAAACAATGGCAGTAAGTGCTTTTAGGGAGCTATGACCAAGGCTCCAAGGGAACAGAGTTCCACCGAATATGGCAAGAATGGTGGCAGTTCCATGTGCAAAGGCATGGAGATGTAACATTTTCCTCTTCGGGAATAACAAGCAATTTAAACAGAACTAGAATGCAGGGTGTACAAGGCAAGCTAGGAAAACAGAGATGAGAGATGAAGAATGACGCTGCAGCTCGATAAATAAGAGTCTTAGAAGGCATAATAAAGACCTAACCATTGCAGGATCTAAGAGGAACAGTGATGAGATCAAATGTGCTAATGATAGTGGCTATCATACTTTTTAGTTTCAACAACAGAACCTGCACTCAAATGAAATATTATGCAGACTTCCAACTGATCATGGTAACTGCACTGGTTGAAATTGGAATGAGCCTGCTCGACTTCCACTGCTTTAGAAAGAAGTCATTATACTAGTATCTTCCCAACCACGTTCTATACTTCCTGCCACTCCCAATGTGATTCTACCTTCTCAGTATAAGGATTCATTCTCATAGGCCAATTCAATTACTAAGGAGATAGTACGAGGCCTTCAAAATTAATAACAAAAAGTTACGGTACAGAAAAAGAAAGATAAAGATTAATTATCAGCTTTTGTACTCTTGAGTTAAATTATAACTTAAGTGACCACATTTTCTAACCTAAAAGTTAGAATTTATAGTTAGACATAATAACCACAGATTATTCAAAACTCATAGTGTTGGAAATATAGACCATAGGATTGTAACTAATAATTGTAATACTTTTCAAGATGGATGAACTTGAATTTCCTTACAATAACTCTATGTGGAAATCCTTCTTCACCTGTGTTTGAGCACCTGTCCTCCCACCTTATAAAATTAGGAGTCTAAATGTGACCACTGAAAATGACTATCACTGTGAAACTGATTCTTTCTCGTGGCCGATCCCAGCAGTAACATGTAAAACTGAGTCAAGTCATGCATGTTTTACCTGGCAATTTACTACTCTTCACAGTGAGAAGTACTAATAAGAAAGCAAGGTCACAATCCCAGAGAAAAGGTATTTAATGATGTATTGTTTTACCTAAAACAATTTGATTTACTTTATACAATCAAATCTAATCTAATCTAATCTAATCCCTACCATCCTTCCTTCTGCCTTTATCCTCCCCTGTTCCTTGCACTAACATTTTCAGGAAACAAAATCACTTAAAAAGTTTCAATAAATTTTAAATTGTCATCCCCGTTATAAACAGATTAACTTAAACAAATTCTCAAAACAATGCTAAACACATAATAAGTGTTACAGAACAAACTCACTTTTCTCCATCAGACAGAACATGGAAAAATAACCAACCACCACCCTATCATGCATTAAAAGTTCTCTTATGTGGCTGAAGGCCAACTACTGACAATCATTCAAAGGAGGAAGAGGGAGAGAAGCAGGGGACATAAATTTAATCCTTCAGTACATCATGTGACCAATATATACAATACATTCACGTATAAGCATGTTTAAGAAATGTTACTTTAAAAGAAGCAATATAAACATCATGGTTAGGAAAACAGCATCCCATATGATACCATAAACTCAGTCCAAAACTTAGCATTCAATGGATCACTCTGGGCACCCTCCAAGGCAGCGGTCGCCTACCAGTGGTCTGCAGACCGGGAGGCTGGCGACCGCTGCTCTAAGGTAAGGGCGAGTTTCTGAAAAATATCTCATGAATAGATATTTTTAAAGAGACTGTACAATTACTGTGCTGATTTTAACAATATGTCAAATAAAGTTAACTTAAAATAAATGCTGATAGGACTTTTAAATTATCCACACTGTGTCTAACTGTCCACATAGTAATACAAAAATGTTCATAACTTAAGATAAATTGATTATTTCCCTCTAGCTTGTGAAAATTACAATAAACTTTCTATGTAGAATATATCTGATTAAACCACATTCAATAACTGAAATTCAAACAGTCTCCCAGATGAAACAGTTGGGGAAAAACAGAGAGGCATTTTTATCATTCTGAATGTCCTACAGATGCTACAGACAAGATGACCCAACACTGAAGACTAGCATGGCTGAATATGGAAAAGATAAAAATGAAAGGAAATCCTTTCAGAATAATGAGCAAAATACAATTTACAGTGTCACCTGTGACTAAAATTCTGAACTCAGCCTTTCTTGTTTTTAAAACTTTTGCTCAAATTTCTGCAGATTACAAGGTCTAAACACTTTAAAATCCCACTTAATGGACTTACACATACATATTAGTATTAGGTAATATTTTATGTTTAATAAGTCTAGAAAATATATTTCAAGGCTCAATTTACATAAAGCATGTTGCACTGCTGATTGCATTTTACAGAAAAGAAAAACTGGGAACAGAAAAATTAAGTGACATTTAAAAAGTGACACTGGATTAAATAATGAAATTGAGAACATAAATCAGCTTTAAATTCTAATTAAAATTTCTAAATGATTACCTCTTTTCTCAGATTTTGGCACAAATATTTTTTAAATGCAGTCTACTTTTTTTTTGCATGTACTTGAACATTTTTAAAATTACATACCCTCATTAATGATAAATCCCAGTAATGAACCTATTTACCTCACCATGCTCTAAAGTTAGCAATCCTTTGAGATAGTCTCTTGGGGTTTAAAAAAAAAACAAAAACTTCTTGTAATATCACATTTTTAATCTTCATTTTTATTCACTTGTCCAATAGAGGAACTAAGAACCTGTACTAAAAAATCAGTGGCATCATTCAAACTATTCCCTAAATTTTTATAATATTTAATTATTCCAAAAGGAACAAAACTGTGCTCATTCATTTAAAGTTGGGCTCTCAACCCATAGTCAGCATGAAAAAAATTATTTTCTTTCTGTTTAGTGCATGAAACAAAACAAAAACTACTAAAGCTCTCAAAAGATACCTGAACACTAATTAATATATCTACACGCCTAGCTATTATCCTTTAAGGCCCTTCTCTAAGAATAAGACTTCTCTAAAAAGTGGGGAGAGGTGTTACTCTAAGTAAGCCAAGCAGTAACAGTATAAAGAAAAATTTGATTAATGATCCTTAATGAAGTCTGTGTCTAGTTCTTCCCTCGTTCCGTGATCCAACAAAGTTTGAGCTAACCCATTAGCAAGTTTTACTAATATTTTCACACTCAGTTTTCTTTGTCATATCACCAAAGCAGAGACTTCAGAATGAAAACTCCCTAAGAACATCATTCAGTATCTCCTGGGATTCCAAATAAACCCGAGTGCACTAACAAAAAGGAAAAAAGAAAAAAAAAATCTCCCTTGAAAGTTTAAAGAGTATATAGTTGTTCTTTTATCAAAATAGAATGTTTCACAAGTGACCTAAATAGAACTGCACCTTAGGAAAATCGAGCCTTTAATTCTGGAGAATAATTTGCACCCAGAGAGAAATTCAAGGTGATGGTTTTCTCCACATGCGGACCCAGAGCAAATGGATGAATTCGGAGTTGCTGTAGCTCGGGTATAACCATTCGCTGGGCGGCTGCAGACCACCGTCCTAGAGAACACCTTGTAACAAGGTGCTTTTGACACTTCAGTACCTAAGCTACCCTGGATGGGGTTCCTGACAAACCTACCATAAAATTCTAGCATGTTAGTTAGGTTTCAATGCATTCCTTAAATGGTAAAGCACAAATCACATGGCAGTTTTCCCATTCGGGTAAAACATTAATAAGGAGCATGCAAGTAGCACAACTTTGCATTTTAAAAGCCCACAAACACTAATTTTTATCCCCAAACATTTTTGGGAAAGAGCCAATTCAAGGAACTCACTGATAAATCTTGGATTATGCCAAAAATCTGTTGCTAAATTGTTGCATGCCAACTCATTTTTCATAAAACAAAACACGTTTTATAAGTAGCATTTAAAAAAGCATTAATTATTTGATGGTACCTTTTACTCAGCCCTTTTTTGTAAAATATGGACTTCTCATATAATAACATAACTAACCACTTTTTAATTTGTTGTGTAATCTTATACATGTAAACATCAAATGTCTTAAAGTGAGTACAGCTCATAGGCCAACTTCATCCCAGCCGTACTGCCCTCTCCTCATTTCCCAAGTTCTAGAAATGTAACCCCCAAACCAGCTGTCCATCTGTGGCAGCACAGACAGCAATACTGGAAAACTCGAAAAAAGAAATGGAGTGATTTTTAAATGTAAAATAAGAATGGAAATGTAGTCCCCAAAAGGTCAGTGAATTCTTTCTGGTAATGACCACAACACATGCCTAAGAAAAATTACTTTAAAAAGTATCAGGATATGCGCGTCTCGGCTCGCTTTTCCGTGTGCCTATCACCGCAGAACCCACAGCCCATTTGTCCCCGCGGACACTGACCTCCGCGCGCCGCCAAGGTCAGTGAGACCTGCAGGGGGGCATGCTGAGCAAGCGATTTCCCAGATCTAGGCTTCCCTTTACAAACTGAGAAGGGAGAAACAAAAACAACATTTATTTACATCTCACAGGAAATGGTGCCTCAGGTTCTAACGCTCCAGGTACCAAAGGTACCCCAACCACAGGAGTGGACAGACATCTGTCAGAAATGGCAGCGGGGCATCCCGGCACAGCCGCACAAAGTGCTGCGCAGAGAGAGGCACAAGACCCGGCGGCCCAGCCTCCCCACGCCCGGGCCGAGAACCTTCCGACCGTATCCTGGCTCCAGGCCACAGCGACTCCATTTCAAAACGAGGCCTCTCTCTCTCTCTCTCTCTCTCCTGACCGAACTTTCCGAAGACAACTACCCGAAGACCTTAACCAGACCAGGCCCCACACCGGGAGGGCTCGGGGAAGGGCGGCCCGCGGAGGCTGAACCCAGGACGGGCGTTAACTCACCGGCCGGGCCGCGGAGCGCGTGAGGCCCTTCCGACGTCTCCTCGGGCCTCGCACAAACCAGGCGTTTTCTTGGGCGAGACTTAAAAGTTAAACACTTTCACCCACTTGGTGTCATCTGTTTCAGCTGGGAAAAGACAAATACAAAAACAAGCCTTACCAACCTGAAAGGACTGTAGTTTGAAATTTCCCAATAACCTTCAAATATGGAAAAAGAAAGAGACAGGTCAGAGCCAGCGCTTGATCGTTTCCAAGTGACTCCACGGAGCGGCTCAGGACGGATCCCCCCTGGCGCCCGGTGACCAGGTCACACGCGCGGTAACGGCGGCCGGGGGGGGGGCGGGGGCGGCACGAGCCCTGGGCCTCCGGGCCGAGGACCGGGCGGGGGCGGGGGGCCGCCAGGTGCTGGTGGGCGGCGGCTCCCCGCCCCGGCTCTGGCCCCACGCCCCTGGGCCGGCCTGGGCGTCCTCCCATGTTCCTCCCTCGGAGCGCCGGGCCGACACCTGAAACCGCCGCACAGGCCTCACCTTGGGCCGGGCTGCGGAGCTTGTAGCCAGTGTTTGTGAAGTCCGCCTGGCCCGGCTTCAGCTGGGGTGTGTGTGAGTGTGTGTGTCAGAGTGTGTGTGTGTGTTTGAGTGAAAGATTAACCCGTTTCCCGCACACACAGGGCCGGGCTCGCGGCCCCGCAGGCCGGCCCCGCTCTCCCAAGTAACTTTCTGATCCTCGGCTCCCAAAATAACCGGGAGCAACAAACACCGCCATCGGCATGGCAACGCCCGCGCACCCGGCCCGCCGCCCGGCCCGCTCCCCGCCGGCTCCCCCCGGACGGTCCTCCCGGCCCCTCCCGCTCCCACCCCGTCCCGCCGGCTCCCCCTCACCGCCCCCCGGCCCCCGAGTCCTGCCGACACCCGCCCCTCGGCGGGCAGGGGCCCACGCGGGGCGCCGTCCCAAGGGCAGAGTTTCTCCCAACTGCCCCGCCGCCACGGCCCGCGCGCCCCGGGCCCTCGCCCTCCCGCCCCGCCGCGCCCCGCGGAGCGGCCACCTGCCCCCGAGGCCGGCCCCACGCCCGCCGCCCGGCCAGCTCCTGCCCCCGGCCGCCCTCCCCGGCCCCAAGCCCCCACCACTCCGCGGCCCGACGGCGCCCCAGAGGCCCCGCGACCGGCTGGCCCCGCGACGCCCCCCAGAGGCCGGTCCGAGCGCCTGTCAGCGCCCCGGAAGGGGCCGGGCGTGGGGGGCCGAGCTCGCCGGGCGCCCGGTCTCCGCCCTGACAACCTCCTCCGACCAACCGCACTCACCTGGCTGGCGCCGGCCGCGGGGGCGGGGGGCGCGCGAGCAGGCCGACCGCCCGCCCGCCCGCCCGGCCGCCGCGGCCCCCGCCGCCCCCGCCCTCCGCACGCGCTCCCGCCAGCGCGGCCCCGGGCCGGACGCGCGCCTGAGGCGCCGGGGGGGGGGGGGAGGGCGGCGCACGTGGCCGCGCCAGCGCCGGGGGGGAGGGGGCGCGGGGGCAGGGGGCGCGACGGGAGCCGAGGCTCGGCGGCGTCCGCGGGGGGAAAGCCGCCTCGAGTGTGTCCGTCATGGCGCGCGGCGGCGGCGGCGGCGGCTCCTCCGGCCTCCCCGTTCCCTCGCCTTTAGTTTGACCTTTCCCTCCAGTGTGTCTGAGGGAGAGCGGCGGCGGCGGCGCGCGTGCGCGCGCGTGTGGTGTGTGTACGCGCGTGCGCGCGCGCACGGGGAAGGGGCCGGGTTCGCTGCTTGACGCCTGACGTCACTGTCATGGCAACCGCGGCCCCGCCCCTCGATTCCCATTTCCTGCCCCCGCCCTCCCTCCCGGTGCACGGTCCGGGACCTCACGTGCTCACTCACACGCACGCACGCACGCACGCCCGTACGCACGCACGCACGCACTCACGCACGCTGCGAGCGCGTGCGTTCCAGAGCGCCGGGCGTAGGGGGGAGGGTTGGGTGTAGGTCGTCCGGGCCTCCGGGTCGCTTTCCGGAGTTCGACCAATCCGGTGCGAGGGCGCCGTGGGCGGGGCAGGCTGGGCGGGCGGGCGGCGTGAAAAAGTTCCCGAGGTGGAAGGGGAGCCTTTCCTCTGCGGCCGGGCCCAGGGGGAGAAAGGGGAGCGTTGCCCCGGAGTTTAGGGGGAAGGAGAGGAGGGGTCGGTGGGACCGTTGAGGAGTGGGGACCCGGGTCCCCAGTTTAGGGGAGGTTAACCCTTACCAAGCTAGGACCGCGACGGCCAACCTCGTGCTGCAGTGCGGCCCGGCCCCTGATGCTGTGTGACCTTGGACTTGTTACTCAAACACTCTGACCCGAATGCCCGGGAGTTACTGAACTCTGCCGCGGCGCCGGAAATGCCTCACCGGGCACACGGTAGACCCCACATACTTAAGTGTGGCGCGCACAGCCTCCTTACTCCACAAGTGGGGACCCAGGGCGCTGAGATTGAAAAGATTAAATGACTTTGTCACTGTCAGTGCTCTGTCTTACCAGGCCCTCCCTGAGAGAGGGGAGGAAACTCCAGGAGACCTCCCCGAGCTCCCTAGGCCTTCTGCAGCTCCCTTTGCTATCTGTGGGATTTGCAGCTCCCTTTGCTATCTCCTCCCCCACCCCGTCCTCCCCCCATTCAGGCACAAATTCAGTTGGAGGTCCGGACTTGGGAGCTGGACAGCCCTGGAGCAACTTCCCAGAGGCAGCTTGTGGGCTTCTTCGTTTGCATCCGAACCAGGAACAGTGGCCCTTTCCCTAAGTTCCTCTGGGGTGGAAGTTTCCGCTACAGTTTCGGTTAAAGTGTAAACACTGGAACCAGAATGTGCACTTATCTGGCTTAGTGGGGAGAGGTTAAAGCAGTGAACCGAGGTTTATGCCCTGTCCACTGAGCAGGCAGGAATGCCTTTCCAGCTGGAAAGGAGCCTGTGACCCCAAGGCCGTGCAGGCACCTTCGGATTCAGGTGACCTGGTGACCGAATCATTGCTCAGGCTTGTGCTTAGCTTAAGGTGACTAGATTTTAACATTGGTAAAGCGGGACACCATTGACGGGGGCAAAGGAGGAGATGAGGGGGGGAGGTTCTTCATTAAAAATTTGGTCTATATGGAGCAACAGAAATTTTCATAGAACGCAAAAATAGTATTGTGATATATTTTTTAAGTTTAAACATAAGTATAATTTACAAATATAATAAGTACATAAAAATTATGTATAGTCGTAAGTATCACTTTCAAGGCCGGCGCTAGACTTTTTGCCGCTGCTATAAAATATAAATAATATGAATACAATCTGCTAAATTCAAGAAAATGTATGTATTCATGAAATAAATAAATTACCTAAATATCTGAATAGCTGATTTGCAATGACATCACTTGTTTGACTAGCTTACTACATAGCACGCAGTACAATGTGTATCGTCTGAGAGACAGTTACAACATGTTTTCGTCATTGCCAATCCCCAAAAATGCCATTGTTCAGTAAATCCAAACAATGGTGCCTGTACAGAACACCACCCATTCCTCAAACATGCCCTTCCGCTTCCCCTGTTCTTTTCATGAATTCATTCACTTGACCCTTCCACGTTTCAGCTAAAAAAATAGACTCTTACAAAAAGTCTTGCTGGATCTACTCAGCTGGACTTGAAATGGTCCCCTTTCCCGTGCACTTGTACTAGGTGTACCGGTGATGCAGATTTGTAATAAAAAGAAACACGATGATTTCAAGAGAAACAGCAAAAGGGCTTTATTCAAAGGATTGTCCATCGCTAGCTACACATTTCCATCTGTCAGGTAATTTGTGGATACCGTCCCAATAGAACTTTTCTTGTTTTGAGGCAAACCAGAGACCCAATTTTTCACTTCTTGCACGTTTTGAAGGGCTGCTTCACTGATCGGAACCAGTACATTTGCCATCGATCAGAACACGTGGTCATCTGAAGGAGAAAGTTCTGGTGAACACGGTGTGTGTGTTAATACTTCCCAGGCAAGACCTTTTAACATGTCTTTAACTGGCTTTGAAGTGTGTGATGGTGCGTCATCATGAAGCAAAATTACTTTGTCGTGTCTTCTGGCCCATTCTGGTCATTTTACGATCAAAGCATGGTTCAAATTTATTATTTGTTGTTGGTAGCGATCAGTATTAAGGTTTCACCTGGTTTTAGGATCGCATAATACACCACACCTTCCTGATCCTGCCAAATGCAGAGTATTGTTTTTTGTCCGAAGCGATTTGGCCTTGCAGTCAATGTTGATGGTTGGCCTGGATCAATCCATGATTTTGTGCAGTTGGGATTCTCAAAATCCACTTTTCATCGCCACTCACAATTCAATGCAAAAAAAGGCTTTCTTTTCGTGCTGTTGAAGCAACATTTTACTGATGACTCTTCGGTTTTCCATTTGTCTTTAATTCAGTTGATGAGGCAGCCATTTTCCTTCCTTTAAAATCTTTCCCATTGCTTGTAAACAATCGGAAATTGTTTGCTGAGCAACATTTAATCTTTCTGCAAGTTGTTTTTGAGTTTGACACACATCTTCATCCAATAATGCTTGTAATTGTTGGTCTTTAAACTTTTTCGGTTGACCTGGATGTTCTTTTGTCTTTCACATCAAAATCATCATTTTTAAAGCGTTTAAACCAGCGTTCACAAGTATCTTGAGATGGAGGATATTCACCATAAGATTCTCGAAGTATACAATAACTTTCAGCAGCACTTTTTTTTCAAAATAATGAAAACTTCCTGCAAATGCTCTTTTTTTTTTGGCACGAAATTTTACATTTTTAAGTGTAAAAATATCTATGATGTTAACACCTTCAGAAAATTTGACATATGAACTTTAGAAGTTTGCTGTCAATACAACAAAATAGCATACATATCATATCAAATGTACACAGAGTGGCCAGATTATTATGATCTCTGAATGCATAATAATCTGGCCACTCAGTGTGTGTGTGTGTGTGTGTGTGTGTGTGTGTGTGTAATTAATATTAGAGGCCCCGTGAATGTGTGGGGTCTGGCCAGCCTGGCCAGGGGGAGGGAACATGGGCGGTTGGCCATCCTGCCTGCTGGTAGAATTCCTGGTCGAGGGGACAATTTGCATGTTAGCCTTTTATTATATAGGATATACACTGAGTGGCCAGATTATTATGCATTCAGAGATCATCATAATCTGGCCACTCAGTGTATATCACATATGTGTAACTCCGTTTATTGGGGGAAAAAATCCGCATTATTAACCGGTACACCTTGCTTGGGACATTGTTCCTCGAAGACTTTGTGCTCTGTGATTTACGCACATGTCACCTGCAGAAAGCTGCTCTGAACATCCGTGTACAGGTTAGCTGCCCCGATTCTAGCATCTTATAGTCTAATACAGCACTTACTACCCATTCTGTTACGGCTTGATTTATTTGCCTTCTCCATCAGACTGTAAAACTCTTCAATGGCAGAAATCATGCTACTTCCACTTTGCATTTCCAGCACCTTCCTCAGAAACACAACACTGCTGAACAGCCAGCCACTGAATCGTCTAAATGGGCTCCCTGCCTATTTCATACAGTTGTTAGGAGTAGAGTTCACCTTGTTTATATCTTAAGATTTTTCTGGCAAGTTACGAGTTTTCCATAGATCTTGGACTACTCTACAATGCGCCTGACATGACACGGTCACACTCGTGCTGTGGAAGAGGGCAGTGACAGAGGCTCGGGATCCTGAGCAGAACAAAAGGTAAGAGGTCCAGGGAAGAAGAGGCAGTCATTTCTTCACTGCTATTGGGGACCTAGAATGAGAGACTCTTCAGGCATTAGGGATGAGATCATCGGCAGATGTGTCTGATGTTGCTCCCGGAACAGGGGGAAATTATGTAAAGGGGAGTCTTTGAAAGAGATCAAGCAATGCTTGCTGACTCTGAAGTGGAGGCCTGTGTTTACATGCCTTATCTTCCCCACTGGAATGTGAGCTCCTGGAAGGCTGGGCCCGTGGCTTCTTTTATTCATGCTTGTAGCCCTGACACCTACCAGGTTGTCTGGCACACGGCGGACACTCAGCACTTGTTTATTTGATGAATGAATGTGTTATAAGCTCCACGAAGGAATAAAGCTATTACATTTCTTTGATTCTCATAAAGTGATACCCTAGCATTATGCCGGTAATAGGTAGGTGCTTGAAATAACAACGAAGGAAGAATGAAAGGGTAGCGATGAGGGATGAAAGACCTACCGCATGCTGGGAACTTAATACATTCCATTCATCAGCCCAGTTAATCAATCCCCCATCAACCCTATACCGTTGGCATCGGTTCAGATAAGGGAACTAAAGCTAAAGGTGGGAACCGGACTGGGCCACGGTCACACTTTGAGTTGTTGGCTGAGTCTGGTTTGGTTACAAATTCACCTAATTTGGAAATAGACCGTTATGGAAGGTATTTTGCTCCTGCTGGTGATTCAACATTTGTTAGCGTCCACTCCTGTTTTGCCACAACCGTAGTCTTCTACTTTTTTTTTTTTAATATATTTTTATTGATATTTTACAGAGAGGAAGGGAGGGAGAGAGAGAGAGAGAGAGAGAGAGAGAGAGAGAGAGCCAGAAAGGTCGATGAGAGAGAAACATCGATCAGCTGCCTCTTGCACATCCCCTACCGGGGATGTGCCCGCAATCAATGTACATGCCCTTGGCCGGAATCAAACCCGGGACCTTTCAGTCTGCAGACCGACGCTCTACCACTGAGCCAAACCGACCTCGGCCGTAGTCTTCTACTTTGTATCAGAAACATCAGGGCTCCTGTTGCTTCCGCAGGGAGAAGTAGGCCTGTGTTCCATGCAGTGAGTATGCACAAGCCAGGCTAAGTGAGGGCCGTGTTTTTCGTCTTCCTATAATTATTTTTCCGTAGCGGACATGATGATTCCTTCATTTTAGCATACAAAGGTTGGGCCTGTAACGCGAGGATGTTTAAAATGGGCCTCGGGAGC